>JAJLSV010000049.1:346881-676003 GCA_030567775.1 Ogataea nemodendra
ACTGGGGTTGGGTTGGATACTGCTGATACTGGGATGGTTGCTGAGAATATTGCTGATTCTGTGTTGGTTGAGCTGGTTGTTGATACGGCTGAGCTGGTTGAGCTGGTTGAGCTAGTTGAGCTGGTTGAGCTGGTTGAGCTGGTTGAGCTGGTTGAGCTGGTTGTTGATACTGCTGATACTGGGGTTGGGTTGGTTGTTGATACGGCTGATACTGGGGTTGGGTTGGATACTGCTGATACTGGGATGGTTGCTGAGGATATTGCTGATTCTGTGCTGGAAGCTCTGGCTGGTTAGACTGTGAATTAGCCCACCTCTGAGGAGGTATGGAATTTGAAGGCTCCCTGGCAGGCACAGGAGCAGCCGGGGCTTGTTGTGGAGGAACATAAGGCTGTTGACCGGGATATGGGCTGTTGTTGTACATATCGAATGATTGTTGTTGCTGAATGGTAGCGGTCTGTTGTCCAACGTTGGACTGATTTGGTATAGTACTAGTGGGAGGTACTTGAGAACGGTTCAATGAATCTTGCTCGGAACCTGAAAATGGCTCTGCGTGGCCGGTTATAGCAACATGTCTGGGAGGAGGCGCAAATGCGTGAGGATCTTTCAAAGTCTCGAGGGGCCTTGGTTCTGAAGGTTCAAGAATTTCTTCTTCATCGCCATTTTGGTTTTTGTTTTTATTATTCTTATAAGCAGTTTTTCCAGCATGGTAACCATACTTAGAAACCGTCACTGTGGCCTTTCCTGCTCCCTTGAGAGCTGCTAAACTTCCCTTCTTGATTGAATCTTTATTGTTATCCCAAAAAGACATTGGTGTTCGCCAGATTTCCTTTTTACAAGAATTGTTTCTATATTGATTTACTCTGGGTGCATTCAGCTATAAAGTGAGAATTTACATAGATTTTGCCTCTGCAGAGAGTACCATAAACTTCATTCATGCTATGTAGATAAACAAACACATTAGATGGAGGCAATTAATTCTGCATCATCAGCCACGTTTCGTTATTAGCCACAATCTGTTTCTTAATAGTGTGGCTGATAATTATATGTTTTGATTTCCTGGGTCCATAGAATCCATTCAAGACGTGACTAACGATCCTTAATGACATCAAGAGGAACGTATTTTAGTTGGCTGGCTTGGAACTCCGTATTACATCTTAGTATTCTATATTAAAGACTACTTATGTCGAAAAAACTTTTGAACAACAACTTCAGACTGTTCAAAGTGCGGTCGATCAACCACGAAGACTCGCTAGTAGATCAGCTTTGCTATGACGACTTCAACTCAAACCTCACGATTAGCTCCCTCAAGAAGAAATTGGTGAACACAATTATTTCGAATGAGTTGTATAAAGGTGCTCATGGACCAAATTCGTCTTCTGATCTTTTGATACCTTCCAGCTCCAAACTCTACACGAATGGGAAATCCACAAACGAGACACCAGAATTCAGTGAAATATATAAGTATTTGCAAGTTCGGGTCAAAATTAACGAATTCCAGTCGGACAGCACCATGCTGAAGATAGGACATTTCAGATTCAAATTGCTGAGGATTATCCCTGTTCAGATCATGATTTTTATTCAGATTAAACCCGGAGTCTACCTCTTTCTGGTCAAAGCGTTACCAAAATTACTGAACACCATAAACGAGTTTCTGGTCAATTCTCTGGGGTGTCTACTCAACTCTGTGAAGCTTGATGATACTTTCCTGAAGGATGTTCTGGATACATCAATTGAAGAAATTGAAACTGATAGACTTGGTGATTTGGAGCTTTCCTTTTCCAATATCCGCACCCAAAACAACTCGCTGAATTCAATCATTATTAATATTC
The DNA here is from genome assembly GCA_030567775.1 of Ogataea nemodendra. NCBI lineage: Eukaryota > Fungi > Ascomycota > Pichiomycetes > Pichiales > Pichiaceae > Ogataea > Ogataea nemodendra. Next base: position 348,711 of record JAJLSV010000049.1, read on the forward strand.
CAACCAAAGACGTATTTCACTTTAAACATGCTAAAAAGGAATTCACTCAAATTCTGTATGATCATTTACAAAATGAGTCATCAATCGATTTTCACAAACTGAAACTCACTAGAATACGATGTAATCTATTCTTGATTTTAAGTGAAGGAAGACTACGGTTCTCTAATGATATGTCTTTCCTACCCCATCCAGAAAGTTTTGAAGATTACCGGCCATCAATATGGAGTATTCTGTTCAAAATCTGTGATTTGTGTACTGATAAACCAAGTGTGTCTAATTAATTATGTATCGTGATATAAAAATAAATAAAGTGCGAATCAAATATGAAGCATGTGATATACTGCGTCTCATGACATTAGCTTATGTTGTCTCGTTCAGCTTGTCGAAGTCGAAATCGAAACTTGAACCACAACCACAACTACTCTTAGTATAAGGGCTATCCACAACTTTAAATTGGGACCCTATTAACTCATGAACATAATCCACTTTAGAGTCTCTTAGTATCTCTAAAGAAGTCTTATCAACTATGACCTTAGCGCCATCTCTTATGAACATTGACTCCTCTTCATCAGGTTTGAAATCGTTGACATCAGTCAAATTTAGGTGATACTGGAATCCATGGCATCCCCCACTCTCCACAGTCACTCGAAGAGCAATATTTTCGTTGGAGTCTTCTTTGGCGATCTCTTTGAGCTTTGATGACGCTGCTGGGGTGATTGCAATGAACAGTGGTAAACTGTTGTGATCACTAAACTGTTGGTTTTTAACTTTGGTTTTGCTGAAGTCTAATAACGGACTTTCGAATTTGTCAGCTGTGGTTTGACGATCTTGCATCGCATTTGTAGAAGGTGGAGGAAACGCATTAGAAGAGCTGTAAACTCGTAGTTGACAGCTCAAATTATGGCCTAGCAGACTTCCACAAGTCTGTTTAGTTTCCCTTATTTGTTTTAACACTCTGCGATTGGTCCCAAGACGTTGGAAAGGCAACACTAACCTTCCATTTAGCAGTCTTCTTGTAAACATATTTGGTTCAACTTCAATTGAATGTAGGAAATTGTCCAATCTGAGGGAATGTATGAAACTGCGAATATAAAGTCTGTGTCTCTGAGTTTCTTGTTTGGCTCGCTATAATGATCATTAGTCAGTAAGTAAAATCTGAGTTTAGGGATTTATTTTAAATTCCTGTAAATAAATTTGACAGATTTATCGTCGCGACTATAGTCCAGACACCTAAGAGTATCAGCATTTCCCCATGATTCGATTGTGTGACTATATCTGAAAGAAAGAGATGGCAAGCAAGCCAGACATTTTGTTTGCAGAGGCGAGAGTGCAAGTATTGTACTATTCTTTCATCCTTGATGCAGGTCATGATTACCGGAACAAAAGTCATGGGCTGTTCTTGACACAAGAATTCTATCACATTCTGTTTGGCTGTAACAATCTTGTGGGCTGATACTTTTCACCACCTCTTTTGGCTCGAGGTCACAATTAGAATTGCTGATTATTTCGTTAATTAGAGGCTAACAATGGAAGAGGCTAAATATGTTTTATTATCCGTGGTGGTGCGACTTCGGGGGTATTAAGCGAGGAAACGATCTCGTGATATCGTAATGTTCAATTGGTTGAGACACATTACCCCATATTTTTAACAGTTGGCATTGTATTGCGTGAATACATCTCCCAACAATCCATGTATTTTATTACGAAGGAGAAATACGGTTAGTTAACGGATAAAACAGGAAGCAAGGAAGAGAGTCATTTAACATTGAATCGTCAACGGACAAGAATAGCGTTGAAACAGCGGTGACATTCTTGATGTGTTCTGTATTTGGTAATCATTACCCCAGAATATCGGATCTCGTTGTTGACCAAACTTGAATTCACCCGGAAATTCCTGTTATTGTCATGAACTATAAAAATCAATTTTTCAGCAGATAAATATATATATTAGCAATTCCCCATGGGGTCCAAAATCGTTCCTATAAATTGTGGAAATATATGTACAATTAACTTGAACTAGATTATTTATTATCTGTTTATCTACGCAAAGCAATACTTCTGACCTCATATCTGACGAATACTCCAAATGTTGGCTTCTTACAGCTCGATGCAAGCAATGAATCAGGTGAGTCTTGTTATTATATTGATTATAGAATTAGGCGCTAACATCCAACCAGACCCCTTTTTTCGAAAAACTCAAATTTGACAGTCCTCGCTCACCAAGCTCGATAATGGATGCAAATGAATTGGATTCCCTTAGGAACAGTCCAGAGTCACTTCTATCCACTATTGAACTCTTTGAGAAAGCAGAAGAGTTTATTCCGCAAGACAAATCCCAATACAAGTTCATATTGGAAGAGTTCATAGAACACAAACCAATCTCGGTTATCGAGTTTGGAGTTGAGAGAGATTTCGGCTATTCTTTGATCTATTTAGCAAATTTGTTTAGCAAAACAGACCTCAGCTTCGATCTTCATGGGACTGTGAATACTTCTAAACTGTCTATAAAACAAGTTAGGCTGATCGAACGTTTGGTTGATCTTTCAGGCTTCAAACAGATTCAGCTTCACTTTTCATCCCACATATCAGACCTTATTTCTGTTGCTGGTAATGCCTCCAAATTTAATTGGGTTCTAATAAATCACACAGAACCAGATTTGGACATTGATAATTTGCGAACTATGGAAACAATGAGTTTAATCCAGCCAAACGTAATGGTTTCAAGACTGAACTGTCTTTGTAACGATGTCGAATTTAACGCATATTTACTAGGGTCTCCTCAATACAGGCGCCAGTATAATGTATCTCATAGGGGCACATGTCCTGGAATGTGGAATCTTAGATATGATTCTATTGAATCAGATGATTCGTTAGCTGGAAAGAAACATAGAATGTTCCATTGCGCTGAATTTTTGGATTCTTGAGTTACTGCTAATATTTAATAATTATCTTTTTTAAAAAATATATATTTGCATTCTATATTATCTTTCGGAATTGAACCACAAGTCGCATGATATCCAATTTATGATCATACTGAACACCACCATTACTTAGCTTCAACTATACTATCATGGGATGGCCTGAAGTAGCAGCTTATCATATCATTAATTGGACAGAAGACATAGACCAAGGTTGTAACTTTCAGGGTTGACGCGCTACCTCTTCTTTCCGAAAAAGAGATATCCTTTATCTATATTCGCTTAGTCAACATATAGAATGATTGGTTTAACTTGATATATCTTAGAATAAAAAGCCTTAAAAATCTAATTTCGGTCTTGAGACACTGGTCAAGTTTACTCGATTATAAAAGAATGAGTGAACATGAAGGCCTAGTTGAACAGGAAACAAGTACCTCTGCAAATGATCTTGTTATATTTTGGACTCCAATGATAGGGAAACCATTCCGACTTTCCACCCTAAAGTACATTTGTTTCATGCTATGTGGGATCTCTAATTTGTGGCCATGGAACTGTTTCTTATCAGCTGCTGAATATTTCAAACAATCGTTCAAGGATAGTCCATCTCTAGCAAGTAACTATGCTTCGACTATGATGACTATTTCTACTCTCTCTTCTGCAATATTCAATCTTTATTTATCTCAAAAACAAAAGAACGCCAACTACCACTTCAGATTGGGTTTTGGAAATGCGCTACAAGTCTTGACTTTTTTGCTAATGACTTTGAGCACTCTTATTCCTGGTAAGCCCGCAGTACCATACTTTTTGTTTGTGATGACTTGCGTTTTCCTAAGTGGAATTGGTACATCCTTGGTTCAAGTTGGAAATTTAGCTCTTGCTAATATTGAAGGGCCCATCTATGTAAATGCAACTGTCGTTGGAAATGCCGTTGCTGGTGTTCTTCCTTCCATATCATTGATACTGACTACCTCTTTTAATAAAAAAGGCGACTGGAACAAAGATGCTTCTAACTACTTTTTAACCAGCTCAGGAATTTCTTTCCTAGCCCTAGCATGCCAACTGCTAATGGACTATTATGTCACCAAGGGAAACGGGTCAAAGAAACCATTAACAGAACAAGATTTATCTGCATTGGAGTTGGAGGACGATACTACAGAAAGAGAATTTGAAGAGGAGATTAGAAATACTCAGAAACATGTCGCATTTACCTACTTGTGGTCAGTCTTGAAAATAGTTCAGCTTTCAATTTTTTTCACATTTGCTCTAACGCTATTGTATCCTGTGTTGGCAGCCAATGTATACTCCCCAGTTATACCGAACAAGTATTTTGTCCCTATAGCAGTTCTTCTCTGGAATGCTGGGGATCTTGCTGGAAGAATTTTAACAATATTTCCCACTTTCATCATCCTGGGCCAGCACAAAATGTTGATTTATTCACTGGGTAGAATTGTTTTTATCCCACTTTTCCTACTTTGCAATATTAAAAATAGAAAAGATGCACCATTCGGTGACATTATTTATTTGACATTACAATTTTTGTTTGGGTTAACCAATGGGCATATATTCTCCTCTTGTTTCATGGCGATTGGCTTACTATTGAAAGACCAGAATGAAAAGAAAGCAGCAGGAGGGTTCACTGCATTAATGATCAATGTCAGTTTGCTATTGGGTAGTTTAGTAAGCTACCTTTTTGTTCTTGTAATCCACTAATATTATAATCCTTTAATGAATTCCGATCAAATCATTTTAACGATAACGTAAAAAACTCTTGTTGCTATATAACATAAAGAATTAATGGGTAAGCAAAACTTGGATTGTACCAGTTTAAACTAATTGTCTTCTTGAACCTTGGAAGAAAAACTTAACTACAAGGACTTGGAAAGCAGCCATGCCACACATCAACACCACATCGAAAACCGAAAACCAAAAGATTCTGTTCTCAGTAGACCTCACAGTGGATTGGTTTCTGTTGTTTCTAGTCTTGTAGTACTGCAAACGGTTGGAAAGTTTACCCAATTGTTCTTCTATTCTGTTCACAGACAATTGCATGCCCTCAACTGCGGTGTTTTCCGATGGAGCGGTTGGAAGGGAGGCCTTGAAATCATCATCTAGCTTGACCTCAAAGTCAACCACTTTCTCTGCAAATGTGGACATCTCATTAGAGAAACAGAATTCATATTCGCCCAGCTCCTGCGCATTGAACATATAATCTCCTTGTCTTTGCTTTTCCTCTTTTACCAGGAACTTTCCTTGAGGGGACTTCACAGAGTAATTGATATCAAAAGAACCACCAGCTTGAACTGCAAAATAGTATCCAATATTTGACTTTGGGTTATTGTTGAATACATAGTAACATGATTTTTCATTAGGTTGTAAGGTAAAAGTCAGAGTTGTCCCACTGACACAAGACACGAGAAGCAGTGCCAAAGTTATCAATCTGTTCATGGTGTTTATTATCGTTGCAGAAAATCCAATTTGAATCAATACCAACTGCTGCAATAACTCAGATACTGTATCCAGAAACCGCTAGCACAACCAATAAAAAGATAAATAGTATCGTCAGTCATTATCTAAGTAGTTGTCAACCCTTCGACTGATCTGTATTTTATATTTACCACCTAACCTTAGACAATACAAATAAAAGTCGTGGACCACCAAAGACACGTTATAAAACATCCGTACATCAAAATATTGTTTTCTCGGGTGACGAGAAAACTTGGACTTGGTTGACTTTGTTAATAGAATTGGCGACCAGGAATTATGACACGAAGATGGAAGAATCCAGCTATTACCCGGCGGAGAAGAACGACCTTTCTCTAGGAAGTTTATCTATGTAGGGTAACAATATAGAAATAATCTGATGGTGTTAGGGTGAATAGTTTCGAGATCAAATCGTTTGAAAAAGACGAACTTAGTTTTGACGTGTATAATAACGATCAGTAAAGTCTGACAAGAAACAATATAAGTTTTGAGCAGTGGCTGTATTGCATCATATACCCGGTCAATCAAATATGAATGGAAGGAGCTTGATACTAGCATTAGGGATGCTTCTGTTTTCGCAGTTCGTTCACGCTCACGTGGCGTTGTTACCACCAAGGGGTAAACAATGTTTTTTTGAGCAGCTCAAATCGTTGGACGAGCTAGCTGTCACATTTCAGATTGGAGATAGAGCAAAAGACTCCACAGAGCAATTGACTGCCGATTTTTGGGTAAGTAAAGACTGGTTGTTTATAGATCACCTAGTTGCTGGCTGTTGGTTACTAACTAAAACGCGTTTGATCCCATTCTTTAGATCCTATCACCATCTGGAAAGATATTAGAAAAGTTGACTGATGTTTCCCATGGAGAAGTTCAAGTCAAGGCTCAAGAGACCGGAAAGCACGAATACTGTTTCTCTAACGAGGGTTCCTCTGTGGAGACAAAAGATGTATCCTTCAATGTTCATGGTGTGGTGTATGTTGATGTCAACGACAACTCAGACGACAACCTCGATTCATCTGTTAGAAAACTTCTAGAGTTGGTATATAATATGAAAAACGAGCAAAATTACATCGTGGTAAGAGAAAGAACACATAGAAACACCGCCGAGTCTACTAATTCCAGAGTTAAATACTGGTCTGTCTTTCAACTTATTGTTGTCGTGCTTAATTCCTTGTTCCAGGTCTTCTATCTAAAGAGATTCTTTGAAGTCAGAACAGCAGTTTGAAATGATTAGCTTGGAATTACACATACCCTTTCACAGCCCCATATGACTAAATCTTTTCTTACATACAGCTTTTCTGTCTATTTGTTACATCATCTCAGCTACTTATATCTCTAGTCCATACCTATTTATATGACTTTCTGACGCTCTTTGCAAATAAAATGTCTGTAAACTTATCTCTTAGCAAACTTTCGTCCCCCTTCTACAGAATAATTTTTTAATCTGGCATATCATCAGATGATGACTTGAAACACAATTTTAATTGAGACACCCTCATCATTGATGTGCTGAAACACTCTATATATTATTAGAAGTGAAGATGCATTTCTAATTTAACTTTCTTTATTGTGGACTGGTCTCTTCTTGGTTTACCTCTCGACAAATAAGAACGGCCAGAAATTTGTTGAACATCTTTACACCATAACTCAATAGACTCAGGAAATAGAGAGCTTTGGAAAACATCATCATAGTCATCACCGTTAGGAAACATTTAGGATATTCAAAGGGAATTTTATTCTAATGGATCTCCAGTAAAGTGCTGCGATAAGCTTCATATAAAGTAATACAAGATGAGCTCTTCTACATTACCACAACAAAAGAAGATATTTTACCCTCAGACGCCTGTAGAGTTTAGCTCTACTCTGATCTCGAACTTGGACAGTTCGTTGGAAACAAACTACACTAGACAACAATATTCTGCACAATTTATAGAGAAGGAAGTCAATAAGAAACTCAAAGAACTGGAGTCTTCGAAACTAAGCAAATTAGACTCCAAACTTACCTCTCTCTTGTTGCCTGAATCGAAGGATAATGAGAAATCAGTAAGTTCTGTGACGGACAAATTGTTGAAAGTTAATGAGAGATTGAGGCAATTGAACGATTCAAAGCCTGTGAAAAGCAAACAATTACTTGTTGCTGAAGAAAATGTGATAAAATGCTTTAAAGGAAACAAGAAAACTATTTTGAACTGTTGGGAAGAAGTTGAGACTTTTAAGAAATTGGCAAACGGCCCATAACTGTTTCGAAGTTTAGATACACAGCATTTACAGTTTGTTAGAAAAGATAAAGCAGTCAACTGCATGCTTCCGATTACACTAATGTTATTGCTGATTCGTTGTATTTGACGAAGTTAAAATCACTTGATCTCAGTGGCATACATCTTCTGGCACTTCGCTATCATTTATCTCTTATCCAGTTATAGTGCCGCGACTCAGTTCTAAGTAGACTCCTACATTATTTACATTTGTAGTAAAAGGTTATAATATAACTACAAGTCTGTTGAATTATAAAGACAAGATATATTTTTGAACTTAAGATATGCCAACAGCTTTATATATCAAAATTAGAGCAGAGTCACCTTCTCCACCTCCTGCAAGACTTTCTATTTTATCTCTGCTGACAACACTTACTTTGTCATCATTAAATTTGAACCAACTTTCACCACTCATATCTGAAGAATCTTTCACAAAACATTGATAATGTCCAGAATCTGCAGACGAGCCTTGATGAGCTATGATAGAGGACAACTCATACAATGAGGACGGGTTCTCACCCAGCTCGGGGCGATAATCAGGAGGCAATACTGACTTGAAGTTGGTTGCCCACTTTTCGTTCAATGAAGCGAGCTCTTTCTGTTGCTGTAGATATTGTTCTCTGGTAGTGAGGTCGTTTGAAAGTTTGGTTTTTGAGAACGCCCTACGCTCATCTTCGTTTTGCTTCTCCACCTTATAGATTGCATCTCTGATCTTGGCCTTCTCATCTTTAATACTTGGATCTACCAAATCAATGACATCTAATTGAAATGGGAATTGAACTTTTCTCAGAATCTTGGACTTCTTCCCAGTATCTCTTTTCCAAAAGAATCTGACAAAATGTACTGTGAGATATTTTGGCAACTTCGTGATAGTTCTTGAGATTTCATATTGACAATTTCTACCAAGTACCTCATTATTCTTTTCTATTGTCTCTTTCAAATTTGCAATAAGCCCATCTTTTAGGAAATTAGTATTAATTGAAATATGACAATTAAGTTTTAACGAATCCTCAAAACCATATGTTGGTTCTTCTTCTGTTTCCAGACATTTTGTAGTAGTTTTGAAGTCAATCTTAAATAATTGATTCAAATCCGGAAAATTTCTAAGAAGTACATTCAATATCTGAGTATATGCTTCTTCTGCATCTTGCTGTTTATAAAACCCATGATCGCCTCTCTCACTGAACTGAGGAAAATAAGTTCTAAGAGTGGTCAAAAAGTTTAAAGGGGTAATCTTTTGTTTTTTAGCAGACATTTTTTCGAACAATTCTTTCAAATTGAAAACCAGGTTTTGCTCAATGTTTTGGGCAGAACTTAGCTTTTGAAATTTCTCTAAATCATCCTTGATTTCTTTCACATCAAACAAAGACTGAAGAGAAGAGTTCAAGTAACAAGTATTTCCTAAATTGATCAATCCGGAAGGCTCATTATTAATGGAGAATTTAAGATCGTTTGGATCAAGATCTTCCACAAATTGAATCTCTTGCTTTGGTTCTGGTAGAGTGGATTCTGGGGTACCTAGAACCATTATAATCTGGTTCTCTTTCAGAGAGAACTTTGTTAAGTCAGAGTCGTCTTTTAGTTGACCTCCTTTCAAGAGTACCTTCTGTCTGTCTGGTGGCACATTGGTCAATGAATAGATTTGCAGTTTGAACGTCAGTCCAGGTTCCGATAAATCGACCTCAACAGGGTAGCTTTTACCGGAGTTCTTTATAGTAACTAAGTCAAATAGCCATGTTAATAACTAGACACAGCTTCAGAAAACAAGCGAAACAGCTCTTCAGATTAAAAACAACTCAAATACTTACCATTCAACAATGACATATTTCAGCATAAAATGTACCCGTTTTACACTGTAATGTTAATTGATTACTCGTTAATAAGATTCTCCCTTTTGTGTTAGGTTTATGTTACGTCTAAGTGCATACATTCTAAACATGGTGGCAAAGATGATGCCTGATTCGGAAAATTCATTGATACACGACAAACAATTTCCACTGCCAGAAAGTCTGAATGTGGAGGTGCGTAGTTCTATTATCTATTATACCATGGAGAACACCATATCATATCCACTAAAAACATTACAATAGAAATCTGTCAGTTCAGACTAAATGCCTATTGAAACTCAATTGATTAGAGTATAGGGAATACTCCAGTTTAGTATAATTTAGAATACATAATGCCACAGTTCAATGCTCTCTCTAAGATAAGCATCCCTCAGTACCTCAAACCAGTCAGAACCCCTTTTGATCTATTTACAAGATACCTGACCAAAGCTGTGAAGAGTGGAGATACAGAATCGTTTATTTTAGCATATCTTTTTGGGCTTCAGACTGTTCAATTGTTATTACAGCTATACGAAGATTTGGAAATAGATGAAGAAAAAACCACATGCAGTAGTATCTCAGAAGTGGTGATCCGGTCTCTAGAAAAGGTTAAAACCGAACAAACTAGCAGAGCAAGACCCATGTTTAAGTTGAAGCGCCTTTTCAAAGAAAAGGAGAAAGAACAATTCTTAGATGTGATCAATAGTAAAGACAAAGGAAGACAATTTTTGAATAAATGGTGCCTGACCTGTATAGAAGATATCAAAGACTCATTCAAAAGAGGCAAGGTAAATTCTGAAGTTCTAACGAAGTTGATTGATGTATCATCTAGTTTTCAGGCAAGCTTGTCCCTTTTTCCTTATTACCCAACTGATTCCAAATCGGACATCATAAAGATTAACAACGAGAAGAATCCAGGAATAGATTGTCAAGGTACCCCAGCCAATGAGAAGTTAGCCAACCGTGAAGAAGATTTGGAAGTAGAGAGTGTTCTGCCTTCTGCTGGCGAGAAAATCTTCTCCGAGTATTCAAATTCCAAGAAAATAGTCAAAGGAGAGGACCTAACTACAATGTTGATCTATAGTGAACCTGAAGCCAATCGCGAGTTAACCGTTGCTGAGCTTGATTTGTCCAGAGATGACATACTGACTAAGATAAGGTGGTGTAATTACCACATAAGACGTATCCTAGATTGCCTGAAAGAGGGCAAAGATCCAAACGAGGATTTGTCAGGTCTATTGAGCGAACCTCCAGAATCAAGTGGGACGATCTCGCAAGAAGATATCGACAAGGTGATTACTGAATGTTTGGAAATGGACTACAATGGAGAATCTGGAGGTATATCAGATGACACCGAAAACTATGAATTTAAAGAAGAGGATTATTACTATGATTCAGATGAAGGCGACTACTTGCTTAAAGATGACTTCACAAAAGGCGATATATTCCCATCCATACCGACATCTGGGAAAGAAAATCAGAGTATAGAAACAAATGATGAAAATCGAGAATCAGGAGAGCAAGAACCAACGGTTGCTCCAAATTTGAAATTAGGACCGAAAGAAGTTTCAAGAGCAGCGCAAAAAACAGAACCATCACCCGCAGGAATAGTAGCTCAAAACTCTAAGTATGAACCACCGCAGCCAACCAAAATAGATCTTAAGACAATCGAAAAACAATTAACAAACGATGAATTTCTGAAGTCTGCAACTAAATGCTGCAAATTTGCTATGAGTGCCATAAACTACGAGGACGTTGAAACGGCCATCTTGGAGATGAAAGAAGCTATCAACCTTTTAGAAAACTATAAGACCAATGTGTATGGAAGTAAGGGAAATGAAAATCGTTTCAATGATTCCAACCATGATTAATACCTTTAAGACATACTGTAACAGGGTTTTAGCAGAAAGGAATATGCACCAAGACCCTTACACCGTTAGGAACAAAAAATATTTTAGGAATCAAAATATGGGGAACTTCAGAAAATAAGGGATTTATGAATCTGTTTAAGCAAGAATGCTTTATACGGCTGGATTCATACGCTACTAATACTAATATCTGTATGGCAGTCTGAGGACATTTTTTTGGTTTGATGAATTTTAAAAACTAACTCTCCACTAAGTGAGATAATTTAAGTCAAGCCAACGTACCAACTTTGACCATCTTTTGTTCTCCATAAATGCATTTTCCATCTATTTATATACTCCACTCCATGGTCAAAATTAATGTCAGCTGGTTTGTACTAATTGGGAATATATTTAAGAGCAAATAAAATACTACTGGAAAGCCAATATTTACCTTTTACATCCATCTACTGCGGTGAAGAAAACGTCCCAACCTATATTTTAATAGGATTGGACATCAATTTTCAGTTAAACACTAAGATACGATAATCGCACCAGTGGATTGAACACTGGTGATAAATTTCAAGTGATCTTTGTCTTTCGATTCGTCATCTGCCAGACTGTGCACCTGTTCGCAAGTTTCTATTGAACTTGGGTGGCCTACACCGTTGATTGGTAAGTCACTCTCAAAGAATCCATTGTACTCGACCATATATTCAAAAGATTTAGGGGTATCGATATGGGAATCTGGATATATCTTAGGCCTTTTCCATAATCCAATGGCGGTATTTAACACAAATCCAATAATGAATGTATAAATCCAGCCTCCATAAAAAATATTGGAGGCATCTTGGCTTAGAGATTCCTTGTTGTAAGACCGGGATAGACCTGGAATTGCAACTATAGGTGAAAGTACCCATGCAATAGCTGACCATGGATTACAGCCTTTGTAAAAGTAGTATGCTCCTTCCTTTCTGCTTGTATATAGTGAAGGGACATGGATGTTTCCTTTCCTAATTATGTAGTAGTCTGAGAGTATGCAACCAAGAAGTGGGGCGACAAAGATAGAATATGCCCCTAGGAATGAAATCAACGTAGCAGCAGAGTAAATCATTCGCCATGGAACCATTGCCCATGCTAACACTGCGAGAAAAATTTGTCCTCTAACAATGGTAAAGTACTTTGGAAGAAGACCGGCTAAGTCAGCGGCAAATGGAATCGAATTACCAAATATATTTGTTCCGGCAGCACCCATACCAAAAGCTAGAGCACAAAGAAAAATTGCTGCTCGTGCTGATGCATGCCATTCATGGTCTAAAATTGCAGAAAATAAGTCCCACAAACTCCAGTAAGCTTTACCATAAACCCTTTGAATAGCGCAGTTTGAAGCCATACCGATAACGTGTATTGACATAGAAGCTGGAAGATATCCAATTCCTTGAGGCCAGGAAGCATGATTCCTATTCTTACTGTATCTAGCAACATCAGGTTGATTAATTATCATTGCGGATGCAGAACCAATTACAGAGTTAATGCAGTATATCCATCTATTTCCCACAGATGTAGGTAACTTGGTATCGGTTCCAACGCTCCATGGACCAGGACCATGCCCTTTCACCATGCAGAAAATAAACAATCCAAAAGCTGCAATTGGCATGATAATGCCTTTGATAGTGAAGAATAAACGTATTTGTCTAGGGTGTAGCAGCATTAATGGAAATTGAATTATCCAGTAGAGAAGGAAGGAAACCATTAATCTTGTGGTGATGCCAGCACTCGATGGTATATGATTTGGAATATCTTGCCATTTGTATCCAAATACACAGCGGAGTGCAACATCAAGACATCTTGAACCATAGTAAGTCTGAACACCAAACCAAAGAGCAGCGACAAACATACGGACAAACACAAAAAATGCATACAATCTCACTCCAAAGCAGCTTCTTGCCAATGCTGGATATCCGATATGATAGTTTGCACCAGGTCTGGCAGAGATGATAATCAAGAAACAAATAATAAAGCAGGCAACCAGAGTAGCACATATGACTTCAGTATGGGGCAGCCCGGTGGCTTTGATCATAGAAGAACCAGAGTTCCATGAACTCACACCAAAAGATGATTGGAACCAAACAACAATATAATTGTGTAATCTCCATGTACGCTGATCTGGGGGTGTTGGTTTTATGTCATTGTTAGCTCTCAGCATATCTGGATCTTCCTCACTTTCATCTCTGACAGAGATGAAGTGATCACACTTTCTTAGCTTCTCCATTGCGAATGAGATATTGAGGCTGTTTGAATATAAAAATTTAGTGAATCAAGACTTTTGGAGGGAAAGATGTTGCAGTAACCAAGTTTTATAGTCATTATATGGCTTATCAGAGTTTGTGATTCTCTTAATCAGTATCGTCTTCAACATTCATCGCATATATTTTTACAAGCCTTCCTGCCCGATTGCGATACCATATTATTGAGTTTTTATCAAACCGAGGAAGGGACCTCTATTTTGTTGCCCGACCATGCATTATCTATTTTACTTTACTTTCCCACGTCGCTTTTATCAAGATATCGGTGTAAATACTTATCTTCTATGCTTGTCCCTAGTAGGTCATTTAATAATAAAAAACATACGATAATACAACAGCCATTTTTGCCAACCAACGGTTGCTACAGATATTTTATGGCTAGAATGATTTTTACTATGTGTGAAAGAAGTGTTGATTAAAACAGTTTTAATTAAAAAATACAAAGTAATGCTAGAATAATCATTAGTTACTATCCGAGTTATCCTAATATTGGATTAATATCTTTCATTGGACTGACAAAAGAAGATGTATCTCTTTTCAAATAATTACCAAAGCCTTTTGCAGCATCCAATCGTCCGTTGTCTCTATTCCACAACAGGGATCCCCGCAAGATTGTGTACCTTGGCCAATTTGTAAATAGCATCCCTTCATACGGTGTGTAATCCAGTCCATGATGTAGCATTTCATTGGTTAACCTAAAAGGATCCATTTGATTTTTTGGATACCAAATGACAATGTCTGCATCCATACCAACATCAATAGAACCTTTTTTATCTCCCAACCCATAAATCTTGGAAGGATTTGTACAACACAGTTCAACATATCTTTGAGGACTAATCTTCCCTGTCTCCACACCATAACAGAATAGTAATGGCATTCTTGTCTCAATACCAGGCAAGCCATTAGGAACCCTTTTGTAATGAGGAATACCATTTATTAAACCAGCCCTCTTGCCTTTAGGGTGATCATAAATATGCGGAGCGTGGTCACTACTGTAAACTGTGACAGTGCCATTTTTCATTGCTTTCCAAACACCATCCAAATCCTTTTGAGACTGCCTCAAAGGAGGAGAACAAATATATTTGGCACCTTCAAACTCATCACCCTTGTGAAGATGATAACAACAATCATGCTTCAAGTAATCGGCCGTTAGAAATAGGTACTGTGGACAGGTTTCTGACAGAATAGGTATTAAATTACTTTGTGCGTCCCTTACATGGTCCAGAGCAGTTTCTGACGACATATGAACAATTAAAATGGGAACATCAATAACTTTTGACAAAGTGATAACTCTATAGGTAGCTTCATCTTCTGCCTCTAAAGGTCTGCTGACTGAGTGATAGAACGGGTCTGTCAGTTTTTTCTCCTCTAATTTTTTCCCAATGAATTCGATAATATCAGAGTTTTCCGCATGAATCATGGTGGTAACCCCTAACTTACGGTTTGTAAGTAAGATATCCAAGAGCTGTTCATCGCTGAGCTTATAGCGAGGGTATGTAGTGTAAATTTTCACTGAAGTGACGCCTTCCTTTTTCACTATTTCAGGAAGTTGGCGTTTCAACATATCATCATTAGGATTTGAGATAATAAGATGGAAGCCATAGTCACAATACGAATTCCCTTTGGTTATTTTATGGTAATTTTGTATAGAGGCAAGAATATTGTGATCGTCCTTACCATTTTGGATTGCAAATGGGATTACTGTTGTTGTTCCTCCAGGCAGAGCAGATCTTGATCCTGTCATAATAGATTCGCCTGCTCCATTATTTGCCTGAGACAGATGAACATGGGAGTCCACTCCTCCTGGCATAATATAACCCCCTTCAGCATCAATCACTGTAGTTCCATTTAATGGGGAAGTTGAAATCGTGGTAATAATTTCGTCTTTTATCCCAATATATACAGAAGGCGGTAAAATGTTTGAGCCAGATACGATGTATCCATTGTATATCACTAAATCATACATCATTTTCTTACCTTTTATCCTCAATTGAGCTAAGATCGGCTTCTAAGTTCGTAAGGACATAAAATCTGATTTTTATAAAGTTCTCTTATGATGAACTACAAGGTTCTCTTTTACAAGCGAAGGTTAGAGGGACAAGCATTGCCTGCCCAAAAGGGCAACAAGATAAGAGATTACACTACTTTGACTGGAAAAAAAAGTTCTTCAGCGAAAAATATGTCGAAATTCCATACATTTCTATTATAAAATAAAGATAGCAATTTTTTAGCCGCAGATGGAATATGCAGGTGAGGGCAAGAAGTTTACCGATAAGATAAGATATAGAGAGATCAAGATATAGTTCATTCGATAATTTTTCCTGCTCTCCATCACAATGATATAACATGAAAGGTTAATGGTTATCCTTCAGTTATATAAATTGCTCTAATTGATTTATTTAATCTTATGGAAATATATTTTGTTGTCAGCCTCTAGTTGGAACGAAACAACAGTGTTTCTGACTATCATGACTACAAAATCGTTAGACGATCTTCCTTTTGTAATGGGGCAGGTTGAAGCAACATGTAGAATTCTGTTCATCAATCCAAATTCAACAGAATCCTTTACTCATGCTTGCCTCCAGATGATATCCAAGAGCATACCACCCGATGTAATTGTCTACGGATACACAGGACCCATCGGGAAGTCACCTACAAATCTAGAAGGCCATCTTGATGGTGTTATGTCATCAGCAGAAATTATGCGTGATGCGTACGAGCTGTTTGGCAAGGTCGATGCAGCGATAGTAGGATGCTTTTCAGATCATCCGCTGGTTCACTGTATCAGAGGAGAGTTTGACATTCCTTGCTGTGGTATAATGGAAGCTGGTTTATATGCGGCTAGGATCCTTGGAGGAAAATTTGGAATTTTGTGCACTGTGTATCGTTCCCAAATAAGACACCAGTTTGGAGTGAGAGCTTTTGGACTAGATCCATTCTGTGCCGGGTTATTGTCTAGCAAGATGACTGTAAAGGAACTAAGATCAAAGCCAAGGCAAGAGGTACTATCTTTAATGTCCGTAGCTGCACTACAATTAGTTGAAAATATGGACGCAGATTGCATTATTCTAGGGTGCGCAGGTATGAGCGACATGGTCAAGTCAGTGGAGGATTCTGTTTCCCACTATGGAGTTCAGGTAATAGATGGTGTACAAGCAGCAGTGAATATCCTAACAGGATGGGTCAGGATGGGACTCAAGACTTCAAAACGAGGTCTGTTTGTGAGTTCAAGGGAGAGTAGGGATTTAAGGGGGCAATTTTACCTGTAGCACCTGAAATTAAAGTGGTGAGGATATATAGTTAGGGCTTCTTATATCTTGAGAAGGAGAAAATATATCCAGTTAAAGTTAATTTAATATTAATGACACTTTTTTGACTTATCAGAAGAACAATATTATGCATTCCCTCTAAGAGTTGCAAAATTAAAACATTATATTAAAATTTTGTACCCTGAAAAGGAAATTTTCTTTCAAGTTCTGATTCAGAAACTGCCTCTAAATTTGAAAATCGCATAGAAGAACAGGTAAGACTCAAAATGGTATCTTGGGGTTTTAATATCACCATTAAAATCTATGTTCCAATATCGATAATGAGAGTGCAAGGGATGTACATGATTTCGATTTGCTTCTTAAAAAACGATGAAGCATTTCAACCTTGGAGTTTGCATCATTTATTTCTTCTTCAGTGTTAGAAAGCTTAACAAGTAGCAGGAAAAAGTTGGTGATAGTAGCAAAGTTAAATCTTGACCAAGAATACCAGAAGCTTTCAAAGTGATGAGGACGGATTTTGCCAAATAGCTCAAGGATCTCGGATGCTAATCCAAAACTCTTTTCCTTCACCTTCTCAGCTGTTTTGTCGTTCTGGAAGATTACTTGCGTATTTGAAACCTCGGCCCTAAGTATTTTGTCATGCAGCCACATGTGTGTCTTGTGTAACAATGTTCTGTGAAGAATAGCTTTTGCGGCTAAGAATGCAATCTTCAGTGCAGTGTTTGAGTGGATTGGCCTGTTTCCTGTGTAGGCATCAATCAAGAGAAATGATGGACAGCTATTTTCAAGCTTGATCAATCGGTCTATAAAAATCATGGATTTATTATACGTGATAGAAAGAGAGTTTTGAACGCCGCTGACACTCAGAAGCTGATCGATAATATCATCCACAATGATAGTAAGTTCTACAAGGACGCAAAAGCTCTTGACATTATAGTTGTGGTCTTGCTCTGGTATGACTGGATCGCAATAGTAGCGAAAATCTGAGGATGTTATTATGGGTACATCCCAATCATTCTTAGAAATATGGCTTCCTCTTCCTAAAGATATGCTAAGCCACTTTTCCTGAATATATAGCGTCCACCAAAGTCTTCTTCTTATCCGCTTTTCCCAACTTGGAATATTCCAATTCAAACAGTTAATATTAAGTCCCATGGACTGTATCAAGGAGTATGCAGTATTTATTAGACACCATTCTCTCGTTCCATCAAACTTTGCTGGATTACTTGGCATCTTCTGGGTCAGTAGAAGACAAGATTGGACTGTAGCATAAGATGGGTTTAAAGCCTGTTCCATAAGAGAATTGAGCGTTCCTTCCACCAGAGGCTCTGCATCTGGTGGAGACATCAAGCTGAGATCGTCATCATTTTCCCACCAATCAACAGACACAGATAGAAGAGAAGCAAGCAAACTAGCTGTTAAACTCTTAGGATTCTGTTTCACAAAATTGTAAAACCTGCCACGTGAAAACACGGGGAAAAATGGATTGACATGTCTCAAAAAGAGCATCATTAATTTCGGAAGCTCTGGAGTGAGAAATTGCTGTACTTTCAAATGTAAAGCTTTAATGTGCACTATAGGCGACCTCCGGAACATTACGACGGACGGGGATGTAGTATCATTCATACTTCTCATATGAATTGATCTCGTTTGAGGGCTGACGTCTTTGGATGAATCCTTCTCAGCAAAGAGGAATGGATCCATATATGATGAATCAAATAGATAAGACGACTCATAGTTCTTGTAAGCATCAAGTGAGTACTTATCATCATTTGAATCTGTGCCCTGCTGGTCCCCATTAGAAATCGGTAGAGAAGATGGAGCTATGGAAAATAAACCAGCTTCAGTGGACGAGTGACCATAATCGTCAGCTACCGTGGTTGAAACATGGTACTCATCACCCCCTGTTATTAACCCAAATAATGCAGTCCATATTTCGTTATTAAATATATATTGATCTGATGGAGTAGAAGATATATCAATCTTTAGGTGATCCAATGGACTGCTGTTTGTAGACTGAGTTTTCGATGTATATGATTTGGAATAGTGGCTGTGTTCTAATGTGCTTTCAAATTTTGTGTTTGTAGCGGAGGAAGTATGAGTTTGGGTGCTACTCTGCTCAATCACAGATTCTGTTCCCAAGGTATCCTGAGAGGATCCAGTGACCTCTGATGATCTGTCGACCTGTCTGCCAAATGACTCCGGAATCAATTCCTGAGGCAAGTCCTCTCCGATTGCATCCCTCAGGTTTGGCACCATTATCTCATGAGAGCATGTGGAAGATTGTTGCTGTTTACTTCCATTGCTTATATGTCGGTTATAAGGCTGCACTTTTTCCGTAAATTCACAGCTTACTCCAAACCGTGAACAACGCTCACAAGGAGTGCCTTCTTTAATGACACATCTGGATCTTCTTTTTCGGCATCTATCACAGGGCCGTATTTTACGGGACTTGTAAGGTCTCTCCATGGCTGCTCGTCTTCACTCGTGTAGTTGAGACTATGATTATCTAATTCAAAAGTCCTGGTAATTGTTTAGGTTAGTGTTATTTTACTGCCCTGCTGCCCTTCTGCCCTTCTGTGCTTTTGCCTTTCCAAGCGATATTTTATATTTTTCCTGTTTTTGTTTAGTTTGAAGTGTTTTTCCAATGACAGCTGCGCGCGCAGCTTAGAACAACAAGTCGGGCAATTCTGATAACAAAGATAATGATCGATATACCAATATAAATATGACAAAACATCAATAGGAATGGAATGGGGGATGTAGAATTTGGTATCTTCAGAGATAAAATGCCGCGTGTTTTGAGAATTGCAGCAGCCCAAGTTGGCAGAATTGACATTGACACCAGTTATGAGGAAGTGGTTGCACGGATGGTCAAACTCCTTGACCAGGCTCACGAGAATGCCATCAAACTAGTAAATTTTCCAGAACTGGCTTTCACTACCTTTTTTCCAAGGCATCTCATTCCTTTTGGCCCAGAACTTGATAAATTTTACCAGCCCAATGATGTTACAGAATTTAAACCATTTGCTCCCTTTTTCGAAAGAGCAAAAAAGTTCGGAATCGCTGTTTGTATCGGCTACGCTGAGCTCGCTGATAACAATGAGCACTACAACACATCTGTTTTCGTTGACCAGAGTGGTAAAAGCATTAACAAATACAGAAAAATGCATTTGCCAGGAGATATGGAACCTTTAGACGGTGCTCCTTGGCAGCATCTTGAGAAGAGGTATTTCTTACCTGGGAACCTCAACTGGAAAGCCTTCAGATGGCCTGGAACCGGAACTGGTCATGGAGGACCTATCGTTGGCCAGCTTGTTTGCAATGACAGGCGTTGGGCAGAATCATGGAGAATCCTAGGCCTTCAAGGAGTGGAGATAGTTTGTATTGGATATAACACTCCTATATCTAACAAGCCAGAACAAGGCTCCTCAACACCGATGGTTAATGGTGATACGTCTGAAGAGTCTGCCTTGTTCCACAATGATATCTGTTTGCAATATAACTCTTACACAAATAGCTGCTATTCATTGTGCTCCGCCAGGGCAGGATTGGATGATGGAAAGTATGCTCTAATTGGTGGATCAACAATAGTTGATCCATCAGGAGTAGTAATTGCAAGAGCAAAAACAAATGGTGATGAACTTATTTGGGCTGAGGTGGACCTAGAAAGTTGTTATCCATCAAGAAAGAGGAAGTTCAACTTCGCAAGACACCGTCGACCAG
This sequence comes from Ogataea nemodendra, assembly GCA_030567775.1. Taxonomy (NCBI): domain Eukaryota; kingdom Fungi; phylum Ascomycota; class Pichiomycetes; order Pichiales; family Pichiaceae; genus Ogataea; species Ogataea nemodendra. Next base: position 369,336 of record JAJLSV010000049.1, read on the forward strand.
AAGAATACAGGCTGATATTCGAGCAGAAAGGAGTTATTGAGCCTGTTCCAATTAGCTCTGAAACATAAGGTACACTTATCCATTCACAAAGGGGTAATACTGTATTTAAAGGTTCTTGAATTTTTTTGTGTCATATATATAGTTCATCAGTTAACCTGTCTTCAAGTAAGTAAAATAGTTCATTTGCCTCTTAATAGTGATATGGTTTAATCCTTTTTCGAGTTTCTCAATTGTTCAAATTTGGAACAATATCAAAATTTCAATTAAAGCAGTACATTATATTAACTTTAATCCCATTTTTAGTCACCTTCATCAAAAGCTATGAAAATATTTATCGCCTGAAGTATATATTTTTAATTTGTGAAAGATTTCCTTTTGGAGGAAAGGATATTGAAAAATGTCTCAGAATTATCTTCAACTTGAAGAGCTTATATCAATCCTCTCTATCTGAAAGTGTCTTCCGAAGTAGAAAACAAATGTTTATAAAGAGGAATTGAGAGATTGGAAAAGCCCTTTTTTTTGTCCCTAATGATGCTGCCCGACGTCGGGCAAGATCATCCTTGGCTTAGAGCTGGGTTTTTGTACCACAAAATGATATAAATATTGTTCTGGCCGCGACAAGCAGTATATATTGGTTTTTACCAACATAATATCTACAATTATGCTATCGGTGGCATATTTAATTAACTGAGTTACTGGAGAATGGGCAAAAACATTGTTGTGGTGGGAGCAGGTGTTATTGGCCTTACCTGTGCATATCAATTAGCTCAGAATGATCATCTTGTGACAATTGTTGCATCTCACTTACCCTCGAAATCATTAAATGATCCTCAGTTTACTTCAGCTTGGGCTGGTGCACACTTCAGACCATTTCCATCAAAAAATGAGGATGAACTGAGAGACTCTATGTTAGCAAAAGCTACCTACCAGGCATTCAAGAAGTTAGCGGTGGAGTTTCCGGAGTCTTCTATCAAATTCATGGAAGGAATTGACTACGTGGAGCCTTATGATCCTCTTTATGTATCGTTAAAACCTGGATATCTAGAAGGCTTAGATGATTTCCAGGTGATAGATTCCTCAAGACTGCCAGTTGGAATAAACTTTGGTGCTAAGTACAAGACATGGTGTTTGAATGCCCCAATGTATCTACAATTTTTGCAACGGAGACTTGAGATGAGGTATAATGTCACCATTTATCAGCATAGCGTTGCCTCATTGATGCAAGTTGCCAAAATATTCCCTGATCACACGATTGTCAACTGCACAGGTAAGGGTCTCACCTACTGTGGAGGTTACGATGTAACCACATTTCCAATTAGAGGTCAGACTCTTCTGCTCAAACCTCCAAAAAATTGCCGATTCAATAAAACCATTTCTTATAGGCTTTCTAACGGGTTTGGTTGTTGTGTCATTCCCAGACCTTTTGACGGTGGATATATTATTAGCGGAATAAAACAAGTGGGGTCCCTTAATCCACAGGTTTCTGATGCGGATACTAATACCTTGCTTGGCTATGTCAAAAGGTATTACTCTTTCCTGGAAGTGGATTCTGATGTGCAAATAAAGTCTATCAATGTTGGTTTCAGACATGGAAGAAAAGGGGGTGTCAGAATAGACAGAGAAATAGTAGAAGGAACAGAAATTATTCATTGCTATGGTTTCGGTTCCTCCGGGTACGAAATGAGCTGGGGAGCTGGGGAGAAGGTGTCTCAACTAGTTATAGATGTCAAAAGCAAGTTATAATATCTCATACAGTGCCGTTAAAATCATATCGAACAAAACCTCAATTCTCACCGTTGTTTTACAGTCATCTTGAGAATAATCGCATTAGCCGTTTGGTAGCAAAGAATACTGCCAAGTTAATTTCAACACTACAACTGATTTTTATTAGAATATTTTGGTATAAAAGAATTGTGTCTTTCTCAGTTTTAATCCCTTTTATAAGTTAGTGAGCTCATCATTTCTTTCGACAAGGGAGATATATCTCATTGTCGTCGATTATAATTAAAGTAAAGGAGTATCAGAGTCGCAATGGAGAGTCTAGTAATTCTAAAATAGGCTCTTTGATCAGGAGAAAAAGAAGCAAGCTAGTGAAGAAAGAAACAGAATTAAAAAAAACACATTACACAGCTGTTTATGGTCATAGAATATGTAAGTCACAAAGGAACTATCGTAAGTTGCAAGTACATATTATTTTGCGAACTCTCTTAACCTTAAAAGAAAATGGAAATTTCAAAAATGATGAATCAGCACAAGGAAAAGTAGAAAGATAAACACGGCTTTTTGCATTCCATTGAGTTGCCCGCTGCAACTCAATGGATAACTCAAAATAGTAACCCCAATTGAGGAAAATTCCAGAAAGACTGACTATAAATACCAATGAGTCTCCACTTAACATTACACAATCAAAAAAAAGGGGGAGCAGAATAAAATTAAGTTTTTTATATTTTTCGTTATATGAGAAAACTTGATAATATTAACTATTTGGGATATGGAGAGATTGTCTTGGGAAGAGCTTGGGAAGAAGGGCAATGCTCTGCTATCGCCTGCTTATAAAAGTAATGGAAACATTTATACTGCAGGTTGTGTAGGAACAAACCAAACAGGAGTATTACCTGAATCTTTAGAAGAGCAAACTCATAACACTTTCATGAATTTGAAGAACATTTTGGAAGCTGCTGGATCATCCTTGGATAATGTTCTGAAGGTTACACTATTTATTGCTAATGGGAAGGAAAGAGCAGTCGTCAATAGCATCTACAAGGAATACTTTGTTAGCAAACCAGCTAGATCATGTGTTGTTGTGGGATTTCCGAATCCTAAGGTCAAGATCGAGATTGAAGCCGTTGCTATGTGTAAAGAAATTTTGTCAAAGCTCTAAGTGTTAAGATAAATTAGCTCAGATGAAGTTTAACTTATAATTTATAATTTTGTTACAGATATGCTAATATTTTCTTGGGCGCTTCCGAACTACAATCTAGAATGTTTTCCTGAAACTTGAGAGAACCTATCAATTCTTCGAATATACATCATTTAAGCTTAAGAATGCTCATATATGAATTATAAGTTAGTCTATCGTTGAAGGAAAGTAATCTGTTCCCAGATTAGGTATGATTCTATTATACTGTATTCGACTTGGATCTGGGACTCACTTTTAATGATCAGATAGATCTGTAGAATGAAATTTAAAGGCTCACGTGATACGGTGCAACTGTGTAGTTGACAATACATCCTTACACGGCTATGTTCAAGTTCTAATATGGTGTAGGGATGTCATATTTAAAGGTCGTGTTTGATAAATAAGAATGTCTTCTGCCTTCCTGGGTGAAAAACTGAAAATTTTTTTAATAGCAGCTAACAAGGAAGAAAAGAAAGATTAGGATCATTGAAGAGGGGTTGAAAAAGTGAGATCGATTTATAAGATTGTGCACTGGTAGAAAAAGGAATTCATAACCCCAATACCTAATATAAGAGAGTAAATCTTTGAGAGGTATTAGCTTGGCATATAAGAGTTTCATCGGTCTTTATCAATACCTTTTTATTCTAATTTATTAGTCAGGATCTGATATTATAACGTGGTGAAAAATCAACAAATAGGTACCAATATGAGCACGTCTAACTGTAGATTCTACGAGAATAAGTATCCAGAGGTTGATGAGGTGGTAATGGTCAATGTCCAGCAAATTGCTGAGATGGGAGCATATGTGAAGTTGTTGGAATACGATAATATTGAGGGTATGGTTTTGTTGTCAGAATTATCCAGAAGACGTATCAGGTCCATTCAAAAACTGATAAGAGTAGGAAGAAATGAAGTAGCAGTGGTGTTGAGAGTTGATAAAGATAAAGGTTATATTGATTTATCCAAGAGAAGAGTTTCATCGGAAGAAATTGTGAAGTGTGAAGAGCGTTACAACAAATCTAAAGCTGTGCACTCTATCCTTAGAAGGTGCGCCGAAAAGTTTGACATTCCACTTGAAAAGTTATATGAAACGGTTGCATGGCCACTCAGTAGAGAGTATGGCCATGCTTTTGACGCATTCAGAATTTCCATCACAGATCCATCCATTTTCGACAAGGTGACACCACCATCCCAAGAAGTCTTAGATGACCTAAAGGAACATATATCTAGAAGATTGACACCACAAGCAATTAAATGTAGAGCTGATATTGAGGTTTCGTGTTTTTCATATGAGGGTATTGGCGCTATCAAGGAGGCTCTTAGCGCTGCTGAGGAACTAACCACTGAAAATAGTCAAATAAAGGTGAAGTTGGTCGCCGCTCCAAGATATGTTATAACGACACAGTCATTAGATAAGCAGTCTGGAATTCATTCTTTGAATGAGGCGATAGAAAGAGTCAACGAAGTTATCACCAAATATGGAGGTGTTTGTGATGTTGCAATGGCACCAAAGGCAGTCACTGCAACTGAAGATGCTGAATTACAAGCATTATTGGAGAGAAAAGAGATGGAAAATGCAATGGATTCCGATGATTCTGACGAAGAGTTTGATGAATAAGTATAGTGGAAGCTAGATTATATTTTATTCTAAATACATAAAAATTTAAAGAGCAATTTTGTACCAATAAATAAAATATAAAGCGGAGTATAATCAAATACTGTTCTGAATCAGACAAGAAGGCATTAAAATACTAACAATAAATCTAATCAAAGAATCGACTGATCAAAAAAGAACCATGGGGAGAGATTATCATGAGAGCTCCTGCTCCTCAACTCGGTCTGAGTTCTTTCAACAGAATTCTTCAGTAACAGCTCTTTGCACAAATGATAAGAAGCCGCACTGTAGAACCATTTGGCGGAGTTCACTTCCAGATAATTAAGACAGCTATTAAACATTTCTCTTTTATGGCCTAGCAGTTTCAGAGGATCCTGTAAATTATCAATATCGATTTCTTTCCTTGCTTCTATCTCTAAATACAGAAGACAGATGACATGTAAGATAGCATGTATGGAAATGACATGCTCAATTTTGGGTTCAATTGAATTGGCAATAATGGTGGTGCAAAACTTGGATAGATAACAAATCTTATTATCTGTCAGAGGATAATCAGATACCACGGGGTATATCGATTTTTGTCTAGAATCTGTCTCATTCTCAAGCAAAGATATGAAATCAACCTTAGACCTGAGGTATAATATTGCGGATAGTGACGTACAAACCTTCAAAAATCGCATAAAAATTGGACCAATTAATTCTTCTTTATCCTCAAGAGCATAGTTATAACTAGCTAATATGTCCCTTTCAAGACTATAGTCAATGGAACGGTTTCCAGGTGGTCTATAGACTGATACCATAATCCTTTCTAAAATGTTGCAATTAGCATACCAGCTCTTGAAAATCTCAAAGTCTCTCAGATTCCCTTCAAAGTCCTCCAATTTTGGCTGATCAATTGCCATATCAAGTGGATTAAAGTATAAAGCTGAACATCCAGTAATAGTGATTACTTTGTCACAGCAGAATGCCGTCCAAAAAAGTCTTGTGAGTAAAGATATCTTGTAACACAATCTAAAAGCAATTGATCCTATATCACCCATCTCGACCCTATTAGTTCCCAAATTTTGAGCAACAAACGGTTGGTTTTTAGCACTAAAATTATGTAAACCTAGCTCTTCAACCAGATTGGCAGCCCTACTTAAATACTCTCTAGATATTTGAGTTCCTTCGGGCGATTCTTCATGAGCACTCAGAAGCAGAAATGACTGTATTAATGTGACTTTATTACTTTCAACCAACTCCAAAAGTTTACATTTCTGCCTAAGAGCTTCGGCTTTGATTCTAATTTTTTCCTGAGGAAGTGATTCATCGTATCTGACACCGCTGAGCATTAAGGCGTTCAAAAGTATCGGTGGGATTTTATCAATGTCTTTGATGATGTCTCGATCTACCACAGGATATATTGGATAACTGTTATCAAGGAAAAGCTGTATCAATTTTTGTTGTTCTTCTATAGAAGGTCTATCAAAGGCACCTTTCTTTTTCAAATAATAAAGTAGGTCTTCGTCAATATCATTAACTTTACTGTATTTATCTCTTGCTGGCAAGAACATGTCTCTCCAAGGAAAAAACAAATTACAGAATTCGCCATCAGATAAGGTTAGAAACGAGTCTCGACTTAGTAGTGGTGCAAGAGGTTGAGTTGATGTGATAAATTGTGCATTCAGTTCACCATTTTGAATAACCTCAGCATATATTTTGTCATTACCGAAGATAGAATGTGGTCTTATATTATTAGGCTCTCCCCTAATGCTCAATAATGGATCATATGGTAATATATGACTTCTTTTTATCTTTCTTTCAGAAGGTTCTTGTGCGCAATTGTCTGTGCTGATACATTCTGATTTAGTCTTTGTACAAAGAATACAAGCAGCTGAATTATCGTCCTCAAATTCACACCTTTTATGTAGTCTCCTGCATCTATTGCAAGCTTTAAATGCCCTGCTTCTCTTGTAAACAGAAAACTTCGTAATCTCAAAACCGCACGACATTAGCTGAATGCTATGCCATAGATCACCGAATTTTCAGCTATAATCCAAATAATCAACAAGAGATTCATTTATATTTTTCCCTCTAATAAAACTAATAATTATATATTTCTCTTTTTCAGGCAGTGATAAATGATATCTTCTAGATAAAGGATTTTGAATTTATCCATATATTGAAGGCCTTCATCTTCTATTTTTGGTAGAGGATTCAGATAAGAATTCTTATCAATGAACTCTAAGAGGAGTAGTACCGGTCCCACTGAGACGGAAAAAACGTCTAAGAAAACGAAGATTGAAGTATTGCCTTCGAAGGATGAATGGCCAAGACAGTTTAAGGAGCTAGACACTATTCACTTTAGGCTCAACTCATATTTCACATTTCTTTCTTCTAGAAAGCATATAATTACCACTCTTGATTTGCTAAAACCATCCGTCGAAAAAGCCATTAAGAGGGAACTGGATCTTATCGACGTTGCCAGAATCGCATATCTTATACCTCAAGATGTGTTATTTGAGTATATTGATGAAAATCAGTTTGTTTTAGAAGAGAAACATTTCACCTGGAAAGATGGATTCTCTCAGAAAGAAACAGATATTTATGATCTAAAGGATGATGGTGGAAAGGATAAGAAATCTAAACAATTACTGATATTTGAATTTATTGATGGTAATTTAAGGAAATCAAAAACTAGTAGCTCATACATGCAAGAAATCAAAGCACCCGTGTATTCACAGGAATCTATTAAGAAAATGATAATTAAAAGAAATAACAAATTCAATATAGCAGTGTGCCGATTTTTGAAGAACTGTGAGACGATGAATGTTGATGATCCATGGATAGAACTCAATAGACTGGCAGCTCCCTTGATACCCAGACCTAAGGACTTTTCAGATCCAATAGAAGAAATGGTCAAAAGTTTCAAAAATGATATACCCTCAGGAACTAGTAGAATATCTGTGTCATCTATGATAGGGAAACTCCGTACTGCAGATTTCTATGGAAACCAAATTGTTGAAAACGGTGAATTCACCATTCCACCAAGAGCTGCGGAATATGGCGGTCTTGAATTTGACTTGTCACCCTCAATTATTGAAGCTTTGAAGTCATCTAAAGGAGTAGAAAAACTTTACTCTCACCAAACTGAAGCATTAAATCGTCTTAATGAGGGAACTAATGTTATTGTGTCCACATCTACTTCTTCTGGAAAATCACTCATTTATCAGTTACCAGTTGTCAGTGAGTTGGAAAAAGATCCTAGTATTACTGCAATGTATATTTTCCCTACGAAAGCTCTTGCACAGGATCAAAGAAGGTCATTAAAGGACCTTCTAAATAATATTCCTGTATTAAGAGATATGGTAGTTCAAACATACGACGGCGACACCAACAAGAAAGATCGTGAATTCATTAGATCATCCTCATCTATTATCTTTACAAATCCAGATATGCTTCACTCCGGAATCTTACCAAGCCATCAATATTGGAGAAGGTTTTTATGCAACCTAAGGTATGTGGTTGTAGACGAATTACATATGTATAAAGGTTTATTTGGTTCTCATGTAGCCTTGATCATGAGGAGATTGAGGAGAATATGTGATATGTCAGGCAATCGGAGCTTAGTATTTGTTTCTTGTTCTGCCACTCTAAAGGACCCGGTCGGCCATATGCATAACATTTTTGGAATTCCAACCACGGAAATATGCCACATTGACAAAGATGGGTCTCCTTCTGCAAGAAAGCATGTGGTAGCATGGAATACTCCTCCTCTTGATCCAAAAGATCCTTTGGCAGGAAGGAAGTCATTTGTTGGAGAGTGCGCTAGAATTGTGATAGAACTTATGAAAAATGGAATTAGGACAATAGTATTTTGTGTGGTGAGAAGAGTTGTAGAGTTACTCATGAAGGAAATCAGACATCTTTTGACCTCATCCCAACAGAGCGATTTAATAGGAAAGGTTATGAGTTATAGAGGTGGTTACTCACCTAGTGATAGAAGAAAGATAGAGGATCAGATGTTTCGAGGTAATCTGAAGGCAATTATTTCAACCAATGCACTCGAATTAGGTATTGATATCGGATCCCTCGATGCGGTTGTTATGTGTGGGTTTCCTATCTCTGTTGCTAATTTCCATCAGCAAAGTGGAAGGGCTGGAAGACGAAATAACGACTCTTTAACTTTGGTAGTCGCAGGTGGGGATCCTGTGAGTCAACATTTTATGAAGCACCCAGAGGAATTAATACGAACGGAGTATCCTGACCTTGCATTAGATTTTGAGAATGTATTGGTGTTAGAGGGCCATCTACAATGTGCAGCATTTGAAATGCCTATAAATGGAGATTTTGTAAATGGTCCTGAAACCAAGTTCTTCGGGAAGAGGGATATAGTATCGAAAATATGTCACGGAAAATTAATACACGATCCTTCTGATAATACGTTTCACTGCAGTTCAAAGTTTTTGCCGTGGCCATCTTCTTCTGTAGCCATCAGAGCTATTGAGGAGGATCTTTTTGCAGTTGTTGACATCACTGACGGAAGAAATGTCGTGATAGAAGAAGTTGAGGCTTCCAGAACGAGTTTTACATTGTATGATGGAGGAATCTTTATTCACCAGGGGCTCTCATACTTAGTAAGAGAGTTTGAACCTGACGAAAAGTATGCTAAAGTTGAAAGAGTTAATGTTGACTGGGTCACTTCTCAACGTGATTATACTAACGTGGATCCTTCTGAGATAGAGAAAATTCGTTCTCTCAATACAAGTGACGTCCCCATTTATTTTGGCAAGATAGAATCGACTACAGTGGTCTTTGGATTTTTCAAGATGAACCGGGAGAACAAAATTCTCGATGCTGTGGAAGTAAACAATCCTCCAGTGACTGTTAAATCTAAAGGTTTGTGGATTGACATACCGAAAAAAGCTCTGGACTTGATAAGGCTAAAGAGTCTAAGTGCTGCTGGAGGAATACATGCTGCTCAGCACGCTTTAATGAATGTGCTGCCGTTGTATATAGTTTCTGGGTTGGATGAAATTCTAACAGAGTGTAAGGCACCTGAAAAGGAATTTGCTAAACGGGAGACTAAGCGGAAAAGGCCTGCTAGACTTATATTTTATGATAATAAAGGTGGACAATATGGTTCTGGCTTAAGCACTAAAGCATTTGATAACGTTGATTCAATACTAGGGAAGTCTCTACAAACACTTATAGACTGTAGCTGCGAATGGGGGTGTCCGGACTGTTGCGCAGCAACATTTTGTAAGGAAAACTCGTTGGTTTTGTCTAAATATGCTGCAATTATCATTCTCGCAGTTATTTTGGGTAGACCGCTTAATATGGATTCCTTCCCTAGTGGTCCTGAGCCGAATATGCCAATGATAAAAATTGAGACTGTCGTTCCTGCCGACTTGACAAAGGTAAAAATTTCTCCTGATGTTGAAATACTAGATGTTAGGAAGGCCAACAAGCCACTAACGAAGTATCCTAAACCTGAAGAGGTAGAGATTATAAGTGTCAGACCAATATTGAAGACAACTTCGGTGTCCATTAAACAGGAGGAAGTCAGTGAGACTTTTGAAAGCAACTCACAAGATGATTTCAGTGACGACGAGCTTGTCAAGCAATTATAATATATCAATACATTATATATGTAAAATACAAGGTAATGAAATTGCGGATGATATACAGCTCCAAGTTTTCTCTATTTACGTGTTTCTCACTGTTCACTTCTTGGAAAAGATCACAAGAAGATGAGTCAGTTGGGAGGTTGCGTGATTCTTCGTAGAGTCGCCTCTCCCATATTTAATGATCGTACTTTTTTCGCTGTCTCATCGACTTCCGGTGATAAATTGTGGCTCCATTCAGTGTAGTCCGTCTCTAGTTGCGAAGAAGCATGAGAATCCAATGTAGTGGCAGAGGGCGTTGGCCTGGTACTAGAAGTCGTCGAGTCCTTTCTAACCAGAGCAGGCGAATACTTTAGTCTTTTGGGTTTTGAAAGCCTGAACACTTGCTGGACCGGACGCAAATATATTGATGCCAGCGAACCAATGCTAAGTTCAAGCTCCTCCAGAATCTCTGAAGGTAGGCGATCATTATAAGTTTCGATTATGGGCATTTTAGGTTTAATGATTTCCTTGATATTAGCTTGATGTGATGATATAAGACGCCAATAAAAAAAACCACGCTCCCTGAGATCAGGATCACTAACTTCCTCTGTAACAACTTTCAAAGCATCTAACACTAATGTCTCCGCATCCTTATTTTGAGGTTGTGAAACATAAATTTTGACTATCGCAGTCAACATTGTCAATTTAACCTCCGATGAATCCTCATCAAAACCTGAGTAAAGGTTTTTCATTATTTGAATAGAGTTTTCAATCAATCTGTTGTATTCACCAATGATCCAAACGATTGAACCTTTAGCATCAGATTCAGTAATTAGATCAACATTTTCCATCAACGAATCTATCAAGAAGTTGAACCGTCCCGGATATTTTCTAAGTATATCTTTCACAATGATTGCACCCTCTTGTATGATATGAGACAAAGGATTCGCTAACAAACTTCTAAGCACTGATACGCATCTCTCCGAAGTACTATCCATTTTGATTGCTAGATTTCCAATAGCACGAATAGACTTTCTAACCATCTGATCATCAATTTCCAGAGCATATTCTTCTAATTCTCTTAACACAACATCAATGTTAGATTCATTGGCCAACAGAAAAATAAGCTCCAATTTGGTGTCCTTGATATATACAGGATCGTCAAATCGACAAAAAAACATAGTAACTTCCAGATCAATCACTTTTAACTTGTCCAACAGTAGTAATATCACATTTCTCATTACTAAGAACTGTATCTCGGAGGGTTTGGACATAAGATTTGATACCGCACCTGATATACGTCTAGGGAGAACGGGTAATATATCCACAACGTTGGCAACATAATTGCTTAAATAGAGAATGACTTTGAGCGCGTTCAAAACAACAGATGAATTCCCATGCTGTAAAAGAGGAATACATTTTTCTATAAGCTGAACAGCATCTGATTGCTCTTCAGGGACAAACGACATCATTGAACTGAGGAGATAAACCTGGGACCACTCACTACACATATTTAGGGACTCTGCTATCCTGAAACAGTTGCTCTTATTGATTGAGAGTTTCAGCGAATCATCTGATTCAGTCAGATCACACAGAGAACTGAGGGCTGCAGATAGAACTGAAATATTTGTGTCATGAAGCAAGTTATTAAGAGAATCCAGTAACTCCTTGTTGATAGGCTCCGGTATCTTTCTGTAAACTTTGGCAACCGTGTATGCCGCAGTCTTCCTCACATAGGCATCTTCGTCTATAAGGGCCTGCCTCAATATTGGAATTAAAGCTGAAGTATATTCCGGAAGATTAATAGATGATAACGTTTTCACTGAAAGACTTCTAATAATTGGAGACTTGTTCTTCCAAAAGTCTGCTTCCAGAATTGGCAACAATTCCAGACTTTCCTTTGGTTTCTGAGAATAAAAGGTAGTCACGAAAAGATAACCAAGACGTTTGACCTCGAGATCATTTTTTCCAAGATCTTTCACTGTATTTATGACTTCATTTGCCAAAAGAAGGATTTCGTTGTTTCCCATAGTCATATTGGCCACAATCTTTTTCAAAATTGTCTTCCGATAAACTGACGACCTAGACTTTTTGTCATGGTTTTTTAAATCCATGAGAACTTCGGAAGCCTTAAGTCTCGTATATAGCTTAGACTCACCCATTGTTCGATATATGCTTCAATTCGCTGGTATCTGAGTAATGTCTCTAGAATATTCAAACAAGATTGGACACCTGAAATCTATAAAACCAGATCAAATGCTCTCATGTTCTTTCGAAAACTGGTATATCTCCTAATGGGGAAAGATAAAAAATAAAGCAACAGCCGCACAAAATAAGCATGGACAACTGATTACCTAAGCAATCAGAGGGTTGATTAATGTCAATAGAGGAATAAGAGCTGATACATAGATATTTAACTAATTCTATTGAACACCTGCACTAACAGGCCAAGATAACTCTGATGATGTAGAAAATAGATATAAAACAATAATCTGAAATAGCGAAAAATTTAGTAAATAAAAGCACCACATGATCAAATTAACAAATTCGATCATAAGACACCCATGCTAGATCGATCCGATGGATGTCCCAATATGCAAAAAAATACAGCAGATAACAAATAAAACTAGTACATCTTGGAAACGGCTCCTGATGCCATCGAAGTCTCATGTGGCCATACTTCACCTAATCCATTAGGAACAGCGGCAGTTGGAGAAGTAGGAACAGAGGATACATTTTCTTCAGATTGAAACTGAGGAGGTCTCATAGGTGAGCCTACCGAGTCATTCGAATCATGATAAGCATTTCTTGAATTGGGTGTATTGTACTCAGCAGCATTATAATAAGAGGAGTCACTATTGGAATTCAAGTCACTATTCTTAGGTGTTTGGGGCTTAGCAAATTCACCGAAATTCATGGCTGGAGAAAGGGACAGCGGGCTTTTAGCAAGCTGTGCTCTTGCAGTGAGATCAAGCGAATCAGCAGAATTCATAGATGTGCCTAATTTCATCTCTTCACCAAACTCGATGAAGTCTTCAGTCGGATCATAGTTGTAGTCATAATCAGAATCAAGGTTGTCTAGCTCATCCAGCCTCTCCTTATTATACAATAAACCTTCCCTGAACGTCTCCACCAGTGAGCCAGATCCTTGCCAGCCCTTAGATATCTTAAAGAAAACCATTTCCTTGAAAACCTGCATCCAATCAGAACTTGTCCATTCTTCTTCGATGGAGTTTTCTATGTTCAGGGCGACTAGTTGATATGAGTTTTCACTGTCAAGATATTGGGTATGTGGCAGCTGAGGCAATCCGAAAAGCAAAGACTCCCTACTGTCTCTGCTAGACATGAATGAATTAGGTCTTCCATATAGTCTGAAAGTATTCATGATTGGAATCAATAGTCTGATCATGGTCTCAGAAGGCTTGACACCCGAGTGAGTCTCAGGAATAAGATAACACAAATGTGTCTCAGTTAATTGAACACCACTTTTAAATTTGGTGCCCACATTTGGTATATCAGATCCAGAAGAGTCAATTGAGAGCATTGAATTAACTCTCATATGGCTGGTCAGCTTGGTTAAAGAATTGGAGCGTGAATGAGAGGGTGACTTTGGAGCATCTTTAGCGCCTTGCTGATGCTTAGGCAGTAATGAAGCTAAGGAAGAGCTAGAAACCTTCTTTACTAATCCAAATGATGACGAACGACTTCTGTTGCCACTCGTCACGGAGCCTGGGTTGATGAAGTCTAGATCACCTGCAATAACTTTGGCTAGCAGTGTTTCATTGACGTAACATTGTCCTGCTATCCTAATGAGAGAATTGTTGTCTATAAACTCGGGATTTTCAGGATATAGAGACACACAGGACCTAGCATATACCATTGTAGCCAATAGATACTTTTTGGACTTCGTTGAAGAAGTATATATCTTAACTTTACCTTGTTTCTTTTTCGACTTTATATTAGGTGAAGCCACCACAAAACATCTGATCCATTTATCGTTCAAAAATGGAAATCTCAAAACACACCATTCCTCCTTGAGATTCTTGTTATTAGGGGCCAACAAGGTTCTGATATCAGAAAAATGAATAGCTTTTGCTGAGAACAGAGCTCCTGTAAAACTTTCTTGCAATCGTTGGTATTCAAACTGTGAAAGCAAAAGAGAAGAATAAAAGTGATCGATATCTTGTTGGTTGGCGAATCGAATCAAATAAAATTTGCTGTTAGTCAATTGAATTTTCAATTCATAATGTACTTCTCTGGATACATTATCCGTATCTTTAAGATAGGAAAATTGAGCATCTGAAATATTGATATAGATAGGCTTAAATCCTCCATTATAATCATTCCGCACTTCTAAGGCAGTCGTAGTGTCCAACTCCCATATTGCAAGCTCCGTTCCGCTGAGCTTGGAATTGACAACGACCCAATTATTAGGAGTTTCTGGCCCACCAAGAGTGACCTCTACGTACATCTCGCAATAAGATCTGGCTTGTTGTGCGTGTATTAATGTAACTATTGGAACCAATTCGTCGGGAAGTGAAGCAGTCCCATCATTAGGCTCTGACATGGCTTTATTGAGGGAAAAGGCTCTAGAACTGGAGCGACTTCCTGGTTGAGATGTTATAGTGTTGGACTGACGCAAAAATGTTGTTGGAAGAGATGACAGTCTTTTAGAATCATTAACTGATAGCCTCTTTGCAGGTCCACGTGTTGATCGAGACACATTGGAATCCCAACTGCCTTGAGAGAAGTCTCGATCATCGCTAGTAAGTTGTCTTGGTTTAGAAATTCTAGGAGACGATGAAGATCTGACTTTCTGTAATTCAGTAGGAGCTGCAATGGCTGATGGTTTCAACAACCCAGTCTTGGGGATTGCGGGTAAGTCCTTGTTTGCATTTACAGGAATAGGATCGGGCCTAATTCCCTTTCTACCTGTTGTAGCTCCTTTGCTTACATTCTGGGTAGGTTGAAAGGAGGGCTTCTTCTTCCCCTTTCTACGGAATAAGTCCTTGAATCCCATCGCAGATACTCCTCACTAGTCTATTCTGGCTCTATTTGCTTTTAATCTTCGAGATCTAACCAGAATGAACAGCGGTAGGTATTTAAATAAATGTTCTCTAAAGGGGATAAGCCACTCGACCTGAAAAACCAAAAACCAAAAACACTTAATCCTTGGCTTACTGCAATTAAAATATGCGTTGTTCTGATTCTGACAAACCACAGGTATTTTAACTGGCCAAGACTTATACGAAGGGTTTACAGTGTTTTCTGATATCAGATATCTGGCCGAAACCCGGTGTATTTATTCTGCAATCCAATCTCAGAAAATTCCCACCTCAACGTTCTACTTGGTGTTGGCGGAGCGGAATCGCTGGTGTAAGGCTGAAAAGATTTTGTATTGGCTGATGGAGATACGTGTAGGCTGATAGATATGTAGAGAATGTTTCCTTTGTATGAATTGTATATTTGATAGGTCTCGCAATAAGAGTAAGAACGTTCTATTCTGAGACATACAAAAAGATATATGAAGGAAGAGTGGCTTGTGAATTTTCTGGTTTCTGGAAATACAATTAATTCCACATCACACTAAATTGTACTCAGACATGATTCATTCGGTTTTAATATGTGAGTTACAGCTTTGCAGAATCACATAAATCAATCGGTTAACATATACTAACACTTCTAGCAGTCAACACAAAAGGAATCCCAAGACTTATTAAATTCTATACCCAGGTCGATATCCAGACTCAGCAATTGCTGCTGCAACAAGTGTACCACTTAGTAATAGAGAGAACAGATGCACAATGCTCATTCCTAACACCTCCGCCGCTTCTCGAGAAATACAGAGACATTAAAGTGATTTACAGACATTATGCTACGCTTTATTTTGTTTTCATAGTCGATCAGCAAGAGTCAGAATTAGGAATTTTGGATTTGATACAGGTGTTTGTACAAGTCTTGAATACATGTTTTAAGAATGTATCAGAGTTGGACTTAGTTTTCGGCTGGCAGGTATTGGAGGCTGCCTTAGAGGAGATTGTTCAAGGAGGAATGGTTATAGATACCAGCATAAAAAAGATTGTTGCTGCAATAGACGAAGCGAATAAACAACAGTTGTCATCAACATCTGTCTCATCAGGCAGCTCACCACTTGGTGGTAATGGTTCAGCAAATAATACAGCTGTGAATGCTCTGAGTAATGCTTTAGGAAGCATGAATAGTGGTAGATTTTTCTCAAGATGGTCAGGTTGATAATCAAAAATTAATATATTCGCATGAAGAGAAACTGAATGCGTTTGCTCCTAAAAGATCTATTTACAGTAAATATAGTGTTACCAGACGTCAACATGTAAGTTCTTAAAATTAGGGAATGGTGTAAGCTCACCAAAACTTGTACCATCTTTTCCTTGATTGCTCGCTCTGTTTAGCTAAATCTTCTGTGATACTTGCCTCTTCTTTAAGCTTACTAATCTCATCTTTCTGCTTTGATGCTGCAAGTTCCCTTTCAAATTTCTCCTTTTTAACTAAAAATGACTCCGCAGTAGGTGTATAATCTTTGTCCCAAGGTGACACTATTGGACCTGTTTTCCAAATAGGATCGTTGGAAGCTGACGTCCTTTTAACTATTTCCATCAACTGTTCTTGCTCTCTCAACCTGAGCTCCTTGTTGTTTTCGTAGTCGGCCCTTAGTTCTGGTGAAAGTCGAGCAATCAATTGCTCTTCTGTTGGTGTAGTAAATTTGAACAGTAATACACCCGAACCAACTATACCTCCTCCTACAAGAACAAACCTTTTCCAGAGTACCTTGTTTCCCGCATTCATCTTTGTGATCTTCTAACTTGTTCCCTATTGAGTGCCACAGGAAAGATCTCTTGTTAAACTCTATTCGGATAAGTATATTATCAACTAAGCGTGACATAATTTTCTAAAAGTTACATCGAAGTTTCTCGCTCAATTTCTGGTCAGATTTGAAAAATCCATGATAAACCTACAAAAAATTATCAAGTGTTCCTTCTCTAATATTATACCATATATAGTTTTGTAAATAGAATAGCGCATGATAACAGTCCAGAAACATATAAAAATAGCATCGACAGAAATCTCAATTGAATCAAACTTACAGAACTCTAGGGTCAGGAGTATTTGAAATATCTTCAGTTTCATTCGTATTTCTGCTTCCAGTGTAGTCTTCGTCATCACTTTGTACAATAAATTGATCGTCGACTTCGCCTAACTCAATATCTCTGGAGTCAGAATCTCCTTTTGGAGCCTCGTCATATCTGGAAGCATAACCTAGTTTGCTTAAAACACTATTTAACATAGACTGACTCTTTGGATTTCCGACAAAATCATTTTCTGTTTGGTCCTCATCCAGAGAGGATTCATCAAGCCAATGAACTTGCTTCTTCTTACGTTTTGATGAAGAAGAGATGAATGCGGATTTCGTTTGACGTGAGAAATACTTGTAAAAGTAGTAGAAAGAATAAACTAGCACCGCAAGTACAACCAGTTCGAAAACATAAAAGGAGATATGATGTCTAACATGTTTTGGTGCTTCCTCGGACTTCCCATCATCGTCAGAATTGTTTCTTTCATATTGATATGATCCATCATGCACATTATAAATGGGTGTGAGCAGATCATCATCGGCAACGTTTCCTTGGGAAGCAATGATATCCACAAGACCTCTGGAAACCTGTGGAAGATCATAGGGCACCATATGCGATGAATTATAGATTTTAACGTAAGTCAAATTGTATTCACTCGTAATTTCACCAACTTGGGTGCCATCATAGTACCAATTTTTGTGATCCGACCTCTCAGAAAATCCCATCTGTGAATCTGATAAATATAGCTTTTTGATGATCATCTCTGTGGATAAATGGTTGCATATAATATCCTTATCACCACTAAAAAGCATTATTGGTATTTGTTTAAGTAATCCAGGAAGCAGCTCAAATGCTACCTTTGACTTCTTAGGCTGGAATCTAGATGAAACAATCCCATCACATTCTGACCAAGACTTTCCATAATTCAAATTGAGTTTCTTTTGGTTTTCAGGATTGTTCAGGAATGAGGTCACCAATGGTAAATCCTCCGGCCAATTAGATCCACAAGCAGGGTAATGATCATATTTGCGGTAATCATACATATTAATACACTGCTGGTCTTCTGGCTTCGTTCTGTCTCTTGTGCTCTGAAGTAGAATATCTAGAATTTTATCACATTGGGATTTCTCGAATTTATGATTACTTGGATCATTTATTGCTTGTTGACATCTCTGCTGCTGCCTTAAAAGCTTTGAAAGATGTTCATCTGTTTTCGAGATCAACCCATTATCAAGTGCAAAGGGGATATAAGATAAAGATTGAGTATCTGGATCTATCCAGCCATTCCCTATTAACAAACCGTTCAAATTAAGCTTGAAGTCAGAGGAATTTTTAGAATTCTCCCTCAAAATATAATCTGCAAAATAGGGAATATACTGTCCAGCATATGATTCTCCAGCTATCCAAATCTTCTTCTCTTTATCCTCCGGGAACACGTTAAAGTACTTTTTGAGAAATTCAAGGAAATGTGTGGCAGCCTGGGTTAATTCGGAATCGAATAAGTTAGTATGTGAGAATCCAGTTCCTGCAGGTTGGTCGACAAATAACAGATCAGCAACTTCCATCCACGTTCCCTCGTTGAAAACAAGTTTCTCCTTTGAATCATCCCGATCCACCCTAAAGGGCCCCACTTCCATGAATGCCCCATCCATAGAAGAACAGCCAGGACCACCATTTAACCAGATGATTAGTTCATTTTTATGGAGCTCCTGGGAGGAGCAGTTTTGTCTTTTCTGTTTTCCAAATCTCCAAAAAAATAGATCAAGCTCGGTATCAGGATGAATCTCCAATTGACCGGCATGCATGATTGGTCTCAGCTCGCTACTGATTTCTGATATGCCGGGAAGGCCATTGACTTCATAAGCCTTTTTCGGATCCACAGGAGTACATAGTCCAAAGCTGGACAAAAGAATAAATGTGGTCAACAGAATACCATTCATTAAGTCTCTGTTAACAGTGATACGGCCCTGCTTCCTGTATATGTAACGATGTTTCCCCGTAGAAGTTTGGGAACTAGTGACTATGGATATTGTATTGAAGCAAGCAAATGCAAAGCAAATTTAAGGGAATAAAAAGCAAAATAATAATGCAAAACTTAAGCACTGATGTCTAGATGTAATAACGTAATATTCAACCGTGTATTGTCAGTCCAATTGATCACGGATGCTATTTAAAATATGCATTTATTTAAGGATATATGAAAACTGAGTACAACAGTCCAAAAGTGTTTTAACAATTCGATATGAGCCTCCTTCTGATCTACTAACGGTCGATCGCCGCGACGATTGTCTTAAAGTTGTATGGTTTCTGCCAACTTTTAAAAACAATAGATCAAACATGGTCTAAGATACCTAAAATGTACCAGACTAGAGGCTAGCATCACATGAAAAAACTATGAGTAGCCTGATAAAAGTAGTTCTACCTAAGGATCATTTGCTAGCAGACGAAGAACGAAATATTAAGGAAGTTTTGGAAAATTGTCCCTCCAGACGAATCGGATACTTCGATGAGCAGATCGAGGGATACATTATCACTGAGAATCACAATTCTGTCAAAGATTTGGCACTGGAAATAGCGTATTCGTCGAAAAAGACAACAACAATAAAGTTACGAGATCCCATATTCACTGATGACCTCAATTCTATATGGAAGTTCTCCACGATAATAACTCCTGAAAAGTTCACTAATGAACTAAGACTGTTTGTCTCCTACATGCAGGTCAAAGAAATCAAAGATGAACACTTAGAAAACTTTCAACTACGCAATTCCTTAAAGATAGCGGGCTCAAATCTCTCTCAAGGTTTGAAGCATAATAAACGAATCACAACATCATCATCTCTTAAAATATCTCCAATTTTTCAAATGAAATTTAAGACTATTAAAACTGAGAAAGTCATAACCTCATTGGAACTGAATTTGTCTAACACATTTAAAGAGTTAGGGCACCATGTGATCATAAACTCAATCTCAATCGAAATAATGAACTGTGAAGTCATCGAATATTCTAAAATAGCGTATCCCTTACGTCTACAAAAGAATTCTGGGTTGAATCTTACTTATAGGCTGACAAACAATGATATTAAGTGGGTGAAACCAATCACAGTTACTATTAGTTCACAGATGAATTCAGAAAAAAAGCTGACCACCCGATGGGTTACTAACATAGACTTTTTGGCCTCTCATAATGGAACAATGGGAGGGCCTAATCATTATGTCATGCCATCGTCCCCAATGCAAGGATCTAAGTTCATTAAAGCGTCGAGTCCCGCTCTCTTAAACTCCAAGAGGAATGTTAGCAAATTTACGTCAAATTCCTCGGTAACTTTAAATCTGCCTAAGAGAAACTTAACAATTTCTGTTTCTGGACAAACAAAGGTGAAGTTAGGAGAGATATTCAAATGGAAGCTTCAATTTATCAACAGATCACAAGAAACCTTATCCTTGATCCTGTATATACAGTCATCTATAAATAAGCAATATGAGAAGTCGGTTCCCCCGATACCCCTCCAGACCCCCACCCCAAACAATGATGACTGTGTCCCCCTATATTCGATTGCTCAATTAGTCAAGTCATTTTACCATGTATTCAATAAGGTAGGACTGATTTCTTTAACAAATAATTTAAAGATAACTCTTGATCCTGGTAATTTATTTGAGACAGAGCTTGAGTTAATAGCCATTGAAAAAGGATTAATTAATCTGTATGATTTTAAAGTACTTGAGATCAAGACAGGTGAGATTTATGAGTGTGGGAAGCTATTAGATGTATTGGTGGTCTAATATATTGATATCTTATGCTATTATATTTAAATTGATTTAAGTTTCTATTAATGTATGTATGTGCGTATGCTACTTACGCAAGTATGTCTCCAGCTCATATTCGTCTTGAAACAGAAATCCAAAATATTTGTACCCAGAAAATTCATCCAGTTCCAAAAACTCCATAAGGGATATAACGTGGGCAAACAGTACTTGATGACGCTTGTCCGTTAAATCTGTAAGCCCTCTAAGATGTTTTAGGAACAAGTAAATAACGTTGATAGTTGCCATCGATCCCTCATTTTTAATCATTCCAACTTTATTCAGCTTCTTAAGAAGATCAAAATCGACTTCAGAAAGCGTGATACTCTT
The DNA here is from genome assembly GCA_030567775.1 of Ogataea nemodendra. NCBI lineage: Eukaryota > Fungi > Ascomycota > Pichiomycetes > Pichiales > Pichiaceae > Ogataea > Ogataea nemodendra. The sequence goes on from JAJLSV010000049.1 coordinate 390,678, forward strand.
CAACAAAAAGATTTCGGTATCTTTAAGAGTGGCCTCTGTATCAATTCTTTTAAATCCTGCAATCAAATTGAAATTTGAGTTAGCTGTAACAAATTCGATGCAATCAATGATATTGTTGAACTGTGTTTCTGACAAATCTGATAATGGAACTCCGATGACTAGATGTGATTTAATTGTAAAACCAATGAATCTAACTAACTCAAAATTATCAAACTGAATTGTGAAATTCTTATCTACGGTCCCTTTTTTGTTGGTACTTATCTCGAAATTAACCTTCTTGACCTGTTTGGGCTCCAGCTCCTTGGATTTATCAAGACACTTTATTTCAGATCTTCTAAAGAGTTTTTTATCGTTTTCGGATATTTTGTAGGACAGCTTTTCAGTTGAGAGATTAGTGAATTTAATTGACACAGTTTCTGGAAGCCTAGCCACAACATGTTTGATCACAAGAGGAGGTTGAATGTCAACTATTTCCATTTGATTAATCACTTTATCAAACTGGTTTGTCAGATAAGTTTTTATACGCTTGACCTCCTGAAAATCTATTTCTCTAAAATGCAGTTTGAAGTCTGAATAAACAGGGAAATGATCCGAACCTGAGATCTCAAATGAATTGTAGCGATCCTGTTTAAATTCTGGAGAGGATGATGCAAATAGAATTCTATCGGTATAAGATGGGGTTCTGATCTCATCATATTCTTTCGTTCTCTTAATCTTATAAGTAGGCCTGAAATTTATGACGCCCTCCTTATATAGTTTCAAAGATCCTGTTCTGTAATATGAATTGGTAAACTCGTCATATTTCATTAATGATTCAAAGTCTCTGTTGTCTATTAAATTCATCAATTCTACTCTATCAATACCAGACAAACGATAATTCAAGTCGCCTGATAGAATTGATATGTAACTATTCTCTGTGCGAAAGATGGAATCTAATGAAATATTCATTTTCTTAGCTCTTTGTATTTCTGAATTGCTCAGTTCATAGTCCAGTTGCTTTTGATATTTGATACATTCATCATGTGGGACACCACCAACCAGGTATCCAAATGTTTCTTCAACTTTTTGAAGGCATAATTGCCGATCTTCAAGGGCCGATTGATCCTCACCATGGGTCAAATGCATGTTAAGAACCTGGAAATTGGTACCGTTCATCTTTTCATCAACCTCTCCCAAGCTGAAGCTCAGCTCTATACACCCTTTGTTGTACCAGCTCAAATATCCGAGGCCCACTGTACGTATTTGGACCTTCGAAATCTGCTTGACCAATTCATGAGTGGCTACCAAGAGGCTGGTTAGACCAAGCAAGCCTGTTTTGGAGACGACTTCATACTGTTCACCAGGAAGCAATCCCAATATCTGATCGCACCATTGGTCAATTACCTGATCAGATGATGACAAAGACTTTAAAGATACGGTTTCTTGGAAATTCACAATGTACATGTCGGAGTAACCATGTTCTTCTACCTGGAGAAGCTGGTCAAACTGTTCCGAATCGACATTCAAAAGAGCTCCTAAATTCCATGATATCAGTTTAATTGACACTTCTCGCCTCTTGCTCACATTGTCTAGAGTCTGTGATATATAATCTGATTGTAATAGACCCTGATACTTGAACTTATTTGTAGGATTCAGGGTTTCAAATAACTTGAATGACCTGAATTCTTTCAAGTTCTCAAAATTGGTATAGTCATTGGGCATGATCTCAGGAATGCTATATTTCTCCTTAACACCTCAATTTCTATAATCTTCGCCCTTGAGGTTATAAAGTTTAGCCAATTGAACATATGATTTTTACCTTTTCATCATAATATGATGTATTTTAGTGTGGTATATTTTAGTCCTGAAAGAACACCGCCCCTGCCCGATTTTGATGTCATTGTGCGGCGATATGAGCTACTGCAAAAAATCAGAGTTCTTGGCTGCTAAGAAAACTAGATTTATATTATTATAGTACATATGGAGAATCGGAATATGATGCCACAACTATATTACACTATATTTGACAACTCGGGTATTATTCAGAGGAAATGTCGTCCAAAGAATGCACTTCTTTAGCATCATTAAATTCATCATTTTCTTCAGAAGTGTCTCCGTAGGCATCAATAGCATCGTTGATCAAATCATCTCGTGGAGTGACTAGAGCAGGATCATTGGACGATTGAAGATTGTCAGATGTCTTTTGTGTCGGTCCATTCCGGATCTCAATGTTCGGCGTAGATGGTGCCATTTTCTCTGCATTTGTTGAAAGTTCATCAACAGAATCCACGTCCAAAAATCCTGTTTCATCTACATCTTCCTTTTCATCTTCATTATCCACTTCATCGCTATTGAGTTCTGCTACATTTACCTTATCATTCAAGGCTTGTGCTTTCTTTGAATTGCCTATCCATGCATTTTTCCATCCGTAGACAAGACCATTCTCGTCTGTATCATCCCAAATTCCTATTTTCGAGTAAAAGAGTCGTGTTCTTAGCTCTGCTATTTCACACCAACTTTTTATGACTTCACTAGTTTCACTGGCTGGTTTCAGATTCTTGAGTCCAGATAACAAATCCACAATTCTTCTCAACCTCATCGAGCAGGCAATGCAGAGCAGATATTCAACCTCCCTCAATCTCAAAATATATAATCTGGCGAAGTTCATGGCCATTCTTGATTCTCCACAAATAGAACACTTTGCTTCCACTGCTACTGGAAGGTCGGTCTCATACTTAAAGAGTTTCAGATCTAGTTTTTCTTTTTTCTCTTTGGTCTCTTTCGAAAGAGATAACGAAGGGGATGAAGGAGCTGATGATGACTGCGATGCTTGCATGGACTTCCACACCTCTGTTGATACACTCAATGGTTCTATCACTACTTTGGTTTCCACGAGATTGTTTATAAATGATTTTTTCTGATAGAACTTGATAGATGGGGAGAGATCTAAACGCAATACTGGTTCTATCTCTTCTGCTAATATATTCTTATAGAAGGATGTCTCTTTGATATTCAATTGAGGCCCTGGCGATAATAACATATCCTTAAACCTATTGAAGTAATGTAAGTCAAATCTGAGTTGATTATAAACTGGCGGATAGATTGGTTTATTGTTAAACTTTACCAGAGCCGGGGTAGTGAAGAGAGACTCGTTCGTTACAGTCTGATCCTGTTCTGTTTCTGATTTAGTTAATTGAAGACTGTCAAATTCCAATTTCTGGATCATATTTTTTAAAGTTCCGAGTTCATTATTAAGTAGCCCAATAGTCATGTCTCTTTCCTTGAGTGTTCCTATAAGTTTCTCGTTTCTGATCTTAAAGTCATTTGCGTTGATGTTCGCCTCTTTCACTTTCAAATTGGCTTCATCAAATAATGTGGCACTCAAATCCTCCATTTCGTAGCTCAGCCGCTCGACTTCCTTATCACTCTCCTCTTTCTGTCTCCTACTTTCTATGAGTTGTCTTTTCAATTCTTGTATTTGTTTTCTGGAGGCCATAAGATTCATCTCCTGCGAGGAGTTTTTCTCTGTCTGTTCCAGTAGCTGTAGCGACAGTTGTTCAATCATTGCTGCTTCTTCTGAATTTGCCGAATTAGCAATCTCAGGCAACCCGCTTTGTGTAGCCTTACCATCCACAGACTCTGCGGCCGATGATGTCTGCGCAACAGCCAAGGTCAACTGATCTGCTTCTTTGGCCATCTTTGTTTAGCTATGTCGACTCAACTATAAACACAAACCACCTATACGCTGATCTGTTCCGTGTTATTTGTTATTCTTAGCTTGTCAACAGTGGTTATTTTTCCCACAATCGGTATGTCGAATCAATTTCCTTTTGTTCGTTTTATCTACATAATAGTGTCTAATGTTGCGACTGTCTTTCTTAATCTCGAATCTCTGATACATCAAATGATTATGTAATCAGCCATACGAGGTTACGATTATTAGTGCGAGAATCCTGCATATGGGGGGTCTTCTGGTAATAATTATGTATCGAATGTAATTTAATGTTACATATAAGGGCAATGTATTTGGACTCGGAGCATTTGATTCTCCTCACACTAGTTCTAAGTCTCTTTAACAATTCAATCAGCATTAGTCCATTTCAACGGGGATTTTTCTATCGGGAAATTTCTTCAAATGCAAGATTTCGGGGGTTTCTCTATTGTGCTGAATCACGCTGAAGAAATTTCGGTTATTGTACATCATCGTTTGAGACAGAAAGATGACAACTAATTGTCTCACCTCGAAGATTTTAGGAACTGGAATAGTCTATAAAAGACACTTATCCATCTTGAGTGTTATTATCCTACTAGTTTCTGTTTGTATTCGATCATTTGGTTCCCCCGTTCCACAGAGAAAAATGACTACGCTGACTTTAGTTCCCCCACAATTTCCTCCGAAATGGACACACAGGCCAGAAGATTTAGCAGCGGCTGCTGATCTTTTGATTAAGGAAGGAAAACAATTGGATGACTTGATTGCCTCGAAATACGACGATGCCTCCATCGAGACTGTTATCAAACCCATTGCCGACCTTGAAAATAGGCAAGCGGGGCTAAGCAATCAATTGTCATTTTACCAGCATGTTTCGACTTCGAAATCTCTAAGAGATGCATCCACCGAGGCTGACCAAAAGCTGAGAGAGTTTGGTATTGAATCTGCCATGAGAGAGGATGTCTACAAAACAATTAACAAAGTTTACTTGCAAAATAAAGATGATCCAAACCTTGATGCAGAGACCAAACGATTCCTGGAAAAAATTAACAAGGAGTATGAAAGAAATGGATTGGCCCTACCATTGGATACTAGAACCAAAGTTAAGGAAGTTAAGAAGAAGTTGTCTAATTTGTCACTGAAGTTTTCGAAGAATCTGGGCGAAGAAACAGAATATATTCTATTCAGCAAAGAAGATCTTCAGGGTGTTCCTGTGGACGTCGTTAATCAATTTGAACAAGTACAAAAAAATGGAACTACAGAATACAAAATGACATTCAAGTATCCTGACCTGTTTCCAGTTCTCAAATATGCAGCAAGTTCTCAAACTAGAAAAGCGGCATTTGTAGGGGATCAAAACAAAGTACCCGAAAATGCCAATATCTTGACGGAGGCAGTCAAGTTAAGAGCTCAATTATCAAAGCTATTAGGTTATGAAAACTTTTCCAAGTATATTTTAGAAAACAGAATGGCCAAAACGCCTGAAAGCGTTCTGCAATTTCTAGATGATCTGAAACTCAAGCTCAGACCGTTAGGTGAAGACCAGATCAGAAATTTGAAAGAGCTCAAGTCACAGGATTTGGAGGCCAGAGGACAGCCAGATGATGGAATTTATTATGTTTGGGACCATAGATATTATCACACTAAAATGCTTGAACAAAAGTACAAGGTCGACGAAATGAAGATTGCAGAGTACTTCCCCATCCAGAAAACTATTGAAAAAATGCTTTCTATTTACGAAACAATTTTCAATCTAAAATTCATTCAGATTACATCGCAGGATAAGAACTACAGCTCATGGAATGATGAAGTTAAGCAATTTGCTGTTTGGAAATTCGATAACGAAGAAAGTCCTGAGTTTGTTGGATACATTTATTTTGATTTACACCCTAGAGAAGGCAAATATGGACATGCTGCAAATTTTGGAATCTGTCCTGGATATAATGATGTTAATACAGGGTCTCGAGTGTATCCAGTAACAGCTTTGGTTTGTAATTTCACTAAAGATTCAAAATCGAAACCTTCTTTACTGCAGCATAATGAGGTTGTGACTTTTTTTCACGAGCTAGGTCATGGAATACATGACTTATTAGGAAAGACAGAATATTCAAGATTCCATGGGACCTCAGTGAGTTGGGATTTTGTTGAAATGCCTTCACAATTATTGGAATACTTTTGTTGGTCCGAAAATGAACTAAAATTGCTATCTTCTCATTATCTCACTAACGAGAAGCTTCCCCCTGAACTAATCAAGTCTCTTGTTGATTCCAAAAATGTTAACGGTGCTCTCTCTAATTTAAGACAGCTTCATTTTGGACTATTTGATATGAATATTCATACCTCTGATACCGGTGATGTCAACATAATGAGTTTATGGAATGATTTGAGAGAGGAAATTGCTCTAGTTTCAAATGGCGGTATCCAAACGAAAGGTTTCGGATCTTTTGGCCATATGATGGGGGGATATGCGTCAGGTTATTATGGTTACCTCTGGTCACAAGTTTTTGCTGCAGATATATTCTACTCGAAATTCAAGGATGATCCATTGAACGTCAAAAGTGGTTTAGAGTATAGAGATAAGGTTCTAAGCAAAGGTGGATCTAGAGAGGAAATGGATCTGCTAGTTGATCTATTGGGAAGGAAACCCAATTCAGATGCTTTCCTGCAAGAGTTAGGAATCGCCGATAGTAATTAAAAAATAAGAAATAGAAATGAGATTTTAAATGAAAATTATTGCATTACAGTTTTTGGCTATTACAATTTGAATCGACTCTCGGTGATATGGTGAAATAATTCGAGTCAGGCAACTCAGAACATGATTCAACTTGCAACTTGCCACCTTGCTACAATAAACTCTCCCTTCAGTTAAATAGCAACTTTGAGTATTTATGATTATTTGTTATTAGTTTTAAACAAGATTTGTAACTTCGAATATCATGAAACAATATCAATTACACAAGATCACATTGATCTGATGGTGTATGGTGGGTGGCATTGAAGATACAAGAGAATCAAGCTATATAATTTGTTTCCTGATCTTGCAGGAATCTTTTCATACCCTTTAACACTTTAACTCGGCCGTTGAATGTATTGTAGTTCGCATTTAAATCATCTTAAAATAAAGGCGGTGAAACTTCCCATCCCAGTTACTTTTTCTGTGGCTGATAAATTCAATGCCTTAATAATTGGTTGGGACTTCACTTAATATTACTTGAGTCAGTAAGCAGTGGATGATTATAAACTGATTTTGCATTGGAACCTGGAAATAAATTCATTTTAAGACTTTCACTTGCATGATTTGGGTTCTGTGAGAATTATGCAGCATATTTCAAAATAGACTCAGACAGAAATAGGAATTAAGTTTCGGTACACCATGACATCGGAGCAGCATTTCAATAGCATTCACCTTAACACAGTTGAAAACATTAATACCCTATATATAAGAAATCTAAATGAGCATATATCGAAGGAAAAACTAAGAGATGCATTGACATTGCTTCTTGAGGGTGTTAATTTGCCTGTGAAGCAGCTCGTCCTTTTCAAAAATCTTCAACTTCGAGGTCAGGCATTTGTGACATTGAACAGTCACAGTGACTGTTTGAGGGCTATAGATATTCTGAATACCAAAATATTATTTGACAGGCCCATGGATATATATATAGCGAAGACAAATAGTGATGCTGGGGTTGAGTATATTCTACAGCAACAGGACAAACAGCGAAGTGCGTCCATATTTAATGCCTATCTGCAAGAGCAGAAATCAAAGAGACTGGAATCCAGAACAAATAAGCGAAAAACTGAGAACAAATCCAAAATTCAAGATTCCCAAGTTAAAAGAAGAAGAACCATGGGCAGCAAAGTTAATAACAGTGCAGAACCAAATAGAATTCTTTTACTTACTAATTTACCTCCCTCTATACCGGAAGCTGAAGTTCTGCCAATTTTTGAAAGCTTCTCTGGATTTTTGAACTTAAGTTTGGTTAGTATTAGGAATCTAGCATTGATAGAGTTCAGATCGGAAATTGATTCGAACAGCTGTTTGCAAGAACTTGGAACTACTTTGCGTTTAGGAGAAGTTGAATCATATCTTCAATTTGCCAAAAAATAATTAAACACTTTGGGAAGCTTTTTAGATTCTGATTTTGTGTTTACTATACTCAAATCATGCTTTCTTTTATCGCTATTTCAAGGGGTTTTGCTTATTCGCCGTCTATCTCAGCCTGATTTTGTGGTACTCAAGTTTTCTGAGATTTGCCTTTGCTATTACGAGATTACCCGTTTATACGTTTCGACTAACTTCATTTGACGTGACTATACTTTATACAAGATGGAGATATATATATCACATCAATACGATATCAAACTCTATTAGACTTTTTAATGTTTTCCCGTAAAAACTGTCTTCATTGCTTCCAATATTCCTTCCCTCTGTTGTCCACCCCTGTCGACGTCCTTCATTATTCTGTGATAATAGTTCGGGTTTCCTTTAGGTTCTAAGAGCTTTGAATCAAGCTTGTAGTAATTTCCCCACTTACTATCGACGATATTCTTCAAAGATTTATATTGTTCGTTGATAATCTCGTTGTTAAAAATCTCCTTCTTATAGTTTGGAGCCTCCTCGGTCTCGGCAAACACCATCCTTTTTAACTTTTTAACGTCGATTTTAATAAGTTTCTGTTGTTTCTTCTGCTCAATAAGTTGTTCTTCTTTCACCTTTTTTGATATTGGTATCGATGCGATATCACAAAATCTTTCTATCTGGGTATACTTGAATGAAGCATAATGTCTCACTTTATCACTTGGAAGTTTTTCCAAAAGACTGACTATTTTCTTCACAGAATTCACAAAAGCTGATGAGTTTGACATGGTATTATATAAATCCTGTGGTAGCCAACACTTATATATATCAGCAGTATTTAAACATTGATCGGTTTCATTTTATCTTTATATAATTGGCCTTTTAAAAAATTCTTTCAGATTAGAGCACGCTTAGATAATCGCTTAATTGATAGAAACTTCAATTCATGATGGTGTACAGATGTAGATTGTCAAATTTGGAGACGATTGGCTAACGAGGTCGATCGTCACGATCGTCGCGACTTTTAAATTATTATCCGTTTCCCAAAAACTGGGAAAACATTCGTGTTTTACTCAACCCTGCATGGATCCCTCATTACTTCAATGGCTCCTAGACTTCTGTTGAGTTCTCTTGATTTCTAATGGTTCAATTAAGACAGACTAGGAATGCTACGTAACTTCCATATTGGTGACTAATATCTAGTAATAATATATATAAAGAAAATGGACTTGTTTATCTGCAAGAGGAAATCCGAATGTTAGGTCTACCTTATTTACCCATGAGCATTCCAGAGCATAAAGTTATTTCCATATAAGACCGACCATATTCTGTTAATATTCAAAATATAGGGTTAGATATTGTTGGCCTCAGAATTTGTTTCTGCCAGTATAGACATAAGCAAAAAGTTAGCATTCTGATTATCTCGTGTTGTCCAGAATTCTGTGATAATAAAAACCAGAATATAAAAATTACAAAAGGTAAATTTTATAGCGTTGAAAGCACTTGGTTAAAATTATATTGAATATTCATACATGGGTACATAAATCTAAAATAGGGTTCGTCAAAACATTTAGGGAATAGAGGAGTCAAAATTGGCATATTTCCTCTATGCGCCTATATGATGTTTCTTTAAAGATATGACAATCTGCCGAAGAGGAGACAAACATTTCTGAGAAATCATCAATTCTAGTTCTTAGATGGGCATCCCGAAGACGCTGAAGATGTATAGGTTTTAACTTAGAACGCCTTTTCACCTTTCTTATATACAGCTTTTGAAAACTAGCTGTCTCAAAGTAAAGAATATCAGCATCCAAAGAAACCTGGATCAGTTTCTGTTCATCCTCGCATTCAAGGGCATCCACTTCAGTATTATAGCGCAAAGCCAAATCGCCATATTTGAGCTTTTTCATAACGGGTTTGCATAATATCGGATAACTTTCTGTAGGAATTAGACTTTTCTTCTTGATATAATTCTCCACATAATTGTCAATATAGAGATGCCCATGTATCAAACGAACAAATCTCAAAAACAAATGCTTCAATATCATTTGCTCTCGAATTTCATTTTTCATAGATTCCTGGTAGTACTTCTGTCTAAATCCACTCAAATCGCAAACCTTTAGCAGATTCTCCAAGAACTGATCATCCTGCTGAGGATGAACTATATCGCTCATAATGTAATAGGGTCTGTCAGCAGTCTCAAAAATCAACGGATGAGATCGGTCGGTCGAAGCTACTGAGCTCCAGTCCTTTAACTCGTAGAACATATTTCAAGAACAATTGCAAACAGATACCATAGAGGAAAGCATCTATGATTAGCTCCATAATGGGAATTGACATAAGCCATCAGTATTTATACTTCAAGATGAGTCCAACAGAACAAAATTATATGGATTCAGCCGCTGAGCCATTCTGGTGCCACCCCACAAAATACATAGACAACAACAGCAGAAACTTTTTTAAGATTGTGGGTGAGTCTATGATCTCCAAATGGCCAACTGACCCAAAATTATGATGCAATAGTAATCATGCGTACTTCTTCGGAGATTAGATTCACCAGTCTGTTACTTAGTTCAATACCCTGTTCCCAATCGTAAGCATCCAAGGCTACTTTTATCTGTTCGCGCAATTTGAAGGATTCTGTCACAGAATTAATGAGTCCATTGGTAATATATCCTTCATTCTTGCGAAGCCATTGTTGCAAATGGAATAGCTCATTTGTAAACCTCGTCAGATTTTTCACAATGTTCATTCTTCTTAACATAGAAATCCGTAAATGAGGAGCCATGTTTTCATTAGGAATTCCAAGGATATCTAGAACAGATTCTGCAAAAGATAGCATACAGTCCTTCAAAAACCTTTCCTCAATATTAGTTGTCTTCAATGTTTCTGTATGACCAAAATAAATTGACCCCCATGATTTTATTTGGAGGAAGGTATTTTCTGTAGAAGAATAAATTGCTTGTCCATCCACAGTTTTGTTTTTGATTTTTTCTCCACCCATATCAAATGGATAGAATAGGAGGTTGATTTGATCCGGAATGTCAGTCAGATTTGATGAAACAGCCGACTTCTTGTAGACAGTCGCGAGATGAGGTAGATCACTAAGTTCTTCTGGAAAGTAATTATCAATGTAGCTTTGTTCAGTTGGAGCGTCATATTCAACTTCCTTAATCTCAATCGAGAAATTGTAGTCTTGAGATAATGAATTTAAAGAGGGCATCAAATAAAGTTCAATAGCATTTTCCAGCTCCCATGAATAGTTTTGGCCCATCATACCGAACGATAAAGTTATTGGATGAGTTTCCTCATCTCTTGTGAGAGCGTTCAGTTTTTCTGCATGCAGAAAAGAGTATTTTTCGGAATCTTCTACCACAAACTTGATGAATTTGTCCACTGAGTAGTATTCAAGTTCATCATTGAAGCAGTGATCCAGTAGCAACTGTGTAGAAAAGAAAGGTAGATCGTTAGCGTCTATGGTTTCAAGAGTATAAAACAATTCTGCATACCCAGACAATCCATTCACATATATTCCATTATCATAACTAAGATGGAGTCGAAAGAATAGGGCACTGGATCCAAAGAGGTCACCGTCACTGGAGTTTTGATAAGTTCCTTTACAGAATTCCTCATAGGTGCCCTTTCGAAAATCAATTTTATATCCTACTAGAGGCTGCTCTTCTTGTCTAAGCTTGCCTGCTATCTGTATGGCCAACGCTTCCTCTAAATCAGGAAATTCAAATTGTGGACACTCGTAATAAACAGGTATTTTTAATGTGATGTCGGCAAGAGGGTTTTCGATATAGAAATCTAAAACTTCTTGGGGTAAGTACCTTGACTTTTTGATATAATTATGTAATCGAAGATGGACAACAGGAAGATAAATGTAAGATATGACCGCAACAATAAGGGAGAACGATATCAATTTCCATGATCCCAAGGTGTTAATCGTTTGTGTTTTGGTGTGCCCTTTTGGGTCTCGAGACTCTTCAAGTTTGTCGAAGTTCTCACCCCCTCCTTCTGCTGTCATCTTTTAAGAGACTTCAGATGCAAATATCAATTCTATATCTATTGACCTAAGCTCCATCGGTCACTGGTCAACAGAGAGGCTACCATATTACCATTACATTTTAATTTAAAAGTAGACAGAATACTGAAAAGTCGATTATAGAGACAGCGAAAGTTGTGACCGATGAAAATTTAAATTTTAAGGTCAACATGTCTAATAGCTTATCAAAACCTGTATTATGGAAGAATATTTGGTTCTTTTTCAGACAAAATTCAAGATCATTACTGAAGTCCCCTGGGTAAATAATGTCAGGTAAGATCCAGCCAAAGCCAGAAGAAATAGCTCGAGAAACGGAAAAATTCAAGAACACTCCTTCCCCAGAACTCCAGGAGTCTCTTTATGTACATGAAGTCTACAACAGCATCGCACAGCATTTCTCACAGACCCGCTACAAACCTTGGCCAATAGTGGCAAAATTTCTTGGATCACAGCAAGACTTCTCTATGGGAGTTGATGTTGGATGTGGTAATGGAAAGTATATTAACGTGAACTCAAACCTTTACATAGTCGGATCTGATTATTCTACTGGTTTACTAAGTCAGGCTGCAAAACTTCACAGAAAAGAGAAGAATGATTTGCTTGTAGCCGATGGTCTTTATTTACCACATGAAGCAAATCGATTTCAGTTTGCGATCTCTATCGCTGTTATCCACCATTTCTCAACTGTTGATAGGAGGGTGAATGCTATTGTAGAAATCTTGAGGGTATTGCAAAAGGGCGGGAAAGCTCTCATATACTGTTGGGCGCTAGAACAGGAGAATTCTAGAAGAGGATATAAAAAAGGAATGGATCAAGACATTCTGGTTCCTTGGGTCACATCAAGAAATCAATCTAGAAATACGAAAAAAGATCAGCTAGAAGAACTACAAAAAACCAACACACCTGAAACAAAAATGAGGTACTATCACTTATATAAAGAAGGGGAATTGTCTGATAATTGCATACAAGCTGGAGGTAAGATAGTGGAATCTGGATATGAGAAGGATAACTGGTGGGTAATTGTAGAGAAAATATAATTACATTAGCGATGCTTTCAATTATATCGTAATATAGGATTTAGATGAATAATTTATTAAAGTCAATCTCCATGAAAGTTCACAGTAATGAGAAAATAACCAGTCTGAATTCTCTAAACTTTGTAAATAACTAGACAAACAAAGCAATTATATATGACAGAAGTTAATAAGGAAATATCAACATCAATAGACATCCAATAAATGGAAACATAACCTAAAGTAATAAAATAATTAAGAGCAAAGAAAAACAAGATCATTAGTTCGTTAAAAAGTTTTGCAAATGATGAAAACAGTTTATTCTAGGGACAAATTCTAACTGCCTGTAATGCCAAGCTGACTAGTATGACTGATTATTTGGAGAATTAGCGTATGTCAATGTTGCGGTACGCCTTTCGTATTTTCCTTTTTTCATTAACTGTTTCAATGCAACACTGTCGAGAGGATCTAGGAGTTCAAATGAACATAATAATTCTTCGGAAACCGACATGACTGCACCCCAATTATCAAACTCACCACAATAGTTCGGAGCAGAAAAGACTGTTACCAATGATCTATCATTAAAAAATTCATATCCATCTTCTACCACCATGTGAGCCCTCACAACTAAATCGAATTGAAACTTATTCAAAAACTTGTTGATGGCAACTTTGTTGAAACAATAAGAGACACCTCTTTCATTGTCTTCCCATTCATTTGGAGCGTCAGCTGGATCAGACCACAGTAAATCGTTTAAGAGGCCAAAATCTGGGACATCAGTCGGCCTCTTTATATCCCTAATTTCATCCATGGAGTTGAGAACAGGGGATAGCCCTCCATGGACACAGAAAATCTTGGACGCCACACTGGCTGCGATTGGCAAAGTATTAAACGTGTCGATGAATATTTTCCATGATTTCAAGTTCGCTCTTCTCTTACATTCGTCATAAAACCCATACGCTCTTGTAATGGCGGCACATTCGTGATTTCCTCTCAGAAGGAAGAAGTTCTCAGGATACTTTATCTTGTAACAGAGTAATAGTAATATGGTTTCCAAGGATTGTTTTCCTCTATCAACATAATCGCCCAGAAATAGATAATTAGCAGCTGGAGGAAATCCACATTTAGTGAATATCCTAATGAGGTCCCCGTATTGACCGTGTACATCGCCCACTATCTTAACCGGAGCGCTCAGCTCCAAGAGAGATGGCTGGCTAAGAAATATTTCTCTTGCAGTTGCGCATATCATTGCAATCTCACTATTCTTAAGACATATGGACTTTGTTCTCTTTCCGGAGTATCCGGCATCTAAAAGCCTTTGTATTAAATCCTCTATATTTAACTCCACACCGCCTTTCATTTCTTGATGTCCTATATCCAATGGAGTGAGAGGGAGTGGATCTTCGGCCATTGGAGTCCTGCTGATATTCCCAGATCCTGTATATGATGATGACCTAAATGAGCTCGGGAGTCCTCCTTGAGGAGACTGGATAGCCGTAGACGCATCTATAGTGAAGTTTTGCATATTTGGATTAGATGAGGAATTAGAAAGCCTTCTGGAGATTTGCGTGTTATCTTGCGTTTGATGTATGGATGATGAAGAATTCATCCTAAGTATAGGCGACTTAGGTGCCACTGACACCATAGATGGGGGTAATTTTGTGTTTATATCGCCATCTATATTTATTTGGGGCGTAGTAGGAAGGCCAGTAGAATGTCTGTGGTCCTCGTCATTGATGTAATCGTACTGATCGTCATTATTGATGTTCAGCTGTTGCATCGCATCACCTATATCATTGACAGACTTCGACGAATTTCGTCTGCTAATCATTGGAGACGATGTTGAGGTACGGAAGCTGGCATTTTCACTTCCGGTGTCCTTGGAGCTGGATCGTCTGCTTCTAATTGATCTTCCTGACCTTACCGACGTGGACGTGTCTGTCCTCAGGAATTGTGGGCTACCCTTGTGTTTAGATGGTTCGTTACCCATATCGTATGGATTTCAGTACGCTATGTGATGCACTAATTTAACGTTCTTCCAGAAATAGATCTCACTTGATGTATCACAAAAATAAGACCAAAATAATTCCCGCTCAAGTAATTAAGCATTCACAGATAAAACTCACGTATAGCTTCCCAATATTAATCTTAGAACCTTGTTTTAGATGCTTCCAACAACTATGTCAGTTATGCACTCCCCATATATTCTTTTCGTTACTATTCTTAGGAAAAAGCACCGCAACTGTACTTTTTGAAACTGAGTGCCCATGGGCCGACATGCTTTAGTTTCGCTCTCCATAAAATTTTTGCCTCATTACACCATGAAAACTACCTCCCTGCTAACTCCGCATGAAGACAAGCCTCGGTGGACCTTCGCTACATAGTTACTATTATAAGTCACTATACACTTTACAAGTGAAATTAGACGGATGGGTTTTGTAATGTCTGGTAAATTGCTCTTCTCTGGACCGAGGAACCTATCTCTGTTTAGCCGAAAATTCGTACTTTCAGTCATGAGTTGAGCAACTCAGACTCATTTTATACTTAAATAGCTTCGTCGACAATTTTCTCCATCACCATAACGAAAAATGATGGTCAAAGCTAGCTGAACAGAAGAACTTGAATTCAATACATCTTCATCTTCCAGATCTTCACTATCATTTCTTATCATCGCGCCTCGGGCCCCAAGCTTATAACAACTCTCGATGGCGGAGGCATCGATCCACAATAATTTGAACACATCAAATCACCTTAAATAAAGAGTCACCTATACATTACCATTAGCAGATTCATAAACTAGCCATATAGAATTTGCGCATCAGTGCCCACTATATCCTCTTTTCAAGGGTCCTCCGAAAAACTGGGATCGCAATGATGGCTATCACTTGACACGTGATTTCGTCCACATGGATTAGCAAATTGGGTGACCACAAATTTTAGAAAAATTCTCTCCGACAGAGGGAAGAATCTTATCAAGTCCTTTGCACCAAACAATCACACTCAAACAGGTTTGATATGAACTACTCTGTGCAGATGATTTCGTTCATATAATTACCTGATTCATATTTTCAAATGATAGTTACCCGGAGTCAATGTCATTTCTACAGTATTAGAAAGCTAATAGGTAAATTTAATCGTTCCAGGAAAATCTTCCTATGTTAATGTTTACGTCAGATATTACGTAATATCTGTGAAAACTGAATTGGATCTGGAAAACAGTGGATATGTTCAAGGAGGCAATCTAAAGATAACAAAGCAGATCGTGACATCGAACGACTGATAATCTTCAAACGAGGCCATCACAGAACACATAACTCCCAGCTTCTAGAGGCCTGGTGCAGAGATTCTATGTCGGATACAAGGATAACTACTTCCAAAAAACCACATTCCCCATTGCGTGTAAGGGGAAGGTCCTTGTTACATGGGCTTGAAATCCCAGACAACAAGATTTACCAACAACTTCAGGAGGATGCGTTTCGTAAAGCCAGTTCGGAGTCAAAAGGAGTGATGATGACTAATGAGGCGAGGAGTTTGCGAAAGCGATCAAAACCTACAGAGTATAATCTTCGTAGACTTTTTGCGACAGAGACAGATTCAATCAATAGGCCTTCATTAAGCTCTACTTCTTTGATCAGGGACGTTCACCGTTTGGGCTTGAACAGGAAAACACGGACCAACAATCTGAGGCATAATGGTCATCTTCCACATCCTCGAAATATTGAAAATGGCCTTCTCCACCCCTTGAATACCAAGCTCACCCGCAGAGATCAGAATGGTAAAAAAGCAGAAGAAAGGTTTATTATCAAGATAAAATACAGCAAACATATCAAAACAGATTCCAGCTCCTCAAATATTTTGAGATTCAAGAACCCGATAGCCAATGACACACTTGATGTGGATGAGGACGAACTTGAACTGCCCTACAGAGGATTATTTTCTTTCGAGGACGCAAACACTTTTTATACCAGACCTACTAGTCAGTCAAAATTACTTTTCAACAAATTATTACATGAGAGTGAAGGGATGCGACTTGAAAACAGCGATCTATCACTAGTGAGGAAACCTACATCAGAGGAGGAAAAAGCACAGCAAGATTATGAATTACAGACTTTAACAGTTTCCAAGCTGAGATGCGTACATTTCAGAAACTATGAGATAGATACTTGGTACCATTCACCCTATCCACAAGAATATAATTCTAAGTATGTGTTACATCTTTGCGAGTTTTGTTTGAAATACTTTTCTTCTTCCTTCACTTTAAAAAGACATGAAATGAAGTGCCAATATCTAGAACATCCTCCAGGGAATGAGATATACAGAGATAACCAGCTGGCTGTATTTGAAGTTGACGGCCGTAAGAATGTGATTTACTGTCAGAATTTGTGTCTATTTGCCAAACTTTTTCTCAACTCTAAGACACTGTATTACGACGTGGAACCATTCATGTTTTATGTTCTCTGTGAGATAGATGACAAAGGAAACTATCAATTTGTGGGGTACTTTTCGAAAGAGAAATTGAACGGAACAAATTACAATTTGAGTTGTATTTTGACCCTTCCAATATACCAAAGGAAAGGATACGGTAATTTCCTCATAGACTTCAGTTATTTGTTGTCCAAAAGAGAATTTAAACTTGGAACTCCAGAAAAACCCCTGAGTGATTTAGGGCTTCTGAGCTACAGGAACTACTGGAAAATAGCTATCGCTAAAGCTTTAAAGAAGATTGTTAGCAAAACATGTCCTGCGAAGCTATCGATTGATGACCTCTCGAACCTTACAGGTATGACCCATAGCGACACAATTGTTGGTCTTGAGCAACTGAACGCATTATTGATCGATCCGGAAACAGGAAAATATGGAATTGTCGTTGACATGAAGTTGATCCACAATATACTGCTACAGTGGAGCACGAAAAATTATGTGGAATTGAATCCTGATAAACTTATTTGGAAATCAGTTATTTTGGGACCCTCAGGTGGAATAAATACAACTTCGACAATGGTCATAACTGGAGAAACCGAGAAGCCACCAAAAGCTGACCACAGAGAAGCTGTTGAATTAGGATTGGAAAGAAATAATACTGATTCATGGAGTCATCTTAAGTTTGATGAAAAAGGTAATCAGTTGATGTCTAATATTTCTCTTATTATAAATTTCTTGAGGGATGATTTGGAAGACGATAGAGACTTAGAGAATCAAACTTTAGACATGATCTTTGAAGACAACGCCACTGACAAAAACGTTACAGAAACAAATAACAATGGGTACCAATTTGGTAGGTCCATGATTTGCTATCCCGGCATAAGCAAAAACTTGACTGTTAATGCAAAGAAAAATGGAGTTTCCTCTTCTCTTTCTGCTGCATCATCAGGAAGTTGTGACGAAACGCTTTCCCATACCGTAACATCTTCTCTATCAGCCCCCCACAGAGAGGCCGCTAGTGTCATTACTGAGGAAACTATAAAAAATAGTGTTGAAAATGGAGAAATTAGCTTTTCTTCTTCTAACTCCTCAAACGAATATTCTGATGAAGAATATTCAGGTGAGGATGATATTGAATCCGAATACGATGGATCCGACAACGATGAATAGAATATTCACTTTTATTCCATTTAATTTACCCGATGTACTTTTACTGAATTGAACTCATCATGTTACACTACCACTACGGACCTTTGATGTATATGTATATAATCTAACGTTTCGATAAATCTTTTTCAACTTTCACGTCCCTTATCAGTTTCAGCCGCGCATCTGGATTTAGTCATATCTTTTATGAGTCATGGAGATGACAGGAGCTTGCATAAGTAAATACGGTCTTACTGATACCTCTGTGTCACTATAGTGTACCAGATATCGACAACCTGAGCATGAGGCTTTTCCACTCTATTTATGATTTGATTAGTACTGGTAATATAATTATTGACCCACAAACGCCGATCTGCTTTTTGGAGAAGAATCTTTCTGAGTCATAGGAATCAAATTTTTTCTAGGTCCATAAGAAGATTTAACTGTAACTGAAGTTACGACAAATCAATAGCCATAATACTGAGACTAATAATCGTTAAACACTGATGATCCCGATATTTTTCAAGGACTATTTTGCCCACAGTTAGAGATACTATATCAAAGAGAAATCAATCCGCATCGAAGATGCTGAACTCGCATGAGATTCAATTATATAAGGTCAAAGTCTCTATCCTGACAATACCCAGAGAGAACTTCTGGGTATTCAAAAGTGGAGTGTTGGAAATCCTTCACAAACAGGTAGACAACTTTGAAGGGATCATAGACTCAGAAGATCAAGAGTCGGACGTTGAAGAGTCAGATAGTTCATCATCCTCTGAGTCAGGATCACGTAGGCTAGCTAATTCTGTTCGCTCTTTGTCTTTGAGTAATAGCATCATGCTACAAGAAGAAGCAGAACAACGTCAAGTCACAAATACACTGAATGAATCAGAACCAAAATCCATCGAAGTGACAGACGATGGCCTATTTTTCCATTTGGCTTTCACTCCAGAGGAGGTTACTTTCATGTGTTCCACGCAAATTATGCATCGTTTCCTTGATAAGCCATTGGAAATTAATAGGCTTACAGATATGGGAGCACAGCTTTTAGATGGAGAGTATCTAGTGCTACAAGTTCTAACAGAAGGTATAAACATTGGAAAGAAGATCCTTGAGCTTACGGCTCTTCTGTCATCGAATGACATACCAATCTTTTTTATTTCAAATTACTTTTCAGACATTGTATTAATTCCATGCGAACAGAAAAAACGTGCCCTCAAAATCCTAGAGCAATCGTTATCTTTGTCGGTACACAAGGATGATGTCCCTGTTCAAGGTTCCGATCTCGAATCAAAAACATTCCAACTTTTTAAATCAAGTTCTATCAAGCCTGTTCTTAGCACTGATGTCAGATTACTTCTGACTGGTGCCCGACCCGGCGATTCCTCTGCTGTTCTGAAGAAGACTGCCGAAGCCATATCAAAATATTGTACTGAAAACAGTCACAGAAGTCGGGATTTCCTATCATACTTTGCAATCACAAGGACCCCAACGGAGGAGATTGGTCTCATATTACCTTTGGCTACTACTGAGCTCAACAAACTGAGTTATTCTAAGACAACAATTCTTGGTTCTATGCAAGACTTCTATTATCCTCTTTTTATTGACCTCAAAAACTTGCCTATAGACTTAAAGGGAATAGTTGCAGGTGTTGCATCGAGACTGTTGAAGCTGGGGCTCACAGAAATGAGTTATCTTAGTTTTGGAAAGTCTGCTGTTGTTTTAATTCCAGAAAACTTCGATGAAGTCGCAAAGGAAGCACTTCAGGGGGTTTGAATGATTGTGATTTTACTAGAACCTGTGTTTTTTCGGGAACTACGGTTTTCTGCATTATGCCATGTCATAAAGTTCTATGTACCAGCCTCTTCCAATGGCTTACGAAAGGCCATTAAATCAAGGCAACTTCTAATATCAACTAATACCATTAGTATATTCTAGGTCGACGCGTCTCTAGACTGAAACGCAATCAAATACTTCGCTACCCCATATTTCGGGATCCGTTCATGACTCCCGTGCAGTATTGTTCCCTCCGGTATCGGGCTAAGAGCTGAATTTCCAGGAGAACATCGCGAACAAGCCCTGTATCCCGAGATGAGATCCGCTCAGGAGGTGAACTGATATACAAGTAGACTTTTACCGAATTAGGAAAACACTTTCTGATAATCTATAGCCACAAATTAAAATAGCTGAGTTCCAATATTATACGATGTTATTACCTTGTATTTGTCACCGCTAGCTGATCCAGCTGCTATATTTGTATAATTAGGCGAGTGTTTTTTGTTCCTATGGAATAGCGAAACCTAGAGAGTATATGGGATATCTGGATATGTATATTTGAAGGATTCGCTAATCTGTGCACAATCCCGAGACAATGTTTTAGTGGATACATAAGGATCTTACTATATATAGAGGTGGATAGCAATTTCCAGAATTCGTAATAGAAGTAGGTTTGTACTGATCAAGTTAAAGACAAAGGTATTTGATACTGATACTGTGCTCCCTGAACTTGATTTCTTTGTTATTTCGAATGGCAGCAGGAATTAATTATAATGACAACCCATAGAGATTCGATCAAAGTTGTAGACAGAAGAGGTAATATATGCATGTCAAAGTCTGTACCACAATCATGGCACGAGGATGACGACGAATTGTTATTACATTTAAAGGATAACAGAAAACTAGGCTGGAAGCAAATTTCTAATCATTTCTCCAACAGAACTCCTAATGCTTGTCAGTTCAGGTGGAGAAGACTCAGGTCTGCTCCATTTCGTCGAGTTAGTTGCTGCAACACAATGAAGAGAGAGGAATTGGTTGAAGAGTTCAGAAAACAATTTTTAGTTGGCTTTAAAACAGTTCATGCTCCATATGATAAAAGATCATTGCCTAGGACATCCCACTCCCCCTGGACCCTTGCGCCCATTATCAGCAATTATAAAATGAATAACGACCCTAGATATAATACGAATAAAGAAATAGAATTGAGGGACGAAAAACTAAACTGGTCGCCAGAGGAAGATCAACTTATCGTTAATCATACTAGGAAACATCTAAGTTTCGATGAATTGAGTATTTTGATACCACTCAAGACGAATAAACAAATTCATTCTCGAATAAAACTGTTAGAGACAGAACGAGCCAAGATCAGCATAACGTCTCTTTTGACGTCCGGTGAAAACAAAGAGAAGTCATTCACATGCTACTCTGACGATGATTACGATAGCGATTATGATCCATCAGGCGCTACCTCCGTCAGCTCTCCCTTAACTGATTATTCACAAACAAGTAACAAGGAGAAGATTTTATAGTCTTTAGTTTCACTTTTACTTATCTGTCCCGAAATAAACTACCACGATGTTCGATTGTCATGATAATTTACATACCATGACTTTATAACGTCCTTTATAATGCCCCTTATAATACAGAATTAATGGATTTCATTTTTCTTGTAGCCGTCAATTAAATGTTAAGACCTTCGTAAATGGGATTTCAGTTTTTTCGATGTCTAATCTATTTAGTCATCTAAGTGTTTTTCTTGAAGAATGTCTAGTGACAAACAGAAGGATGAGTATGTGTGCAGACAGTTATGATAATATAGGCCAGATGAGTATACCAAAGCAATATACATTGAAACTCGCTGGTTCAGTTGTTTCTAAACCCCACTATTTTGACGTGGGGATGAACCTGACGGATGAAATGTACAAAGGTCATTATAGGGATTCGAAACATCACATCTCTGATATTCAACAGGTTTTGCAACGAGCCAAAACGTTCAATGTCGAAAAGATGCTTCTTACGGGGTCTTCTCTAGCAGAATCTGCACAGTCAATTAAGCTGGCAAATCATTTTAATGAGCTAAACAAACAGACTCCAATTTTTCCATCCCTGTTTACAACCGTTGGGGTTCATCCATGCACAGTATTAGAATTTGAGCGCGATCCCTTGGATCATTTGAATGAATTACGCAAGCTCATACAAGCCAATTTGAGTTCAGGTATAATCAAGGCATTTGGAGAGATTGGTCTAGACTACGATAGATTATATCACACACCCCGTGCAAAGCAACTCAAGTATTTCGAGCTTCAGTTGAAGTTGGCATCTGAATTCGAGTTACCATTGTTTCTTCACATGAGGAATGCTACAAAAGACTTCTTATCTGTCCTTGTGCCATTCATTGAAGGTACAAGAACTGATGGATTGAAACTAAAAAATAAAATAGCTCTTGTTCATTCTTTCACGGGCTCCAAAGAAGAACTTGATTTAATTCTCGCTCACGAATCCATCTACGTGAGCGTAAATGGTTGCTCACTGAAAACAGAGGAAAACTGTAAAGTTGCTGCTCAAATACCATTAGAGAAACTAATGATAGAAACTGACTCGCCATGGTGTGAGGTGAGAAAAACTCATTTTTCTTATCAATATATAACTAGATGTCCTAATGATTTCTATCCTTATGAATATGATATTCCGGAGGAGGTTCTTCCGAAGGTGAAATCTAAGAAGGGACCAAATCTGACATTTAATATAACCATACCTGTGCCTACAGTGAAGTCTGAAAAATTCGATTCATTTGCTAAATCAGAGGTCAGCAAATTAACGATCGATCCACTAATTAAATCTAGGAATGAGCCATGCTTGATCGGACAGATTGCCCAAATTATGTGCCATTTGAAAGGAATATCAGCTCAAGAACTAATGGACACTTGTTACAGCAATTCAAACAAAGTGTTTGGTTGAATACTGAACCCATGTGAACTATCTTATAGATGTTGTATATTTTATTTGTCAGAGAAGTCACTCATATATTTATCTCATAAATCATAGAAACTAAGGGGAAATAAACAGATTGGTGGAAATAAACAAATATAAAAACTTAAAAAAAATGGAAAAAGAAGGGGAAAGCGTTAATAGAATTATAGTAGGTGCAACACTATAAGAATTAAAATGAGTAAGGCATCAGCAACAATCGGACAAATAACATAAATGTACAAAACTCAAACATCAATAAACCATGCCGAATAATGATATGTATTAGGAACAACAATCAAATTGTGACAACAAAAAGTGTAATTAGTCAATAATTTGGTCAGGGGATAAATAAAAATGTTAACAATAGCAGTTATTAATTGTGTACAAAGTTATTTCTTCTCTTCCTCTTCTTCGATTTCTTCCATTTTGTCGTCCTCCTCTTCATCTTCTTCAATCTCTACTTCTTCTCCCATAACACCAAGTGATTGAAGTAAAGAAGATGTTGATGAATCAAGGTAAATAATGTTATTGTTTGTAGAAATGTTAGAAGCTGCAAGCAACTGCTGGATCAAAGCTGGTGAACCGCTTAAGTCTGTACCAATGCTTTCATCGTTATCACCAGCTGAAGCGCCTCCTCTATTCTTGTATCCAAGACCTCTTTGGATTGACTGATCATCATCTCTGGAGTTTGATAATTTCGATTCAATTGTTACCTTATAGAGATCCATTGATAACTCATCAGGAGACGGTAGCTCTGAAACCTCTTTCACTCTATCACCAATCTTAGCATACCACTCTTCTAAAGTTTGACCATGAAGCAGAGCAACAATACATACAGACATATTATCACATCCAATTCCTGATCCTCCTGAAGTAGGTGCCAAGCAAGTGTCCATCATAGACTCACAGATCTCAATAAGTGATTGCTTAAGCTTAATACCTCTTCTAACAAAATCTATGACTTGCTGTGATGTTAAACAATCCCATATTCCATCACAAGCCAAAACAACAAACTCATCCTCAGAAGTTGTATCATGTTCTATAACATCTGGATATGCGGTGACAACCTGCTCCTCAGCTGGCAGCTGTGGTGAATTCTTGAACTCAAAGTCCCCAATACCTCTGGACAAAGCGAGGTTACCATTAACTCTTCCAAGATCGACATAACCACCAGCAGCAACAATTCTAGCCTTCTCGCCCTCGTTGGTAGGTTTATGATCAAACGATAACGGTTTGCACTGTCCGTTTATAGACATAATAGTTCTGGAGTCTCCAGCGTTACCACAGAATATTTTATCCTTGGTAATGATCACTGAAGTTGCCGCACAGCCTGATGGATCTTTGGCCAGCTCCTCATTTTGGAGAATTGATACATCACATGCCAGGAAACCGTCCTTGAGCGATTGTGCAAACTTATTTGATTGATAACTTTCTGTTGATCTCAGTATTTCTGGAAGCTTCTCTCCTGTAAACAATGCTACCTTTTCACCTCCATGACCATCATAAATACCAAAAAATGCTACCTGACCTTCATCTTTGTCATCTGAATTCATGCTTAAAATTGTTGAATGTGAGTCTTCCATAGAGATCCTCCATCCTTGCATGCATGATAACCCATATGCCAGATAATTGTCTCCTCCTTCCTCACTGGTTTTCTCAGTCACTGGTTGTGAAAGTATCTGACCCATTTTGTTTCTGTTTTGTTATTCCTGTAGAGATCGAGTACAAATTCTCCCTAATTTAGATGCTCTTAATCGCAACACCACCTACGATTTTGAATACAAAATACTCTCTTGAAACGTATTTGTTTTCCGCACAGGCAATTCCCCTCTATCCAACACGTGTTAATATGGATCGTGTATTCTTTTTTCTTAAACTAAACTTTGCAATAAAAATATCTCTTGTTTACTCTTAGTCGCCCTTCTACTACCCTTGTTGTGTTGTTCTCTCAGTGTTTGTCCTTCTTTTTTGCCTCAAAGAAAATTTTTACTTGCTGGAACAATTCACACCGCGCACCACATTTATAGACGCGGCGATCAAAGTCGATTTATTGGATATATGTGACAAGATGAAGATTAACTGAGGATGTCACAAGATTCATCATTAAATGGTAAGGGTAGTTTGGCAGTAACATCATTTCAAAGTCTTAATCTGGATAGATAGTTGCTGTCGACTTGGACGCTTGCATATGGCGAACTATCGGGACCCATGATAATGACAAATCCAGTCAATACGTCTCGTAGACTATTGCGATCACCGCTGAGTGCCAAAGCCGTCTTGTTTGCTGGACTTCCTCAACTCTATCCGATCTCAGTGACCTATATGTCACGATTACTGCTGTTGAGAAATGTTGGCTTACCTCGTTGTTATAGTTACAGGACAGTCATCAAAGAAAACACCATACATTCCTCCAATTTTTATCAAGAAGTAAATGCCACAGAAATAAATCGCCTACATCAACAGATAATGTCTAAAATGTCAGATAAAAAGGTTGACTTTCGGACATTCCTATTCGATGGAAGAATTGTAATGGACAAAATTGATATGAGAGGCCGTGCTACTCTTGGATCATTGATAGAATATCGAACTCAAGACAACAACATAAAATTAGGCATTGTTATTCAATATCCTGAACCTAAATATCTTACGTCATATTTTCTAACGGTTTTAAACGTGGAAGGAAGCATCTCTCAGGTTAGTCCTACCAGTGTTACATTCAAATTTGTCAACTTTATTAAAGAGGATGTGTTTAATTCTGCAGACAAAGAACATACGCTGAATGTGATTCAATACATAATGCTCATCTTGATCAAATACACAACGGACACAACTTCAAGCATTATGGATAATGGTGTCGATAGCATTTATCTTAGATCATCACAATCATATAAACAGATCGCCATTGACTTACGACACCTTCTCAAAATTATGATGGATGAGAATCCCAACAATATAGTTTATTCAAATCGATTGGGCCCGTATGCTTCCTTTTTATCTCTACATTTGCTGATGACCAATGATCCTATACATTTCAGGTACATACGAGCTGAGAACGAAATTTCAGCGACAATGAACCCTTTGATGATCATTGGATCTGATTACTATTCAAATCCAAACAATCTAAGCAGATCATTGACTGAGATAATGAATGCTCCGACCAAAGTGCTTGTTGCAAACTACAAAGAAATATTAAATGGAGAAGAAAAATACCTGGTTTTTAGACTGCTGTTAAATGAAGATCCGATATTCATGAATTTAATCAAATTCATCAAATATACTATTGAATATCCACATTCAATTCTTAAGGATAAATTGGCCCCCTTATTTGAAGCTCCGGTTACCTCAAAACTATTATATGAGATATTGCTGAAATTGGGAATCTACGAGGCAGACTCAAACCCTGTTTTGTCCACAGAGATATTTAACCCTATAAAAGACAGAGGATATTCTGCTGCATCTTTCTCAGAGATCAGTGGTCCAACGATAGCAAAAACTACTAGACGATTCCAAAAGCCTGCTAGATTAGCTATTGATGACGAATTGGTTCAAATTTATGGTCTCTCTCCTTTTTTACTGTTCTCCATCAAAACTATGGACCTCAAGGAAACGGAATTTACTTTTTATCTACCAATTTCCAGTCAAAATATAGACGAGCTGATGATTTGCAATCCTATAAATATGGATCTAGAAGAAGTGGGGGCTAAAACATTTAACTATTGTCCATATGTATCACCATTCAAAGATTTTCTAAATAATCAGGCTTGCATTAAAGTGTCATTCAAATTTGATCTTCTCAATCTTAATTATACTTCTTGCACGAAGGTTACAATTGACACAATTGATCAATTCACTAAGATCTCGCCAGCCGATCTAGCTATGTCAAACTTTTCCTTCTTTGGTGGATCCAACATAGGAACTATAACCGCAATTCAAAAACTTCATTTGTTATTAAAGTTCACCGAAAGTCAGCAACTAGAAAATGGTTTTATGAAAGCTGCAAAAGGGATCAAAGATTTAGAAAATGCTCAGTGGTTTAATGCGACTTTAAATCATCTTTTGGATGAACAACTAACTTTATATAGCCTGAGGGAAGGGATAAATATAATTTCAAGATCGCAACACTCAATCAGCATCACTTCCGATGATGGCAGGACATTTTCCAGGATTTCCCTATTCAGCCTTTTTGCTGATGTCGCCAACAACTATGAGTCATTTCTCAGACTAAGCAGGGCCAATAATGATGGGGGGATTTCTCTCACTGACCTCGTTTCAGCTATGCGTTATCTTTGCGAGCCCAAGATAATGATTAAGAATAGAAATGGTTCCAAAAATGGGTATATTCCTCTTGGACTGAGCGCCTTTGCATCATTTACAGACTATAACTTTTTAGAATGTTATGTAAATAACTCACAGTTGCTTAATCATCTGACGGGAAAGAGGCCCATAGATCTAGAAACACTCACTCCAAAATTACATGGGAATGCTATTGCAATGTTACAGTTAAGACTTCGCTTGAAGCGTTATCGAATCTTGAAACATGTCGAGGACTCATTTCTCGGCGATTTTCAACTGCTAAAATGTATCATAACAGAGCCTGCATACTACGGATTGGCTAAAGGTTATTGCCTTGATTTGGACTTGAATGTTGATATTTTGGTTGATGACAATGATGAGATTATGGTCGGTGACAGATTAATATGTTCCGAAATTATTTTGGTGAATTCATTAGAGGATAAAATCATATTAAAGTGAACACTTCGATCCTGATGTGTGATGACAATATGTACATATTCATATTTATTATTATTTATTAGATTATTTATTGCTTAATAAAGCTTCAAATCTCCAGTGATGAGATCCAAAATGGATTTAGGTGCTGGCCCTAAACCTAGGACTGTTGCCGATCCTGCTTCAATCTGTGTTCGCCCAGCATCATGAACCATATATGTATTGACATTCAAACTCAGTGCCTTGGCAAAAAGCATATCCATTTCATCCAGGTTGGAGCACTTTAATGTGATCTTAGCTTGACCGTGACTGTTCCATCTATGCAAAAGTGGTAAATTCTGAGCCTCAGAAACTGGCTCTGACATCAACCGATAACATGCGACGGCAGCATGGGCACACTGTGCTGCAATCTTGCCTTTTTGCATACCCAGATCTGTACGCACAATAAGTGCCATTTTACACTCTCCAGGGATTTCATTAAGAGATCTCGAGTCAATGGCTACTGCCTCTTCTTCTTCTTCTTCTTCTTCTCCGTAATCATCATTCTCTTCTTTCTCTGAGACATGTTCATCATCATCAGTCAAATATCCAGCCGAAGATAGTGTTTCTGAACTAGAAGTCGAATGAACTGTATTTATTACCGATTGAAATGGAAAGAGAAATGGTGAATTTGAGGATGATCCAGAAACCGGTGGTAGAGACAGAAGAGCACCTAGACAACATCCAGCGAATAATGAAATTGATGCTACTGTCAAAATCTGAAAGGTAGAGTTATTAGACATTTTCAATACACACTCCTGAATCAATCATCGCAGAATCTCATCAAATTGATTTACAGTATTGATATTAAGATTAGAAATAAATAAATCTCAGGACGAAAATCAAGTCGTTAGTGGTGTAAAGATGCTGTTTTGATCCGTTCCACCATTAAACATGCTGATACTGGCATAAGATAAGAGAATAGAGAGTTAGGGGAAGATATTAGATTAAGACACTAGACTTAGTCTTCTTTTTCTTTTTCACCTGCAATTTATTGCTAAAATTCCTCCAGTTTTGAACTCTACTGTCTCTTTTGTCTTCCCAATTTTGTTTCTGTCTCTTTTCTTCTTGCTTTTGTATATTGTTCAATTCTTCTTCTTTTCGCTTCTTTACTTCTTCTTTCTGCTGCTTCTTGAGCTCTACCTTTTTAACAAACTCTTCTTCTATCAACAATTCTTTCACTTTTTGTCTCCAGGTTCTCAAAAACTCCTCTCCGGAGAGTCTGTCGTCGTCCACCGACCATTTGTTCTCCTTGATAAGAATTGCTCTGGCGTCTGCCCAGATCTCATCTAGACTCGCTCGTTGCTTTTCATCGGCCAATGAAGCGGAAGACTTCTTCAGAACATCAAATGCCTCCACAGCCTTAGGATTTGAGGTTTTATCGGGGTGGATCAATAACGATTTCTTTCTGTAAATCTTTGTTACCTCCTTCAACGCAATTCCTGGTTGAACATTCAGAACAGAGTAATGATCAAGTCGAAATTGCGATAGGATGCGGTGTATCTCGGTGTCCTAGGAAATAACCAGTTGATGTTAGATTTCGATACGTCAGAAATTTGCCAAAAACACTCACTTTCACCAAATCAAGCTCCTCCCTCCTCAAAGTTGACTCAAGATCAATATCCTCAGTCGCACCACTATCCATCTTAAGGTAAGCACACTAGATTAACCACTAGTTCAAAACATAACATATTCATTCTTCCATAGTTTTATAATCTAAGGTTAGACAATATAAGAGTAATCGTGAATTGGTGTAAGGATGCATTTAATCCTCTTTTGATCCCTTAACAGGTTCGCAGTCTTTGGTCCGATATCTCTGTATCAGTTCGAATGAGGTATTTGATAATATATAATCGGATTCTCTCGATGCTGTTTTCGAATGACTGTTTAATTGCTCTAAATATAGCGGAATTCAAAATGTAATAAAAGATTCCTTGATAAAAAAAATGTCCAACAAAGATATGTAACAACAACCCTACCAATAACGCAAGTTTTAGGAGCTCGTGCCATGTCAATATAATTTCTACCCTACAAATGATAAATCATACCGACACAGATTTAGTATGGTGTATGGTATTATAGATCTCTATATATGATCTATAGTATTTCATAAAAATTCAAGTTATATATCATATGATATATTACATTAGAGATTCATAACAATCTGTTAAACTTCTCTTCACCAAAATACAAATCCTCATTCTTGAAACATAAATTGCATCACAGAGTGTACGATGCCAACTTATATAGATATTAAGTCGATCTGTAAATATGAGTGGCATGACCTTAAATTTTATTTCTTTCTGTTAGGCATACAGCTCTTGCTAGAGCTGATAGAGAATGAGAGGAGTTGATCCTTTCATTACATAAATCAGAGCAATCACATGCTTACACCATGTGATTCACGTGACCAAACACACAATATATATAACGTGTGATGAGACCAATTACTTCTGGGGAAAGCTGACTTTTAAATTCCCCTGTAAATACTCGTCATCTCATTCTTCCATAAGGGAAGCAACCCTAGAGTCTCTAGGATCTGCAAAGAGGGCCAATGACCATGATAAATAAAAGGAGACGAGCCTTCTACTGTTGATCCTTTAAATTCGGTAGCTGCTCACATCTCTCGCCCCCATATGATTTTCCACTTCCCAACAAGTACCCCGTGGTCCTTGCTTGCGCCCTTCACATGTGCCATGGTGCTCAGATGCTTATCAATCGCGCGCGCCCTCTCCATCTCCCTCGTTATGCGTATCCTCAAGTTTGTGACCAATTTGCACATGTGAGAAAATCAGGAGGGAACGCTTACATAAGCATAATTGAAAATTTTTCACTTTTGTTGGACAAAATAGAGAAATTATATATAAGGAGTTATTGGTGGAAAGTAGGAGTCATACTGATCTCGAGAACTTGGTGGCACATAAGAGCTGTCAAGTTGAATACGATAGACAGTTTGAAGAAAACTTGCATATATAAGTATACAGAATGGTTGAATCATCTGTGTTGGGTTTCCCAAGAATTGGTGCCTTCAGAGAACTGAAGAAGAACACCGAGGCCTACTGGTCTGGAAAGATCACTGCCGACCAGTTATTGGCTGTTGGCAAGGACATCAGATCTAAGAACTGGAAGCTTCAAAAAGAGGCTGGTGTTGATATTATTCCTTCCAACGACTTCTCTTTCTACGACCACGTCTTGGACTTGTCCTTGTTGTTCAATGTGATTCCTGACAGATACACCAAGTTCGATTTGTCTCCATTGGACACTTTTTTTGCTATGGGTAGAGGTCTGCAAAGAAAGGCTACTGACACCACTAAGGCAGTTGATGTAACTGCTTTGGAGATGGTTAAGTGGTTCGATTCCAACTATCACTATGTCAGACCAACTTTCTCTCACTCAACAGAATTCAAGTTAAACGGTCAAAAGCCTGTCGACGAGTACTTAGAGGCTAAGGAATTGGGTATTGAAACTAGACCTGTTCTTGTTGGTCCTGTCTCTTACTTGTTCTTGGGTAAGCCAGACAAGGACTCATTGGACTTAAAGCCAATCTCTCTTTTGGAGAAGATTTTACCAGTCTACGTCGAGATCTTGAAGAAATTGGCTGCTGCTGGTGTTAAGGAGGTTCAAATTGATGAGCCAACTCTTGTGTTAGACTTGCCAGAAGATGTCCAAGCTGCTTTCCAAACTGCTTACAAGTCTTTGGCCAAAGAGGAAGGATTGCCAAAGTTGGTTTTGACCACATTTTTCGGTGATGTGACTCCAAATATTAAGGCTATCGAGGGACTACCAGTATCTGGTTTCCACTTTGATTTTGTCAGAGCTCCAGAACAATTCGAGGAGGTCATCTCCGTTTTATCTGAGAAACAAACTCTTTCCGTTGGTATTGTTGATGGTAGAAACATCTGGAAGAACAACTTCTCCAAGTCTATCGACTTAGTCAAGAAAGCCATCGAGAAGCTAGGTGCTGACAGAGTTGTCGTCTCCACTTCGTCTTCTTTGCTGCACACTCCAGTTGACTTGGCTAACGAAAAGAAACTCGATGCCGAAATCAAAGAGTGGTTCTCCTTTGCTACCCAAAAGATCACAGAAGTCGTCACAATTGCAAAGGCTGTCTCCGGTGAGGACGTTTCTGCTTTACTAGAGGCTAACAGCAAGTCAATCAAGAGCAGAGCTGAATCTAAGATCACTAACGATAGTGAGGTTCAAGAGAGAGTTGCTAAGATCGACTCTTCTCTCTCAACCAGAAAATCACCATTCCCAGAGAGATTGGCTGTTCAAAAGACAAAGTACAACCTTCCACTATTCCCAACCACTACTATTGGTTCTTTCCCTCAAACCAAGGATATCAGAATCAACAGAAACAAGTTCGCCAAGGGTGAAATCACCGCTGAACAATACGAAGAATTCATCAACTCAGAGATCGAGAAAGTTATCAGATTCCAAGAGGAAGTTGGATTGGATGTTCTTGTTCACGGTGAGCCAGAAAGAAATGATATGGTTCAATACTTCGGTGAGCAGCTTAAGGGTTACGCTTTCACTACCAACGGTTGGGTTCAATCCTATGGTTCCAGATACGTTAGACCACCTATTGTTGTTGGTGATATCTCTAGACCAAAGGCTATGTCTGTCAAGGAGTCTGTTTATGCTCAATCTTTGACTGATAGACCTGTTAAGGGTATGTTGACTGGTCCAGTTACCTGTTTGAGATGGTCTTTCCCAAGAGATGACGTCTCTGGTAGAACACAAGCTTTGCAATTAGGTTTGGCTTTGAGAGACGAAGTCAATGATCTTGAAGCTGCTGGTGTTACTGTCATCCAAGTTGATGAACCAGCTATCAGAGAAGGTTTGCCTCTAAGAGCTGGTAAGGAGAGATCTGAGTACTTGTTATGGGCTGCTGAATCTTTTAGAGTTGCTACCTCTGGTGTTAAAGACGATACTCAAATCCATTCTCACTTCTGTTACTCGGACTTGGATCCAAATCACATCAAGGCCTTAGATGCTGATGTTGTCTCCATTGAGTTCTCTAAGAAGGATGATCCTAATTACATTCAAGAGTTCTCGAACTATCCAAACCACATTGGTTTAGGTTTGTTTGACATCCACTCTCCAAGAATTCCATCCAAGGAGGAATTTGTTGCTAGAATTGGTGAGATCATGAAGGTCTATCCAGCTGACAAATTTTGGGTTAACCCAGACTGTGGTTTGAAGACCAGAGGTTGGGAGGAAACCAAGGCTTCTTTGACCCACATGGTTGAGGCTGCCAAATATTACAGAGAGAAGTACTAGACAGGTTCGCTTCACTCAAAAGCTAATTCACATCTTATATCATCTGCGGAGCTTGCATTTATTCAACATTAATGTTTTAGTTTTCCAGCATTTTTTCTTAATGATTGTTTTATGAAACAAACTATTTGTACATTTCCGTCGTATGACGTTTTTATTTTTGATCCTGCTCATTGTGTTTATCGTTATCTTTGTGCAAACTATGTAAATCTGGGATTTCAACATCGGTCTTTTTATATTTTATTATCTTAAAATGAATTCAAAATAGCCCTGTGAAATTGGGATATTTTTTCACCCACAAAAAATCTAAACGATCCAAGTGGCAAGTTGAAGTGAAGGGCGAAGTTAACAGAAAGACATAGACATTTTAGAATTTTTATAGCCCAGGAAGCACCTGACGAGTATTGCACAATGTCATCTAATAATGAATTGGTGAAGAAATTCACTGATTTGACCAAGGCGCCAGAGGCAGTGGCGCAACATTTCTTGTCGGAGCATGGTTGGGATTTAGAGGTGAGTGATTGGTTTTCCTTGTATGATCAACATCCACAAAAGGATTTCATTGACTAACAAAAATTATATTCACTAGGAGTCTGTCACACAGTACTATGTACATGCTACTTCTAATGATGATGATCTCGAATATGAGCAGCCGGCTGACACGAGTGTTCCTAGACAGCAGACATCTTCAATTAACAAGTCGAAAATAACGTCGTTTTCAGATCTAAGGTCGGAGAATGATGACGAGGACAAGAATACAGACACAAATCTTTTCACTGGAGGAGAAAAGTCAGGATTGCAAGTTGAAAACCCTGATAAAAAGAAGAATCCATTGGGATTGGTAGAAGATCTTATTAAAAAAGCAGAGAGAGAGGCCTCAGAGCCAGATAAGAGATCACCAAGGTCAGAGCCCAAGAAACCAAGATTCACGGGTGTTGGTTATAAACTAGGATCCATAGACAATGAAATTGATTCATCTGTTTATAAAGATCTAAATTCTAGAAACCAGGGTTTCAAAGCTCCAGAGAAGGCCCTTAGGACCATAACGTTTTGGAAAGAAGGGTTCCAGGTTGGGGAAGGAAAATTATACAGATATGATGATCCTGATAATGCCGAATATTTGAGACAATTAAATTCGGGAAGAGCTCCATTAAGTTTGTTAGAAGTAGAAATGTTCCAGGATGTGGAAGTAAGTGTCATAAAGAAGATGGACGAGTCATATCGTCCACCAAAGGCCAAAGCTGGTGGATTTCTTGGTAAAGGCCAAAGGCTAGGATCACCTGTTCCTGGTGAGCAGTTGAGCTCTGTACCAGTTGCAGCTGAGCCAGAACCAGAAACTCCGAAACAGGATTTGTCTAAAGAGAATGAGTCAATAGTGAACGGAGATACTAAGATTCAAATTAGATTGGCCGATGGATCTCGAGCAGTTGAGAATTTCAATTCTACAGATTCTGTTTCGGAGGTTTTCAATTTTGTGGCAGCTCATACGACTGCCAATAGAGACTGGGTTCTTGCATTTGCGTTTCCTCTACAATTTATTGAGAATGATGGAAAGACGATTAAAGAGGCCGGACTTTCTAACGCTGTTGTTGTTCAAAGATGGAAATGACTTTAGAAAGAACCAGATATTGTATCTTGTTCATTTAGTTAATGATTCAGAGTTCAATATATTTTTGATTTAGGTTATGTATGTTGTGGTGAGTTTGCTTTTATCCATTTTAGGCGTGCACCTTCACTAAGTCTCATCTGAAAAAAATTTAGTCATCTAAAAATCCCCTTGAACGTTGAATCTCTATATTAAAATATAGGATTTCTGTAATTGATAGTTGGAAGCTGACGTTGATGATAAATAGAAGACTCTTTGTCAAGTAGAGCGTATACATTTAACATGACTGTAAGTTTAGAATTTTTTCAGTCAATATTCATGATATAAATTGGTTTTCAGGAAATGACTAACATACGATTGATTTTTTCAAATTTGAATAGTCGCCTATCCAGCCTAGTATTGAAGACTTGTACGAGCTAGTGAGATCTCATCGTTTGAATTCATCGAAAGATGAGCTTCCAAATCTTTATCCAATTTATTCCCAATTTTCAGCTGACTATTTGACTCCCCATCTAGCCTATTTAAAATTGACAAGACCTGGTGATAATTTGTTCAAGAAGACCCCGTCTTTTCTGTTTGAAAGCGCTAAAAATGGGGACCAAATAGACAGATATTCCTTTATGGGAGTCAATCCAAGAAAAATGATAACCACTGGTCCACTACATGGTCAAGAGATCGACCCCCTTGTTTTGTTAGAGAACGAACTAAAAAATATAAAGCAAGCACAACTTCCAGGTATTCCTAAACTTAGTGGCGGAGCAATAGGATATATATCCTATGATTGTATAAAATACTTTGAGCCTAGAACCAAAAGAGACCTCAAGGACATTCTGAAACTCCCAGAATCTGCTCTAATGCTTTTCGATTTAATTGTTGTGTTTGATAACGTTTTCCAGAGATTTCAAGTCATCAATAACATTTTTATCGACGAAAAGGACAATGAAAATGACATTAATCTCAAATATCTGAAGGCTGCCCAAGAAATAGCCAGAATTGAGAAGATTCTAACTGATACATTAACTCCAATTCCTTATCCCCCACAGCCTCCAATTGAGAAAGAACAAACATTTTCATCAAATATTGGGCAAGATGGCTATGAAGGGTTTGTCAACACGTTGAAGAAACATATTATGAAGGGTGACATTATCCAGGCAGTTCCATCACAAAGAGTGGCAAGACCTACCTCCTTACACCCTTTCAATATTTATAGACATCTTAGAACTGTCAACCCTTCGCCTTATCTTTTCTATATTGATTATTTGGACTTCCAAATTGTGGGTGCTTCTCCTGAATTGCTTGTCAAGTCAGATATTCAAAACAAGGTCATTACACATCCAATCGCTGGTACAATAAGAAGAGGTAAGACAAGAGAAGAAGATGATAAGTTAGCTAACGAACTACAGTCTTCATTGAAGGATAGAGCAGAGCATGTAATGCTTGTGGACCTAGCTAGAAATGACATAAATAGAGTTTGTCAGCCTGATACAACCAATGTTGATAGATTACTGACTGTGGAAAGATTTTCACATGTGATGCATCTTGTTTCCCAAGTCAGTGGTAAGCTAAGATCTGACAAGACAAGGTTTGATGCTTTCAGATCGGTATTTCCTGCTGGAACTGTTTCTGGTGCTCCAAAGGTTAAGGCTATGGAGCTTATTGGGGAACTGGAGGGTGAAAAGAGAGGAGTTTACGCTGGGGCTGTTGGAAACTGGTCATATGATGGAAAAACCATGGATACATGTATCGCCCTCAGAACCATGGTTGTAAAGGAGGGAATTGCGTATTTGCAGGCTGGTGGTGGTATTGTTTTTGATTCCGACCCTTACGACGAGTACCTTGAGACTATGAACAAGATGATGGCCAATAACAACACTATTGTTGAAGCTGAGAAGATCTGGATAAACAGATTGCAAGAAAACAATCATGACAGTGAGGTTGAAAATTAACTAAACACAGAATGTGCATCCACCTCTATTAGTTCTCCTACATATATGAACACTAATCGGTATACTGTGATCAATAGATCACCTGTAATATTGAAGCGTAGTTACCATGACATTGCGTAGAGATTGGCAAAGATGTGCAAATTCTGGAATGATATAAGTGATTTATCGTATCTTAGGTATGTAAATTCAGGATCATTCTTATATCACATGCTGAGACCAGTCAATTGGCGAGACTGTTTAATATTTATAACCGCCTGATCACATTCCGTTTTTCTGGGGTTTTTTAATTCCTACCAATTTGGAAAAGCTTCCACTATGTCTGTCTTGAAGGTCCCGTGACTTTACGAACGTTAAACGATAAGTCATTTTGACGTTGTAGTTCCGTTGAAGGGCATTCTTGAAAAGGATTACCTCAATTCCAGGAAAGATGTGCAATTTGTGCAGAGATTGTCTTGTTCCGGTTCGGATGTTATTTCCGATTAGAGGGACAAATTAGTGATAATTAGTAAGAGGCAAGTACCTGATGGAATGGCTTTCACAATTCGATGGCCAGCCGAGATTCTCGGTCGGATTGTGGGGCGAAGAAACTCTGACGGGCCCCGTAAGCCGACACCATGGAACCAAGAACCCCCACCCCAGAAATGTCGTCATAACTCCCCGGAAGCTCTCTGGCAAATGGTTTCGCGCAGCTGCCTAACCAATCAAGAGACGTGCCAGAGGTATTTTCTATGAGTAAATTTGCACCGGTGTGGCTATGAAGCCCTGCTAACTCCCAGGTTAAAACTATTGACGGTGGACCAGAGTGGCCAAAAGCAGGGAGGTGCGTGGCTATTCGGCCGGAAGATTTTGGAATCTCACGTTTATATGGTTGTATTTAACTCAAAATATCCCCACTTACATCCATAACTAATATATATTTCCAACTAGAGATTTCTACAATCCAATTGCTTCAAGTTTAGTAAAAAAGTGTTTGAACTGTTACCATGTCTTTTTTGATTCCACGTATTTCGTTAAGAGCCAAAATTATTATTCCTCTAGCCGCAACAGCAGGATCGTTGTTTCTGTATTCATCAATGAGTTCAATTTCTAATCAGTCCAGCAAAGTATTGAAGGGCGACGACCAATGGGTCGACTTGAAGCTCAAGAATGTCAAGGAGTTATCCAAGGACACTAAATTGTTCACCTTCGAGTTCCCAGACTCAGAAAGCACCTCCGGTTTGGTCACTGCCTCGGCCATCTTGGCTAAATTTGTCACTCCAAAGGGCAGCAACGTTATCAGACCTTATACTCCAATCTCTGATAATGAACAAAAGGGTAGCTTTGACTTGTTGATCAAGCACTACGAAGGTGGAAAGTTTACCTCCCACATCTTCGGCTTGAAGCCAGATGATACAGTTTCCTTCAAGGGTCCTATCACCAAGTGGAAGTGGGAGCCTAACTCTTTCAAGGAGATCTCTTTGATCGGCGGAGGTACTGGTATAACTCCATTGTATCAATTGATCCACGAGATTTTAAAGAACAAGTCCGACAATACCAAGATCAACTTATTGTACGGTTCCAAGACTGTTGATGACATTCTATTGAAGCCTGAATTGGATGCCTTATCTAAGAGCCACCCAGACCAATTCAAGATCACCTATTTTGTTGACACCGCACCAGCTGGCGACTCATCCGTTAAACAGGGTTATATAACCAAGGATATCTTGGAGAAGGAATTGCCAAATCCATCTGCTGATGGTCACGTCTTCATCTGTGGCCCTCCTCCCCTCTACAAAGCTCTCTCTGGTCCTAAGGTCTCACCAGTCGACCAAGGTGAGGTAAGTGGAGTACTAGCTGAATTAGGATATGACAAGACACACGTCTTCAAGTTCTGAGCTCATTCGCATAGATCTGTCGGTGAATCTATAAAATTGCAAACTGTTTGTCTACCGTATATGCTAGAATATTGTTATATATATAAATAATAGGCAATTGTATTTGTCCGTTTTCTTTCAGAAAGTAAATGCTATCTGACATAGTTGCTTTTGATTTTAGCATGATTCTATAGATCCTGTTAAGAACAAGATGATCTAGATTCTAAAGTCGATACTCGATCGTTCGGGTGCCCCGAGAAAATGGGAGTTTGGAAATTTATTTTTTTCATTAGATTGATCTAGATAAAAACTCTACGATATAATTAATACATTAATCCTCTAGCTTCAGTATCGATTTAGAAGAGAAAAATTATCTGATAATGGCCAAAAAGATCTCAAAACATTCCAGGGCAGCTCGTAGAGGCGAATATGAAACATCGACTGAGGCACAGGAGCTATCAAAGGTCCCTAGAGTTCAGAACACAGATACCATAGGTCCTATGATTAGAGCTTCTGCCTCAAAGAACGAGTCTCTGTTGAGGCAAAAAATGAACAAGAAAGCTGGTGGTGTGAATAAATCCAGAGAGGGAAACTCAGCAGTATCCAAAACATCGAAACTCAAAAAAAGGAAGGCGTTGACGATAAATGGCAGACTCAGTTCGAAAATCGAGGCCAGTATTAATAAATCTAGAGTAGTTAAGGCGGCAAGAAAATCAGGATGGGATAAGATTAACAAAGAAGCAAAAGAATCTCTTTTAGTTAACAACAGATCAGACATACCACAGTCAAGGGAAAATGAAGAATCTGATGGCTGGGAAGATATAGTAGAAGACCGTAATGAATACGAGGAAGACACAGTAGAAATTAAGAAGAATGCATTTAATGTGTTGGAGGAAGTTGAGGCATAATTTTTTGGGATTGTGGAGTTCTGTACAATATAGCTGTTCATAAACTTTTTGAGTGGATTGAAGTCCTATTAATTGACGGTATAAATATACATATTATTATTTTGAAACACCCAAAGCTATTTCGATTTTTTGTGAAAAAAGGTCATCAATTATCTGTAGTACCTCTTCTGCTTGCTCCCGAACAAGCAAGTCATCATCTGTCTCAGAGGAATATTTCAGAGCTTCTTCTAGTTGAGGACCATATTTTCCAATCATCTCAAGTCCTCTATCAGAAGAAGTCACCAAGTCTTTAACCAATATTATAACGGAACGGCGAACAATGGCTTCATCTTTACCAGTTTCAAGCTTAAGCACACCAAGAATACAGTCAACAATATCATTCAAGGATTCAAGAAGACTGAATGGACATGAATTAGCGATACATCCTAAAAGAGAAACTGATGACATCCTAATAGTGTTAGATGAAGTATTATCAGATCTTCTGATTAATGACAAAATGGTTGCTATTATCTGATCAGAAAATTTTATAGCAGTCCCTTCACTTCTTATGTGTCTCATGAGAACTTCTCCTATTCTCAATCTCAGATCCATGCTTTTCTTCCCATCACGGTAAATCAAAAGAATCCTGGTAATGATCAAATTAGAATTGGACTTTAGAAGGCTCTCTAGTCCTCGAATAGCGTTTAAATAAACAAATGGTTCCTCATCATTCAGCAATAATAAGTGCTGAGTCACAACAAAGTCTAAAGACACATCTGGGTTTTCATTATCTTGAAGAAGTCTTCTGAGTAAGTGTAACCCGTCAACCTTAACCGGCGGCGAGACATCCTGAAGGTTTTTAAGCGCTCTTCTTTTCATTCTTAGCCTTTCGTCGGACTTATTGTCAAGAGTGGTCTGGGTGGAGGTTGGGCTTTCAATGACTTCTGATATTCTGGTACTCAATTCAGCATTCAAAGTATGCTTGATTAAAATATTGTTGATTTTTTTTAATAAATCTATTGATTTTTTGGTCAATCTCATCGGCTGAAATCCTAAAATACTAGCTGATAACAATTCTAATACAGTCATTAAGGAGTCTGTAGAGTCGAATACATGATTATCATCCTCATCATCAGAATCAGCTTCAGATTTGATAATTTCAGTCATAGGTCTAGAAGTTTGGGTTTTTTTTTCTGCCATGCATTTTTGTATCACTGAGTAGGAAACCTCAAGAACTTCATCCAAAGTATTAATCACATTCTGTTTAAACTTGTCAACTATCATTTCCATCAATTTTAAGGTGATAAGGGCCTTGAGGGGGTTTTCATCATCATGTAGGAGGTAATCCTTTTCATTTGGGTTCTCTAAAATCAACCACTTTTCGAATTCTTTCAAAAAAATGAAGCTCAATAATGATTCATCAACTTCATTTAAATCTTTTAAAATATCAGAGAAAGATTCGATAATCAAATCCACGTTATCGATGACAGACATCATATCAGCGTCTTCTCTCTTTACAATGGAGCTCACAGTTTCTTTTATCAGAGTTAAGTTATTCTCTCCCTCGCTAAACTTCCATGACTCACTCTTCATACAAATCAAGTTTTCTAACATAATTAACAATAAGCTTTCGTTTCTGTTATCATGGTGTGACTGCCGTCCAATGACCGAAACTATGCAGTTCTGAACAATTCTAAAGTCCTTTTGCTGACGTCGCTGATATATCAGGTAAGCCCAAAGAGAGACCATAATTGGTCGGAATAAAATCTGAAGCATATCAATATTACTTGCAGTTCTGCTGAGAGACAATAAAACATTGAATGAGTTGTTCAACTGAGATCCTGAAGTGAGTATTAGATTATCAGTTCTCAACTCACGTAAATCTGGATTAAAATTCTCCCACACCTTTTTGAATATGAAGTCGATCACTATCAGTTGGTTTTTATGATACAGGAGTTCGATAATCTGAGTAGTGACCGAAATCATTATCGGACGGTTAACGTACACCAAGATGTTGTACAACTGATTTCCAATATTACGATAATATTGAGATCGAGAAATAAAGGAAGGTTTTGTAGTCAGCAATACCTTGACAACTTCATCAATCTTAGATATATCAACCTGTTCATTTTCTCGGAGGCCCATTACAATTTCAATGAGCGACTGAACACCATTATTTTCTCTTTCTATTAGAATCTCGGAAAGTCTGTCTATCACGAATGCTTTAAACCACAGTTGTGATGATTGAGAGACAATGACACTGTATAAGGAGAAGAGTTGATATGTCGAAGAAATGGATTCCAGAAATTGGAACTGCTCTTTGTAATCTATCAAACTATCTGGAGAGCTAGATGGGTTTTTATAGAGAACTATCGAACTGATTAATGCATCTGAAAACCCCGTGCCAACAGTTATCAGGTTTCGTATATCACTATCTCCTTTGTAAACATAGATAAAAGCCTTTAC
Source organism: Ogataea nemodendra (assembly GCA_030567775.1). Classification (NCBI taxonomy): domain Eukaryota; kingdom Fungi; phylum Ascomycota; class Pichiomycetes; order Pichiales; family Pichiaceae; genus Ogataea; species Ogataea nemodendra. The sequence goes on from JAJLSV010000049.1 coordinate 432,627, forward strand.
GATCACTTTTAGGATATCTTCTGCTTTATCATATGATACCTTTTTGATCTCCAGGGGTATCTTGAAGTCTCTGAGTCTTCGTTTGGATAATGGTATCCCAGTTTTTGCAGGAAGACAACTATATATTCCTTCTGTAACAATGAGATTAACCAGCTGACCAACTATTTTCATATCATACAAAGGAATTTGAATAATGTCTGTTTGATTTTTTCTGGGAGTCAAATCATGCAGCTTTTTTAGATAGTCTAGTAAACGGGATATCACTACCCTTCTTTGATCTAGTTCATTTCTGTCTACTTTATTTTGCTCTAGTCTTGTGTAAAGCGTCTCAATTCTATTTTTGGTACCTGATTTATCAGTTCCATCTAAAAATGTTGATAGCTCCTCAAATATTTTACCCAAGGGCGTTGTTCTTCGTCTCACATAAGTCCGGTCTACTTTGAACTTTTCTAGTTCCTTTTTCAGCTGCTGCACACTAGTGTCAGACATTGTTCCATCTGGGTTCCATTTCTGCACTCCTGGCATTCTGGATATCTCAATTTCTAATAATTTAAATGATATTCTTCTACGAGCTTGGAATATCAACTTTTTTGATCTAGGATAAAATAAATGGCAGAGAAAAGCCTGTACGAAAAATTTTAGGATCCTTGAATTTTCTATGATAAGAAAGCAATTTTCAAAGAACAGAAGAACGGCAATATAGACGATTTAGGGACAAAAACATACATAACAATCTCACAAGGGCACATAATGTCGAAACTAATTACTAAACTGGGCCAGGAAGAAATGGATGACATCATATATGACGCAAGAATAGGAGATTTAGAATCATTAAAAGAGACATTCGAACAAACGGTGGATCCTGCCACACTAAGTACCACAAAGGATGAATACACACTTGCAACACCAGTTCACATGGCTGCAGCCAATGGCCACAGCGAAACCTGTCAGTATCTTCTGTCACTCCTACCAAAGGAAGAGGCTAAAGAGCTTGTGAATAAGCAAAATGAATCGGGAAATACTGCTCTCCATTGGGCTTCATACAATGGACACATAGAGACAATCACTGTGCTCTGTGATTTTGGAGCAGACCCATTCATAAAGAATAATTTCGGACATGACTCCATATTTGAGGCTGGAAAGAATAATAAACCAGAAGTCGAGAGCTATTTCCTTAAAAAATTCGATATTGAAGAGGATGAAACTGCTATGTCTGGTGAGATGCTGAATGAGGACACTGTTCACTATAGTGAGGGAACGGAGATCGTAAAAGTTAATGAGGAAACCAAAAAGGCCTTGGAGAATTTGCCAGAAAATACCAACAAGTTATCAATTTGAACTTCACCACTATATAGTAATGCCGTAGCCATACCACAGGAGAAATCCAATATCATCTCACACTTAGCATAAATATCACAAGACATAGTCTTTGAACTGGTAACCAAAGTCACTGTAGAACAAACAATGCTTTACCACATATGTTCTGTCGTGGATATCACTTACCCGGACATATCTAAATTCTTGACTCACTGAAAATTTTGTGAACATTGTTTAGTGTAGTAAGTGAAAAGTTTTGGTGACGATAGAAGGGATCAAGATAACGAGACCAGGATAAACCGTATTCAGGATATAGCGAGTGCCAGATATACTAGATATTACGAAATGTCTGAAGACCTTGGATTTGATCCTACCCTGAAAAAGAAGAAGAAAGTTAAGTCCAAGACAGAGGATGCCAATGGGACTGAATCAAATGACAACGTTGATGAGATTTTCTCCACACTGAAGAAGAAAAAGAAGAAGACCAAGGATGTCGACACTTCTGAGCAAGTAGACCAGGTTACAGATGAACTTGAAGCATTAAAATTGAAAAAAAAGAAGAAGAAGAGCCTCAAGTCTAGCGAGGCACAGGACTTCGAGAAACAACTCGAGAAGGCGGGTATCACATCAGAAGATCAACAGGCAACGCAAACAGAACAACAGGGACAGCAAGGTCAAGAACTTGCCAACGATTCGGTTCTTGCATACCATAATCTCCTTTCGAGGTTCTTTACAATCCTAAAAGAGAAGAATCCTGAACTTGCAGGTGGCCAACAAAGCAAACTTAAGATTCCACCTCCTGAAGTTGCAAGAGAAGGTAACAAGAAGACCATGTTCGCAAATGTTCAGACTATATCATCCGTATTGCAAAGAAACCCTGAACATCTTATCCAATATTTGTTTGCAGAATTGGGAACCTCTGGATCCATTGATGGTGAAAAGAGACTAATTATCAAAGGTAGATTCCAAGCGAAGAACATTGAGAGTGTGTTAAGAAGATATATTCAAGAGTACGTTATTTGTAAGACATGTAAGTCGATGAATACTGAGCTAAAGAGAGAAAGTACCAACAGATTGCATTTCATTGTTTGTAAGGCCTGCGGTTCCACCAAGTCTGTCTCCTCGATCAAGACTGGTTTCCAGGCTCATGTTGGAAGAAGAAAGAGAGCTTAATTGATATCATAAACTTGGTCATAGGTGGTGAATCGAATTCACTCAATGTTTACACATATATGATATTTTAATTTGTTTTATTTGTTATTCTAAACGTGCAAACGATTATAAATTATTATTTTGGGTCCTTTGTTATTTACCTTATAAAAAAGGTTCATAAAATCCATCGTAGAGTCATTCACCCTAATATCTCAGGCATAGTCCCACTCGGTTATATATTATTTAAAAACATGAATCGTTCTTTCTAAATGTTTGAAACTAATTGTTCTCCATATAATTGTCAGAAAGATATTTTACGAAATTATCATCGAGAGAATGAACAACATCCACATCTCTCAACTGTTTGAACTTCTTATAGTTGAAGTACAAATTTGCAAAATCCTTGACAACAACAATTAAAGTACAGCTTATGATATTTCTTAAAAATACTCCTTCATCAGGTGTCCAGACATATTTATTTAATAGTAAGTTGATATTCGGGATAGCAGAGATCACAACACGACTCAAAAGTTCTCCAGCATATGGCCATGTCATAGTTGATGCAATCAGAAGGTAAAACTGAGAATTTTGAAATACCTTCGAGTAATCAAATCGGAAACAATTGAATATTTCTCTTTTCAATCGAGAGATTCTAATATTCCGTAATATAGAACTAGAAAATAACGATTTGATTAGTTTCTTGATCAATTTTGTGATTTTTGAGCCAGTTTCTGTTTTCTCTTTCTCTCTTTCTTTCTTCTCCTGCTGTATTCTCAACTCTAAGTATTCGTATTCTTCTAGGTTTTCCTTCTCAATCCTTTCGATCTCCTTCAAAGAAAGTCTATCAGCAATGAAACAGGGTTGTACCTGTTTACACCATTTATAGTAAACCCTATTGAAAGTTAAACAGTAGATTAGTTTGTAGATATACTGCAATGGGATTGTCCCTAGTATGATTCTTTTTGCAGGACTATTCATCAGGTCGTTATAGTCCTTGAACAATAACAGAGGGAAACTTTCACAGAGTAGATTGAATTTTCCACTGCTGAACATGTTAACTCTCATGAACAATAAGTATAAAGGAATTGAAGCAGTCACAAATAGAAATTTAGGTATAGGGATATACCCCTTATCCAAAGCATTAATCAAACTTTGAACTTTTGTGGGGCTCACATCGAATATGCTCAATTGAACACTTCGAGGAGTTAAAGTTTGCATTATTCGAAGACCTGTTACACTCAATCCTACAGCAAATCCCATTCCAACGGACGCAATCGATGAAGTGATGATGGATGAGCTTATACCAATTTTCATAACGTTAGTAATTCCTGTAGCTATGGTTTGTCTTATATTTAGAACAGTAGAATTGGGAGTCTGAAAACATATATGTCTCTTGCATTGTGGACAGTCCACAAATACGTTGATTAACTCAGATTTAACCAAAGGCATTCCGAATAGTATGCTCTGAATATTATAGGTGAATATTGATGTCTGGGTGTTTAGAACTTCATTGGGTTCATCGGCATTTACCATATTGTCGTTCTTACGTTTTTCTAGATCAAGACTTGATACCCACGATAGAAAACATTTTCTGTGTGCTGTTAAAGAGCAGAGACATGGTCTTACCCAATCATTTGATTCCTGCTGATTACAGAATGGAGCCAGTTCACCTTTATCCCCAAGACAAATATAACATGAGTGGACAGAGTCACTTTCCATGCTCTTAAGAGACTGCATTTTCTCGCTTGTCTGGTAATATAGCAGTTGAATAACTGATGTGTAAAAACTTGGCAGTATCTATGTGGTCAAAGAACTATTTACCCCGAGATCAAATAATAGAGATGATACCATCACATACAATTGAGATACAATAATATATCGGGCGGCCTTATTCTTATTACGTAATCAGCGTCCGAGGCCGCAGAGCATATGCTGTTGATCAACAAGAGTGATCTTAGGAATACTTATTATACGATAATCAATTTCATAATACATAGAAGACAATTCGGACAATATCATGCACTAACGTCCAAACAGACCGAAGAAGCCTGATTTCTTTTGCTTTTGCTGTTCGTCAAAGCTTTCAGAGTTGGTAGAAGCCTGTAAAGTTTCTACCTTAGAGGAAACTGAAGTGTTCTCCTCGTAACTAACATAATTGAAAGCAATATCAAAGAGAACTGGCTTGACACTTACAGGTCTAATTACTGAATTAGTATTAGCAATATGTTTGATCAATTCTGAAGAAGACGCCTCGGGGAATTTTGCAACATCGTCAATTAAAGATACTTCATCAGCAGCAGAATGAAGTTGCTTGGAATAAATAGCCAAAACATGCACTTTCCTGAGACTGGAATTAATCTCTTCTTTGAGACCGGACAAAGTGAAATTTCCTGGAATATTTCCTTCAAACTCTTTCTCAAAAGGAGCGGTCTGCACAAGGACATCACTGGCCTTTTTCAGAAGAGCCAGAGATTCACTATGTTTTTCAGAAACAAGATATGCCTTGGAAATTTTGAAAATCTTAAGAGCATAGAAGTAGCTTTCTAATGATTCAAGAGAATTAAACAATGGTTCATCATTTGAAACACCGGGAAGCTCTTTAATCTCTAGGATAGAGGTGGCAATGTTATCAATTATTTTCAAAGAGTCTCTAGAATTTTCCAAAATAGCTGCTCTTGAAACATCTGTTTTATGGGTTATTTTCTCTTCAATATTTGACAAAAGAGCAATGTCCCTTCTGATTCTCAATAGTAAATAATGATGATTAATGTAAGTAAGGATGATATGCTGGTCTTGGTCTTGGTCTTCGTGATATTCGTCAACTTTAGCACGCTCCATTTGTTGTGTGTGAATATTCAAGGCATCCTGCCAGTTAAGAAGAGCACTGTCATAGGAACCTGGATGAGATGCCTCAACAACAGATTCTTCTTTCTGTGCCTTCATGATCGCTTTTGCCGTATCTTCGGAGCTCAACTTAGCAGAATACTCAGACCAAACAACAAATTGAATTAATTTTTCACCTACAGCTGGGGACACCAAGGATTCGTCTTTTTGCTTGATTATTTCAACTGCCTTAGTCAGATAAGGCAAGGTATTCTTGTGTACATATCTTCTGGAAACAGACAACAAATCTGGGTTTCTGCTTTTTGAATCTATCTGAAGTACTGATATTTTGAGAGCTGGGTCAACAATAGAATCAATCAATTCAAGATAAAGCTCTTTGTTAACTGAAGATGGAAGCACTTGATATTTGTAAAGATATTGAAGAGAACATCTAGCAACAGACAAGGGGAAAATTGCAGAGTTCCATTTTCTTTTGGATACAGATGCCAATCCCTCCGAAATTGCGGCTAACACCAACAGTTCCACGACTCTATCCAAGTTAGTTTCATTGGCAGTAACTGATAGTAAGAATTTTGAATTTTTAATGGCTTTTCTATATTTTGAAGAAATGAATTTTTCCTTTGATTTCGATGGATGGGTCTCCGAAAGAATTCTGGTCTCCTCTGCAAATAAAAGATCTCTCTCTATTTGGTACAAGATTGCGTCTCCAAATTGACTCTCCATCTCATAGTTTTCAGAGCTGATTGAGGAAATCTTTTCCTTCTCCTTGTAGTTCTTTGTATCTTTCGTTTGAATCTTCAACGCCCTACGTACTTTTCCTAGTTTTCTGGACAATCTGTGTCTGTGGCGATGATAATCATCAGCAGAGCTCAAAAATAGAGCTCCACGAGTTCCAAATGTTGTGATTAACGGATATTCCATATTGATTCGAAATATAGAACGATTTGATTCGTTTCGTCGGCTCAAATGTCTTCAGCACTAGTTATCTTATTCTTCTTCTTATTCTAATATACGGAGGCTCGTTGAAAAATCTAACTTTCGTTGACAAATCTATAACATGAGCTTCGCACGACTATTATTTCTTCCCTTTGATTTCTATAATTCGTGATGAGGAGTGATCCAATGATCTAAGTAGAAGAGATCAGATCGGTTGACAATCAGATGGTTTCACATCAAGAGATGGTCAGTGACTTTATTACATGATAAATAGAATGAGTGCAGAAAAATGGACGGAGATTGTTGGCAAAGATATTGCTGTGATAGAATCAACATTGGTATATTTTCACCTAGAAAGCATATCGTCGGCTACAAAGATTACTTTAAAAGACTGTACGATCTATAATTACTACAAAAGTGGAGTATCTATCACTGTTCTTGAGAACGGAGTTGTAGAGAGCATTGACTTTTATTTTAGAAATCGATCATTCCAACCTTGCAAGAACGAAATACTCCCCTTTAATCTGAATGATGGATTCACAGGAAAAGACCTGGTAGCTCTATTTGGCGAACCTAAGCGAAAGGGAGGAGGAATGTCAAAATCAATCAATATATGGTTACAATGGGATCATATTCAAGTAGAATTGGATTGTCGAAGCTGGGATGAAGCAAAGAACAGTAAAACAAAATCAATTACATTATTTTGAATCTTCAATGCTATACAACAACATAATTAATTATGACGATTCCCCATCCATATATGGTTTGGATTCACCGTTAAGACTATCTGAGCTACGATCCCGCTCAGTCACAATCTGATGAGTTCCCGCATCGCCTAGAAATAGTTCTCTGTCGCTATTAATCATTGAACTGATAGGAAGAGAACCGTCTTTGTTCCAGTTTGGTTCCTGTTCGCTTACGGTTGCAGCCGGTTCTTGTTTTTTCCCACCCTCGAAGTTCTGTCTGACAGCTAGATAATGTTCCAATTCCTCAGTAGAAACAGAAGGAACAAGCTCCAATCTTGATTTTTCAAAGTCCTCAGCTTTGACAAGAACATATATGTCTTCTGGAGTTGCCACATTATCAAACCAATATCTTGTTGTTATCTGTTGATCTTTTTGAAGTTCATTGTTATGTTGTTTGATCAAACAGTCTACTTTGCAGGCTGTTCTGGTCATGGCATTTAACATAGCATCGGAACAAAGAGCATAAAAATCAGCACCTGTATAAGTAAACGGGCATTTTGTTGCAATTTCCTCAAGTTTAACTGAAGGATCTAGTTTGAACTTTCTCGTTAAAGCCTGAATTATCTTTGCCTGCTTGTCATGAGTATCTGATATACCCAAATAAAGCATTTTGTCAAATCTTCCAGGTCTAAGTAAAGCCTCGTCAAGTAAGTCAGGTCTGTTTGTGGCACCTACTACAAAGACTCCATCTCCTCCCTCTGCTCCACTCATACCATCAAGTTCAGCCAACAACTGAGAAACAATTCTATCCATCACACCTCCAGAATCTCCTTGATTACCTCTCTTGGGTGCAACAGAATCCAACTCATCAAAGAAAATGACACATGGTTTGGCGTCTCTCGCCTTTTGAAACACTCGACGAACATTAGCTTCTGATTCACCGATATACATATTCAACAGTTCTGGTCCCTTTACGGAGAAGAAATTTAAAGCAAAATTAGTAGCAATTGCTTTGGCAAGCAAAGTTTTACCAGTTCCAGGAGGGCCATAGAATAGAATACCACTTCTCTTTTTCATACCGTTACTGAATAGTTCTGGATGCTTCAAAGGCATGTCAATTGTATCCAAAATTTCATCTTTAACCATATCAAGACCACCCACATCTTCCCATTTAACATTAGGAATTCTAGGTGCTCCAATGGAATCGCTGAACTTGTTTCTAGCATTGTTTATAGCTTTCTCAAAATCTTCGGGGATGTGTTTAACAACTCCTCCATTTAATGCTATTATCTCCTCTAAAGGTACTTCTGATTCTGTCACCAAGTCATCTAAACGATCTATTGCTATATTTTTGGCATTCTCAACAATCGCCACCAGATCATTTGGAGTTAGACCAGCACTTTGAAGAGCAAGAACATCTAATGAAACATCTTCTCTAGCTACAAACTTGAATTCATCTTTAACTGATTGTTTTCTTCCATCATTACTGAAGTCTATCAGGTCCAGAAAAATTATTCTTCTTTCCTCTTCAGTAGGAACGTTGATATTTATTTCAAACTTCAGTTTTGCTCTGACAGTTTCAGATAATGAATCAGCCTCGTTAGTTGAGGCTATGAATATAACTCCCTTGGAAGTATACTCATCAACTAATTCTGCTAGCTTTAAAGTAGTCGTATCCTTCTGCTGTTGGTTTGGTTCTGTCTTCTTTGCTAATGCTTCGATATGTTTAATGTACAATATCAAAGTAGAGCAACCTTCTACCACACGATCTGCCTTTCCTCTTATGTACCCTATAGTTTTTCCTGAAGAACTCTGATTTAGTAGTTCGTATCCATCCAGCTCCAAAAGGTTAGCACCAAACTCATAGGCAATACTTCTAACCAAAGTGGACTTCCCAATACATCTTGCCATGCTGCTCAGTAATACTGTTGTCTGTAAATTCACTTTTCCCCTAGTTTTCAAAGTGGTATCAATTACTCTTCTCAACTGGTTTGCGTATTGGAAAGTCATTGAATTGGAGATTTGAAGGTTTGGGAAAGCAAATATTTTGGGTAATTCAAGATAGTCTCGGATAATATTATTGGATATTCCAGAGCTCATAGATATCTGATCTGAACAAACTCCTGACTGAATCATTCTTGTTTTGGAAGAATCGATGATGTATTGCTTCCCTGCAATAAGCTCGTTATCTCCGTTTTCCTCTGTCTCCAAGCTACCTCCGGTCACCTTAAACCATGCAACTTCATTTGGAATGCCTTGGGGTATTATTGAGGGAAACAAATCGTCATCAGAGGCCTCATATGTAGAGAAAAGCGAACGGGCCAAATATGTATCAATTGGGATAGGGATATACTGGTTCTTTATTATCACTCTTTGGCTATTCTCAAAATATGATTTGAGATTAGATAAAAACAGATGTTGCATTATTCGATCTAAAGTCACCGGAGACCCCACTCTAGCAATTACAACTTCCGAAGCAACCGGTATGAACTTATTCAATTTTTGTCTTGGTGAATCTGCTCTTTGCTGCTCAGCGTGATCGATTCGATGCACAGTGATCTTTTTTGGATTTCCAATATTGTTCAAAAATAATGGTGACAGATAAATAGTATTGGACTCAAATTTATTCGGATCAATAAATGGAAATAACCTAATATACATGGTCTCCAAACCACCATTTTCACATGCACATAATAAGGAACTAGCGCAATCGCATTTTTGTATTAAAATGGTCGCAACGTCTCCACTGAGACAGCCCAATTTCTGCAAGTCCGAAGTAGTTAGGCAACCAAACACTTGGTCGTCATCATGATCAAACTCAGAATTTGAACTCAGAATTTGAGTGAAGTCAAACAGTGTATTGCGTTCCAGAAATCCTGTAGCAAAGTCAATTGGCTGATTATTATTATTAAATATTATTGAATTGTCAATTCCAAAAGGACTAATCTGAAAGTCTGGTAATCCTGGTACACTATCGACTAATGTTGATACATTTGACAATTGAGTGGAATCTATTTCTTGATCCTCATTGGCCGAGTTGTCAGAATTTCTTTGGGCACACTCTTCCTTCTTGACAATTACTAATTTTGTTGATTCATTGACAAACCCTTGATCAGCCGGCTCGCAATAGATAAACTGGCCGTTTAAACTTCGGAAAATGTCATCCTTTCTGACGAGTATTTTATCCAGAGATGAACCAGACTCGTTCACTAATAGTTCAAGAAGCTTTCCCCTGGGATAATTTTCAAGTAATTGATATACTTCTGAAGGAAAACTTATTAGAACACGAGTAAGTGGCAGAAAATTCGTCACAGGTTGAATAACACATTTATCAATGGTAAAATCAGCTCCATATTTATGTAAAAGTGTCAGACTATGCAATTCCACTGTTTCATCTGGTAGTGATTGATCAATAGCAATAGAGTACAATTTACTCTCTTTGAATAGAGTTGATCCTAACAGTTGTAGACTGATATATTTCGCAGTGACATCAAAATCATCTCCATATATTGAGGAATACAATTTTCTTCCCAATGATACGAATTCAACAGAATAGTGGGCATCGGGAGAAAGTTGAACTTTAGTTACTATTGGATTTAATCTCCTGCTATGGAATTCATTAACCAATCCAGGCATAACGACTAATTCCAACTTCCGGATAAAGCTTATTCAACCTTCAGTTCAGTTATAGTTGGAAAGCGAATAAGTCATTTGTTATCTGATTAAATTCCCTATTGGCTCATTAATCTTTGGTGGTGGTAACAAGTACAAATTCTATATATCGGTGGTTCCCATCTTCTCCACCGCCAACCGTTACCAGATTCAGATTCTTCTTCAAGAAATTTAACCCATATGAGGCAGTGCAACAAGCTCGTCGGATTGGGATACCGTTATGACAGGTAATATCCGACTACCTCATTTTTCTACGTTATCTAACAGAAATAGATAACAATTTTTATCATTAATCTGATAAAGGAGATATCAGTAATATTGCTATATCATGATATTTATCAATTATTACAAGCTGTTTCTCAATAAGATATGAGAGAAGTGTGGAGATATATATGCCGAATCGTCGTATATATTGGGTAATTTTATTAAACAGAGTTCCACTATCGCAAACCAGTCTTAGGATTAACACTTACAGTAGCAGTTAAACTAAGTAGAGTATATTACAGAATCAGTGCTGTTATCTCGTAAGCGCATACCTACTCGGTTATGGCACCCAGGCTGGGACGAGTCGAACAAATTATTATTTCATTGGTTTCATCTATTACATAAGATAATCAGAAAATTACCTAATCTGAATTGAATATTTTGAGAATTATTATAATTCAAACATGTCTGAAGAAGGAAACCTATCAGAGGTTAAATCCAATTTAAAGACTAAGGGATACAATGATGAGGTTATTCAAGATCTAATTGATATCTTGAGGATCTTTCATTATTGATGATCATTCTAAATACATTGGATGGTGAACCACAAGGTACCTTAGATACAATGATATTGAGTTTCAAAGATAATCTATTTGTCACAGCAATGATTAAGCTGCGTTCCATCTATATCGAAGGGAACGAACAAATCTATATCACTACTCTTAGGGCTGAACTGAACAATATAAAGCTTGGTACCACCCACAAACCAGATATTTACACTCAAAATATTGTAGGTATCATCGCTGACTAACTAAAGCTATTGGAACCTTCTATAACAGAATATGATATTGTCAGCATCTTATCAAACAACATTGGCCAACAATTTAATGTTGTCGAGTCGCTTATTAAACTAAAGGCAGACACTGATATTTATACCTTTTTCGAGGATCTAAGAGAGTATAATGTTTATCCAGCAGGAACGATAACTGGAAGAAATAAGTTTCAAAACAAGATCTATTATCATTCCTATCCACCGCGAGTTATTCAGAGAATTAACTCAACACATGTTTCTGAGTCTAGAGACAAAACAATTCATAGGTCAAAAACATTTAACAAAACTCAAGAAAAAGACACAACCATTAAATCCAATAGGAAATCACCCATAATTTATATCTCAAGTCCGAATACTCCAGATATTTTGTTAGATTCAGGAGCAGAAATATCCATCACTGGACATAAAGAAATACTCCACAATTATTCAGATCTACCAGAATCATATGAATACAGAGATGTACGAAAGACAAGTGGAAATTATTGGTACCGGATTCCTAGAGTGACAGTTCAATGAAAAGAGATCACAACTGCAATGCTGGTATGCTCCAGAACTTTTCTAAACCTGCTTATGTGAACAGGAATTTCTTCATGTCCGACAATGCGATTTATCTTTGCTGACCAACTTGCTTAACTAGAAGTATCAGTTCATATTCATAATACATTTCATTTTAATTGCTTTAATATACAGTTTGAAAATTTATAGTATAGGACATTACTACCCAACTAGGAGACGGTACTTTTGGGATGAGAATTGTTACTCACAACTGCAGCAGCAGCAGCAGCCACAGCCGCAAAGTCGTCATCTCCAAGGACATGTTTGACATTGGCATGTTCATCATTAGCCAATTCCACACTCGCATCACTGTCTGACTCGTCGCAATCAGCCACGTCATTTTCTCCTTCGAAAAGTCCTGTATCCATAGCGCTATCTTGAATTTGTATATTGTCTTTCATTTCCGAGTCTGATAAATCTGGTTTTACACTCACATTTGAAGTCATTAAACTCTCTGCTCTAAGAATCTCCATTTTCTTATCATTAGTCAGCTTAGCAGCCCAGTTTTCTCTGACAGCAAAGTCAAATAATGTCAGACTTCCCAAAGCCTCTTGAGCACAAAATCTCTGTTCCCTGATCCACATATCTTTTCTAGCATCATTTGACAAAGTGATCCAGTTTTCGTATGCAGTCTTCAATTTCTCTTTGTAAGAGTCAATTTCCAAATTATTAGCAAGTAATGGCAGTCTTTCATGAATTCCTTGATCGGAGTCCAAATAAAGGTTCAAGGTTTCATGAGTCTGATAGGTGGGTGGGTCGTGAGGCCAGGCCGAGGGAGGTAAAAAGAACAACACCATTCTAGGAAACGAAGGATGCGGGGGAAGAATAGGTGTACTAAGATTCTTATAAAATCGCAACTGGGTCATTTCTTTAACTCTGTAAATCTTGCTTTGTTTTTTTCGTCTTTCTCTATTTTTCAACTTAACGTACTCTCGCCTATTGTATATTCTTGCCTTCTGAGCCCTTCTAGCCTTCACTTCTTCTGGATTTCCTCGTCTGGCAACATTGGCCCTCATCATGTCTATCTGATCGCCTGGGTGTAACGGAGACCCTTTACGGGTATCCAAATGTCTTCCAAGAGAACCTGGATGGGCAAAGGTTTTTCCACAAAACCTGCACATCTTTTTTGGATCAACATTCGGTGGAACCTCAAGTAGTCTGAATGAAGCGGATGGTGTTTGAGGGGTCTGTTTGTTCTCCGATATTGAAGATCCTTGAAGTTGAAGCAACGCAGATGAATTTGACGTATCCGTCTGCTTTTCTTCAGTTTTTTTGCCTTCTGGTTTTGGGAGTTCGACTCCAAGTCTCCCTTTGGTCACAGATGTTGCGATCTGGGTATTTTCGGAAACATTTGAACGTTGTTGATGCTGCTGAAAAGCAGCAACAGCAGCAGCAGCAGCACTAATGTTTTCATCATCTTTATTGGCGTGTCGTCCCTCATTAGTGATAGAAGGGTCGATCTGAAAGTCCTCGTTATTGAGTGAACTCAAATCTACTTCCCCAAAGCCATGCACCCCGACCACATTCTGAACATCATCAGAATATTGGATGTTATGAAAATACTCGTTCACCTGACTGTTAATACTCCGATGGTCTTCCTTGGTCTCTTCTGCATTCTCTACTCTCCTTTCATGTTGATTAGATGATGACGACATCTTATCTATATCGTTACTATCGACCCCACAAATATATTTCTTATTTATGGTACAACCCTAAAACACAGGTATACGACTCTTGTTCCATATAGATTTTTGGATAGTCAATATCGCATCTAGAATTTCACCATATACAGAAAATACATCTCTACACTGAAAACGACTAAGATTTCTCTTGTTTCCAAAGGAGCAGCAAGGTTAGGTAAGACATTTATTTCCCTAGTTCGTCTTTGAATAAATGTGAGGAATACTGCTTGGTTGAATCATACTCATAGAGTTTGAAACAAGATCATCCAATATAATATGTGTGAAGTCTCAAGACAAGAAAATCAAATTTGTCAAGCCACGGACATGACCACATATTTTTTTGAAGATCCTCAACACCGCCAAGAACTGCATGTCCCTCTTTTGACGTGTACTTGGGAGGTGGTAAAACTTTAAACTCAGATTTTAGTGATTCTATCTAGAATTTATTCTTATATATCAACACAGCGGGTGTGTTGAATGACTATCTCTGGTGTTTCTGAAAGTCTTGTGTAATTGACTGTTTTCACACTGTTCTTAGGTTTTTTGATTGAGAGAACTGTGGTTTCCATAGGTGTGTTAAGTCAAAATGGAACAAACAGCAACTCTTGACCCAATAATCAAAGCAGTGTACTTGATGTACAAGACTGAATCTCAGTTTCTGCCCAAGAGTATATCTGAACTCATAGGAAACTCCGTTGGATCATTGAGTCGAACGCCGTCAAATGATTCTTCCAACTCAGGGGGCTCAAAAGGATCAAAGGGGTCAATGTTGGGTTTTCACAGGTCACCCACGGTAAAACCAGAGGCTCTATTTCTAGAACTAAGATCAAAATTAGATGGCCTTAAAAGAGGGTACGACATAGGACTTCCGGTTCTCGGATTACAAATGGAGGAACTGCAGACATTCAAACTAATGCTAGTGGAGTTTGGTAATTCTTATCATCCGTCAGGAATGCATGATCTGCAAAAGGTCATTAATTCGTTCCAGATGATTTCTGCGAAAACTATAGGGCTGACAGACCCAGGAAATGTGTCATCTCATTTGTTATATTTTGCATATTTTATTGAATTACTTCTTACATTGAAGTCTACTCCGCAACAGAAGAGTATTTTACACTCTCAAAGGTCCGAGTTGCTAGCAAAGAAGATTGTTCCCAGAATTAAGATCAACGAACTACGAAAATTTCAACTCATATCATCAGTTTACAATGTATCATTTGAACATCTCAACAACAGAGTACTTGCATTGAAAGGACAGTGTAGAGAGGTTGACATTCTCAATGAACTAGATGGCAAAAAAACATACCACAGATACAAGGAACGTGACTTCGAACCTGAAAGAACCGCAGATTATTTGGAATGGTTAAAGGGCAAAGAAAAGTTTTTTCAAAAAGCTCAAGGTCGATTTTTGCTTGATAGAGATATAATTACGGCAAAGTCAACAAAAACCAGACAGGTATCTCCTGACAGTCCCTATGTCTGTTTTGATTCCTTGTTGGATATTTTCATAAGATTCAATAAAGGTCTTGACAACACTTCACTGGATATTCTTAAGGACTGTATATTTGTATGGCAATTGGATGGCTATGAAGTATTTGTTTCCACAGTTAAAGCATATCTGCGAGTGGCACAGTCGGACAATAATGAGGAAATCATATTTAAAGCGAGAGATACAGCAATGAAATTGTTGGAGTTCTGCTGTCTTCCCTACAAGCCAGACATATGGCCTATTGCAATTAAAGAACAAGCACCTCTGTTCAGTAGATTAAATCAGCCAATAATAAGGAAAGTAATTGACAACATGCCCCATTTCTTTGAGATTGAATCACTTGGAGAAATAATCATAGGACTAATTCAAATAAAGAATAATAGTCTATTCGGTATATCTCAGGAACACAAGACGACATTTTCTAATAAGTTAAATGAACTAAAAAGGGTGCGCTATAAATCAATGGTAAAAGAAGTTCCTAGGGGCAAGAATGTTTCGTACCAAGACGTCTTCATGCTTTTAGAAAAGGTCGTTAGTGACTTACTTTATATGAATAACCAAATTATTGTGAATTTTGAGAAAAAATATGGGGAAGAATGGGCAATAGGATGGGTCATAAAGCATTATTTTGCAAAACATGCATTGGCTGATGCCAGAAATATAGTACAGTTCATTTCGAGAAATCCAGAGTTTGATAAAGAATCTGGAAAATTCATCCGACCTCTGAAGTCACCAAACCCAAATGGTACAATGGATTCCATTTTAGATGATCTAATTACTATAAGGGACTTAGCTTCATTCCCAGGCGAAGAATTCAGTGGCCTTATTGAAGGTACCTTTTTTCCTGACTATTATTCAAGATGTGTGGACTGGTGTTCGAATTTGAGCCATCTCTGTACAGAAGCTTTGAAATCTGATCAGTTTCACAATATGGATTCAGTTGGTTATAGTGAAAGTGTCAAGAATATCTTTGATTTATTTGAAAAATACCTCACTGATGTGGAGAATCTGAAATGGCACAACGGCACTCAAAATGCTGTTTTGTTCACCCTTATATATGAGTGCATATCATACAATCTGAACTCATACACGACCGCCCTGACGCAGCAAATAGTTGATAATCTTCTTGGGCAGAGGGAACTGGCTACTGAGATATGTCCAACATATGTTAAGATCAATAATTTGTACGCTATTCTAAGGAAGCTTGACTCTATTTTCAAGGATGATGTCCTTGATAAGTTTTCCCAAGATTTGGCTAGTTATGCAAAAACGGAGCCTCAAAAAGGCAAACTTGTTTCTATTAAAGTCATTAAAGCGGAGAATATTGAATATAAGGAGACGAGAAAGAACTTGAGCTCGTTTATAAGAATTACTGGCTGTATTGAGAACAGAACTAGAACAATATATGATGATGCCTATCCCGAATGGAACGAGGAGTTTGAAACTGACATTATTAATGGTGATCCAGATAATTTACAGCTACGGATATTTGATGATTCTGCTTCAAATAAAAAAAAGATATACGAGTCATTCTCATATGAATTGAGATTTGATCCTTCTAAGGATGGAACGGAACAGCTAGTTAAACTAACAAATGGAAACGGAGTCGGTCTGTATATATCTTACTCATTTGAGACCGTGAGAAATGACCCTATCTTCTTTATCGGACGGATGCGGACGACTCTCATGAAGGCTACAAGAAGAATTATCAAAATCTTAGTTTCTAAATTCACAGAGTCTATCAAATCTGCATTTACCAAGGAAAATCTTCAGCAGATGTTTGCGGAATCGCCCCAATTTACTATTATTGGAGACTTCTTGTCCGCTGAGGATGATCCTGCCGAAGTAAGAGACTCTATTGCTGTTAATATTTGCAACCTTATCAACGATCTGATCACTACGTTAAGTGAGTTCTTAGAACCAGTGGCTGTTGATGATGTCGTCATAAATACATGGACAGTGATTGTTTTGCAGGCGTCCAGCTTGTTACTACCTCCGTTGGCTTTTATTCGTTCTAGTAGCATGCAAAGTCCAGCAGAAAAAAATATCCTTGATCGCATATCTTATTCAGTCAAAAACATGAATCTTGGCGATCGATCTGGACCTCAATTGTCGATAAAGGAGGTGGAAAGAGTTGTATCCTGGGTCTATAAATTATTTGCTACCATTTGTTTGAACCTTGACCCTGAACTTCATCATAAGCTCTATACTTCAGAGTTTCACCAGTTTTTAAAGACAAGAGAGTTTTATTACTACTCCTCTTCTGAATTACAAAAGGAGTACGATATTGCGCTTCAAAAGTGTCAAGAAATGTATGAATCGAAGCTCGAGATTTCTGAAGAGGCGTTCTCTGGAGGACTGAAGAGATCTTCTTCCGTGATGCGCCAGGGTACAAGACGTAGAAGAATGGAAGATAGTAAGGACGAGTCTAATCAACAGATGGAGACTATTGATCTGGTAGTGAGAGAACTTATTTTAAGAGTTATACTCGCAAAAGACGGAAATGCTTCTGTAAGCTACATTAACGAGAAAACCGAGGACTTTGAAAGATACATTTCTGATATGAAGAACAGAGTGAAGGCAAGACGATTAATTAAATCTAGGAGACCTGTTAATGTAAAGGTTAATGGTACAATAACTGAATAGTTTTTCTGCAGAATAATCGCTTAATATTTTATATCTTTCATCATGTAGCATAGTTTAGCACTGAAATATAATTCTAGCAGATTTATCGCGATGTTTATATGGAGGAACCTCTTTGATATGTTTAAAACATGCTATGATATCAGTTTCAGGCCAGCGATAGTAGAATGATGGAGAGCATCAAAGACGTATCAACAGAATTTAGTAAACTTTCTCGCAGTGAGTATATCAGGGTTTCTTTGGGCCAAAACCATAGCAATACTAACGTTTCAGATGAGATAATCGAAATCGTATAGACATAAGCCAGATCATAGATGAGTCAGTTCCCGAACAGGATTGGGCGCAGATACGAAAGAACATCAATTCACTGAAGGATTGGATAACAGATAAATCGCAAAAGGGTCAAATTCCCACTTATGACCTGAAGAAATATTCCGCTTCTATAGCCTCTTTGATTCTCAAGTTGGATGATAAGAAGAGATCATATCGAAAGAGAACATTTAAATTCAGGAATAAACATGCTGACCAACTACAGCCAGAGACTACGGCCAATTCCGGTGGAGTAGATAATTATGGCTCTCAATACTGGGTGACACCAACACTACAGTGTGTAAACAATGTATATCGCCTGCTTGATCCAGGAACAACAAGTGTTTATCTGAAAAATATTGAAAACTCTATTATTGTTATCCCTGAGGAGAAAGCTGCAGTGGCACTTTCGATAGAGAATTGTCAGAATTGTGCATTTATTGTATGTTCCAAGTCTTTTATATTACTGGACAATTTATCCCACTGCATACTCAGCGGAAGAACACAACAACTGCGAATTCACGACACTACCAACACGCTTCTTGATATCCAGATTCAAAGTCTGCTTAATAAGCTCATTATTGAGCGTTCTACGGGTCTGCAGATTGTCTGTCACAATAACCTTCAGGTAGATGATTTCAGTCTTCCATCCAGAACTCCAATGAACCCAAATTTTCAGTTTCTAGAGGTCTGGAAAAAAAAAACAGAATTAAACAAATTACTTCTCGATCTTAATGATCAGTCTATGTTACCCTCTGAATTCAATATCTCTGTCTTCTCAAGCTAGCAAAAGACAGATTGACATATCATTTTCCCTCGGGTAGTATCTTGAAATGCTCAGACAAATCGTACCTGGCTAGATCTGACGTTGATCGCGTAATCACAAGAAATTTTGATCCACCATATACAAATAATTGAAAACTGTAAGACCATTAACTGTCTTTACCAGACTAATCAACACAAGACCCAACAAGAACATAATGCCAAATGAAAGTGATGGTACCAAAATACCGTCGATAATCACGTCTAAAATAGAGTCTTCAGCTTTCCCATCAGCTAAAGCGAAGTTAGCAGAGCTTAGAAAACAGCGACTACAGCAATCAATAGCGGTCACTCCAGCACCAAATAGAGGGGAATTCTTATCACCACTGGGACCTGTTTCCGTGAACGAATCATCTCTTGCATCATCTAGACGAAATGTGCCTTTGGGTAGCATACGTCAGAAGGTGGCTCTTCGACCCGGGCATTCAGCAATGGATTGGGAATCATCTAAACAAAAACAGAATATGAAGGGAAACCTCGATCCTCGAGATTTCCCGTTGCGTGTATCCAAAGATGAATTGAGAAAACATAACAAGCGGGAAGACTTCTGGATCTGCTTGAATCGCAAAATATATAATCTGACACCATATTTGGATTATCACCCTGGAGGAGTAGATATATTAATGAGCTGTGCAGGCAAGGACGGTACGCTTCTGTTCAATAAGTATCATAGATGGGTTAATTTTGAGAGGATTCTAGATGCCTGTTTAATTGGATTTATGGAATAGATTAATGATTATGAGAAATAAATATTCAGAAGCAACAATAAAACAATACAAATAATTTACATTAGGCAAAATACACCCCGATTAATTGCAACCTCAACCCTTATCTGTTGTTCCTAATTCGCTATATTACCAATTCGTCGCCAAACTCTTCTAATACCTGAGCCACTGCCTCTACGACTTCGTTGTCGAACTCTTCACCATGCTCTAAAATCTCTGCGTATCTTCTCCTAAATGCAAGATAATAAGGTTCCTTCTCTAATCCCGATAATAATTTCCAGTTTTTACCTTCCCTATTAGTGAATCTCAAATAAAGAGCCTCTGGAGTAACTATCTGATCCCTGAACTCCGATGAAGTCTCCATATCCGTTATTCTTGCAGCAAGCAAGTCACTGAATCTTTCACGCAAAGGCTTGAAATGTACCATTCCAACTCTACGTTCTGTGACTATATCCTTCCTTAAATCCTTTGCTGTTTTCTTTTTATAGCTCATATCATTCTTAAAAGTTTCAGATGCTTGCTTCCGAATCGTTCTTCCAGCACTCTTCTCGCTGTACTCACTGGGGGTCTGTTTGGAGTATAATTGATTCAAACCCAGTAATCTGGTCCAGAAAGATGCATACTTATGCTTTCCTCCACTCATTTGTTCGAACTTATTAAGCTTTTTAGCAAATGATAGATTGTCCAAATCCTCTGCTAATAACATGATGTGTTTGTTCTGAACAGGTGTAGATGAAATTGAACCAGGAGAATAATCTGAATCTGTAATATTAAACAAGGTAGTATCATTTGTATCATCACTTTGTTGATCATTATTATCATCATATGGCCCCTCATTTGTATCGTCATATGCGCCGTCATTGTTTCTGTTATCATCATCATTGTCGTCATCATCACCGTGTTGACGGTCATATGATTTAGCACTGGCTCTATAGTAATCAGGTTGTTCTCCATTATTCTCTGTTGTTTCATAAGTAAATGCAGAAAACTGGAATCGTTTATCTTGCTCGTGAAATTCTGTTAAATCTGGATTTCCATGTACAACATCATCAGACCTGGCTGAGGTAGAGTAAAATCTAACCCCTCCAGTTGAGGGATTACTGTACCCTCTTGACTGAGATAAATTGAGACCTAGATCAACAAGATTTGATTCAATGTCACTATCGCTTATGCTCGATTGTTCATCGTTATCGCTTGAAGAATAAGCAATAAATCTTTGCAGTTCCTCATCATCTGCAAACGAACAATTTGGTTTCAACATAACCCAGCTTCTTCTTCTTCTTTCAAAATCATTCATTGCAGCCCATTTCCTGCTGGCCACAGTCCAAAAGAGTACTAGACTTCTGTTTGTGTTTGGAAAACTTTCAAACAGCTCCTCTTTTGTAAACAGGCAATAACGAGCAAAGTCTGTTAATGGCTCACAGCTTTCAAAGAAAATGACCACGTTAGAATTGAGCTCTGTTACATACACTTTCAACAGTTCCAGATATTCTATACCCTTTCCAGGTTGGATTTTCAGACCTAGCTTTCTGATCTCTTGTACTAATGCTTCGATTATTGCTCCATCTGCTGGAGATAACATGGTTATAGAAGAATGCAAGCTTGATACCTCACTATCAAAGTCAGAATGTGATGCCGAGTGAATTTCGGTTGACAATGTTCTTGAAATAGTTCTAACTATGGAGTGTCTTTTCTTTTTGGAATTTGTTCCTCCCTTAATGATTCCCTTCAATAATCTTATATATTCTTTAATTGGCCCCATTAAAATTTCGTCTGGCAATTTGAAATGTTTAAAAATCTCACTGAGTGTTACTAGAGTCGTGCTGTATTCAAAATCTGAACCAGCAGTGTTAGAAATAGAAAACGGACCAGCAATTGCAACTCTTTGTGCATCAAATATAAGAGCTTCTGGATCGGCAGAAGATTTCCAAATTGACCGCCTTTTGTTACTTTCGCCTGCCTCATTTCTCGAAATGTCATACTCCTTTGTGCCATATTGATTTAGCTCAGAATTAGGTCTTCTAATGGATGATGAAAGTGAAAAAGGGATTTTGAGGTCTCTCACATTCGGAATGGATAATGGTCTTTTGAAGGTTGATCTACAACCTGGACCAATACGTTTTTCTGATGATCTAATCATGTCTATGCCTGATACTCCGCTCAAATAGTCTCCTGGTAATAAAAGGGAGCTTATATGTCTCAAATAATCTGTATCAAAGACCGTAGTGAAATACGACTCTTTCAAGAAGATGTGAAATGATCCTCTGCATCCAAAAAACCTGAGTATGAAGTAAAACATCAACCGCAGAGGGTCCATATAGTTATATGTAGCTTCACTTTCAGTTCGAACGATCATTTTACTGAAAATTTTGCATAATTGATTGAATTTGCTAACTTGCTTTGCAATGTATAACAATTCCCTGTAAAGAAGTTACCAGTTATCTTATGTTGTGAACTTGTCAAAAATCTAATGTGTTCCTGTGTATCAACGGATCTAAAATTTGTTTTTGCCTTCCAATCAAACTGCTGTGCTCTCTGTTCTAGTTGTCGTAACAAACACACTCTCTTCTTGGTATACAATAAGTTCAAGATATCCTCATGGGTTGATAGTGATTGTATACAATTTCCAAGCCGCACAAACATAGATTATGTAACTTGATTTCCAAGCAAAACAATCTATCCCAAGCTTGTTGTTTACATTTTCCATTTGCAGTCGAATGTCCTAATGCTGACGTAATCATTTTTGTCGGACCTATGTAAGGATGTATGACGATTACATAAGTCCGCTTTATCAGATACCTCTCTGGTATAAAATAGCCTAAATCTCATGAATGAGATCCTCTCATCCATGAAGCATAGCGTCTATATATATATAAGAATGAAGCATCTTTCTTCATTATACTTTCTTCTTACTCTCCTTCAGAGAGTAAGAGGGGTAGCAGAAGATTCTATACGTACAGAAGATTACGATAGATATATTATAGGTTATTAGAGAATATAATTCCATTGGTTATATCCTAGTTCTTTCTAACTACTCATAAGTAGAATATTAACTCAGACTTTGTTCATCTAGGACTGTGATTAACCTTGTTTAATACACGGGGTTGACTCAGAAGAACATAACATTTTACACGCGTGATACGGGACACGTGATTTTATTGGTTGGTAAAATCCTTACACCACAATTTATAGTCTGATAGATATCTAGAGGGGTGCACCCCCTTATTCATACATTACCATGTCGAATCAGGATTAATATGATGCATCATATTTGCATGTATGACTTACTAGTGATTAACAGTATTTTACATGATATTAGTCACTGAAATTTTCAACATGAATAGGGATTTTTGTTTCTTTGCCGGATCCTTATTTTATCAGTCTTTCTTAGAGTGAGACAAATTATATTTAAACCATTTAAACTGGTATTACGAATGTTTATACAAACAATCTGATTATATAATAGTATACACTCTAATCAGATGGATATAGAGATATCAGAGTGCCGATTGTGAGATTAGTTAAGTATCCAGAGGTGTGCTCTGAATCATCCTTGCATCGAAGTCTGATATCAAAATACTCTACGAACATCCTATATCCTACCTTGCATCAACTAGAATCATCCAGATTGAGAGCTGGCACAAAAACAATTACAGGATAATACTACTAAACTGAACACTAATTTTTTCATTCATATTTATATTAAAAGCAGATCTCCTCTAGCTCAAAAAGGATTGTTTACCGGATAAAAACGTTAAAGACTGCTCTTGCAGCAAGGTTCAGGGGCACCTGACTGGTCTTTGTAGAATTCAGATTTGTTGAAGCTGTTGACAGATTGTGGAACATCCAATGCTGGGTTCTTATCGAAGAATCCGAATGGCACGATTCCAATATCATGAGCCTCTACAGGCATCACAGGGAAGTCCTCAACTCTAGGAATGTGAGTGAATCCCAAAGTAGCCCAAACAACGTTATCAGTATCTCTAACACTATCCTTTCCGTTGGCCCAGACCCCGAGACCTGTATCAGCTTGAGATTGGTTGGTGAACTCACCAGCAGCGAAAAGTTGGTTGTCTCTATATTTCGTAACCCACAATTGCTTAGTAGCAAACTTAGCTCTTGAATTGTTGAAAGATTGTTCGTCAGCTAGAAGCATTTGTCTTGCTGGCATAACGATCTTATATGCCACAGGTCTTTTGGAAATTGGGTTGATCACATTCTCGTTAATGATCTTATAAGATCTGTTGGTGAATGGTGATTGCTCCACGGAACCGGACTTCTCAACATAAGTTCTTTCAGTAACAAAACCAACGTTGTATGGATTCAAGTCTGTATTCTTTGGCATTCTTACAACATCATCGTAACAAACGGTGTTATTATGACCATCAACAGCAGGGTCGATTCTGAATGAAAGCATGTGCTGGTGGTATGCTGCCATAACCAATGGGCCAACGTTAGTTCCCCAAGGAACTGTCACATCCTTCTCAATTGGCATAGTAGACAAAATACCAGTTGCTCTCACGTGGATTCTAATTTCTCCCACTTGATCAAAAATAATGTTTACAGCATACTCATAGTTAGCAACAGTAGCAATAGTCTGGATAACAAACTCTCTCTTTCTTGCGACAACGGAATGTCCAGTTCTGTAGTTCACATGTTTGTATAAAAGTCCGTTATCTTGTTCGTGTAAACAGACTGTACTTGGATTTAGAACCGGTTCACCCTGCGAGTTTGAACTAACACAGTCTAGATACTTGATAACACCTAGACAGTCACAACCAAGCTTCAAGCTGTTACCATTAGCACCAAAACCACAGTCACCTAAGTCAAAGGCTTGCTTTCTGTGGTAAGGAGCTCTTGGATCACCATATGGAACAGTCATTTCGGAAAGTGATAGTCTATAGATAATAGATCTACCTTTAAAGTGGATGTCATAAATAGCAAATCCTTCTCTAACATTAGGACAAATTCTGAATTCCCATCCTTGCCAGCTGATCTTAGTACCTTCAACCATGAAACTTGGACCCTCTGGTTGTTGAACAATCAATGGCTTTAGAGGTCTCAATGATTCACCATTCAAGTCAGGGTGATACTCAACAAATGGGAACTCGGTCCATGGTTTGGTGTCGGTAATGGTCTCATCAGCTCCACCTGGGAGATAATCCATTCTGACGAACTTCTTGGTCAAACATTCGAAGACAGGAGAGAATTTCAATGGCAAAGAGTAATGGTTAGACTCAGAATGGTAAGCATTTGCTAGGTACATGTAACATTGAATCAAAAGTCTATCTTCTTTTGGATCATCTGTACCGTAAATCCATGGATCACAGATAACTTTGATGTGGGATGGAAGATTCAACTTTTTGACCTCAGCCTGCACATTTGGATCAGCCTTCAAGAGCTCTTCGATCATCTCGACGTCATCAGCAATGAGTGGACCAACAACACCTTTTGGCAATTTGGTGTTGGTGATGATGTGACCGTAGGTAACATTAACCAAGGCCTTGTAAAAGTCGGTTCCCAAAAAGTAGTATGCAAATGTAATTCTAGAAATCTGTGGAACTGTCAAGGATGCCCTTTCAGCCTCCAAATACTTGATCATATCCTTCTTTGGAGGATCGAGTCTATCGATCTGAGCAAAGTGAGGTTTGACGGATCCAGTAATGGAATCCTTGACGAGTTTCGAGGTCAAACGAACCTCTGCATCTGTAACAGGATCAAATGGGTGCAACGAGCTCATTATTCCTATATTTACCTTTTAATTTGATATATACCAGTTTCTTATATCGGAAGTAAATAATTGTAACATGTTTGCTCACTTTCCATTCGAGACAACCTCCTTTATATATATACAGATAGAATCCGCTGTGCCTTAGATTATACTTCCTGATCAAGCGATAACAGAATCGCAGCCCTACAATTTATTTTTCTTCTGATTTGGACCTGTTTGGCAGGCCAATGCGCAACAATGTGGGTCAGCTGGCCCCAACGAAGAATGGCACTCATTGTATAAATCCGCGCCGAAGCTCCCGTGAAATGTGATCTCTCCAGGTGAACTCTTGAAAACCCACGGAGCCAACCAGTGGTGCATCATGGGGAGCTGAACCCCGTAAAAGTGAAAATCGTGATAGCCAAAGAGGCAATTTCCTGATTAGGAAGTTCCTTGCTCCTACAAAGAATCGTCTGATTGTAGTGGGAACGTCTGGTCTAAGGTAGAGATTTAATTAGGCTAGTCCATGCTGTGACTTCTCATTGCAGCCATAGAGCATGGGTAGTATGACATGGTAGTGAATTCCATCATGAAGGACAGAATAATGAATGACGTTTGCCGTCAAACACTTAAGACGCTCAGACCTACCCGTTACGGGTCTCGGGCTCAGATGATTTAACCGCCAATAATTCGCGAATCAGCACCCCAGTACTGAAATTTCCCAAAACTGAAGACCGCTACTGGCACCATCGATGTTATGCGATGTCTTCCGTTGCTGACCGATGAGCACATAGATCGAATCTGAGGAGTTTATAACGGTGTCAGGGTGATGACTGGTTTTGACCTAGCATGATTGATCCTTTTTGGTATTTCCCTTGATAGGAAATCTGAGGACATTGCACATGTCCATATCGATTTCCTTCTAAATTAATTATTACATATCAAAAAGTCTGTTTGACGTTTCAGTAGTCATCTTGCTGTTTTCTGCAAAATTAATCAATAATTCTAGTTTTGTATTCGAAATAAAGTATTGAGCCCTATAGATAAAAACACTCAAATTCTACCAGCAGAGCCTCTATGAGCTTATCACTGATTCTGTGATCTACTTAAGATATCGCTAACTGATTGCATACACGTGACACGGCTTATCTTTTCACATTGAAAAATTCAAGCATGGTGTTGTGAGTATTAGCCATTCTATCAACAGTTATTTTGTAGGAGTCAGGAACTTCACATTCTTCAGATTCTCCAGAGATCAACTTGGCAATAGCTCTTGCAGAGAGAAGAACTCTGGGCATCCCATGGCCATGGTATCCAGCAAGGATGTACATGTTCTTGTAGCCTAATCGTTCTCCCACGTAGGGAAATAAATCGTCGGAGTATCCAAGAATTCCGCTCCATATATGATCAACTTTTGTATCGGAATTTTTCCAAGTGTAAAAACGGTTTTTCATAAACTCTTGGAAGTAGGGCTCGACGCCTGGTATCAGTGAGCTATCATCAACAACATTATAAAATGACTCTGGTTCCGGCATTATATGTTTTTTAGCACCACCAAGAATAATTGATCCATCAGGACGATTGATAAGATAATCGGCATCCTTCACACTGTTTCGAATACCATAGGTACAGTTCAAATATGGTACAGGGGTAGTAGGATCGGCAGATACAATATGAGTGCATATTCCTTTTATAGGAATAATTTTATTTTCAAATTCGCTTGCAACAGATGCCGTATAGGCATTAGTGGCTAGGACAACTTTATTGGCAATAACATTTCCCCTATTCGTTTTAATGTTGTATCGGCCATCAGAAAGTAATTCAATGGACTCGACCGGAGTATTGGTTTGTAAATTCAATCCTTTGGCTGTGATCTTTTTGAGGAGACCAACAATTAATTTATAAGGCCACAAGTGTCCTGCGGTATATGTAAAACATAATGAAGTCTCCTCGACCTTTGAGACAACTTTTGCTTGTTCTCCAGTCAGAAGTTGAATATCATGTTTGCTTTTGATTCTGGGATCTTTCAGCATTGCATTGTAATTGTCGAGTGCTATTCGTGCAGAATCATCCGATAAATGGACATCACAAGCACGTGTCAAAACAAAATCACATTCGATTTGCTCCTTTTCAATTAGTGACTTTACCTCCTTGACGTTCTCATATTCAAAGTTTATCATATCAGCAGCACACTCCTTGCCGTATTTGGTAGCATTCTCAGAGT
Source organism: Ogataea nemodendra (assembly GCA_030567775.1). NCBI lineage: Eukaryota > Fungi > Ascomycota > Pichiomycetes > Pichiales > Pichiaceae > Ogataea > Ogataea nemodendra. Next base: position 460,429 of record JAJLSV010000049.1, read on the forward strand.
AAGAATTGTATAAGAACGGTTTAAGGTGACCTCCGTTTCTACCAGTTGCACCGCTGCAAACATTACGTGCTTCCAGCATTAAAATTGACGATGGATCAAGTTTCTGTGAGAGAAAATATGATACAGCCGTCCCTGAATAACCTGAGCCAACCACCACTATATCGACTTCGGGTGGCAGTCCAGCAGAACCTCTATAGGTGGCAAAATCATCTTCTGCAGTAAGCCAAAATGGCTTTGTCGGATTGGGAACAGGCAGGTAATTTGTCATAGTCAAATATCGCTAAAAGCAATATTTTTTTAATGTCAATGAATAATAATTTACAAAGAACTGAAATTATATATATTGAGATAATATGATCAGATCGATCTACTCTTCGGCGCTTCATCGTTCTAATTGGGAAATTAGTCCTTATCTTCGTGCATGAAATTTTTGATCTTTTGGTTTTATCTTGTAAAAAAATCGTCAGAGTTCGAGGCTTGGTATTTTCTATGGGACTCCTGTGTAGGAAAATCAAAAGTTATATCAATAAGGTTCTCAAAGAGAATACCATCTTTAAACTAATTGAAATAATAAATGCATACCCTGATCAGTCCCCCGTAGAAACTTTAAACATTACGCATTAATAATAGTCTTTCTGACTTTTGCAAATTTATCTTACACAAAACTAACTAATTTATCGAATATTCGGTTAAATGTCAGATATTTTCAAACTTAACAAATAGCAATTGATCTTGTTTAACTAGTCTATTAATATAATTCATCAACAGCCTATATGTAGCATATGACTCAATTTCGAATCCACTCCCTTAGTCGCACTATTTTGCTTATGAAAAAACATTTCAAGTCTTATTTAACCTTAAAAAAATCAATTACCTAACAACTCACAAGCTCTTCCAGTGTTGCTCTCCTCTCTCTTTTGCACGCAGTGAATCTCTTCTAGTGAGATACCAAACCAAGAGTGTTAGTCCAAGACCAAGCACACAAAGGACAGTGTTGTAGACAAATCCAGCACGGAACTCAGGTTCATAATCTGTATTCCAAACAAGAATTGGTACCCAAGCCCAGATCACATAAACGCAAGTATTTGTGACGACTAACACAAAATTTCTCTTCATGTCGTTCTGGAAAAGTGATCTGTTAACCCAGGCCATAATCATAGGTTGCGCGTATTCTTCGGTAGCACCAATGAAGAAAAACGCAACCCATTTTGCAGCATTTGAAATGTCCCATACGGTTAACAGCAGTGACCCTATGAACATAACAACAAAATATGTAATAACAATGTAATGATTACACTTGCCCCCGAAAAAATCGTTAACATAGGCCCAAAACAAGGTAAAGAATATAGCAACACCATACACTATCGACGGATAGGTATTATACTTATAAGATGAGTAGTTAAGGTCAAGTTTCATCCATAGTTGAAAACTAGGATAGCCAAACGCGTTACTTGTGTGGTTATAACAGATGAACAGAAGTGGAAATACCCAAATATGCCAAGTCGAGAAAAAACCTTTGATCATATTCAAGGTATACTTTTGTCTGGTGTTCAGTTGGGCTCCAATTTTCCTTCTTCTTTCCTTTGCAATCAGTCTCTCGTTTTGACTGAAATACCACGATTCTGTGGTAGAAGGAGTGTTAGGTATGACAAAAAGACTATAAACTCCAACTGGAATGGAGATTATAGCATCAAACACAAACATCCACTTGAAGGGCTCCATTTTAGAGTTTGCAAATCTCTCAAGTAGACCTTGTTGCAAAGGACTGGATATTAAGCTTGCAGCAGCTGAAGATGCAGCAAAATATGCGGACCGCTTTGCAATTTCTTTATGAGAATACCATGAGCCAAGTAAGTACTCCATTCCTGGAAAATAGCCAGCTTCAACAAACCCGACCAAAAATCTTATGGCATACATCGCACGAATTTGATCCTTTCCACAAGTAATCATCATAATTGTGAGAAATGCCCACATTAGTTCAAGACAACCAAGGTAATATCTCGCAGAAATTCTATGTAAAATGAGATTTGAAGGGATAGCACCGATGATATAGCCGACCGTCCATAAAGACTTCATGTAGTTATACTGGTTGCTGGTCATATCATAATATTCTCTCATTCCATTAACATAGGCTGTAGATAAGTTTGATTGGTTCAAATTCTTTATAAAGTTTCCCAAACATGCTGTCGATAATAAAAACCAATCCAGTTTAACTAGAAACACCTGCTCCATAGGACTTTTGTCCATACCATCCCAGAAAAACAGTGAAAATCTGTACCAAAACTTTTGTCTTTTTTCGATCAGCTCTGGGGTAAGTTCAACCGATAAATCAATGATTGGCTCCGAAAGCTCATGAGTGGACGAATCCACTAATTCATGCTCCTCAACAATTTCTACCTGTTTAGTATCTTTCATCTTAGTTCTAAGCCTCTTTCCGACTAATCATTTTTTGAGAACGACGAAATCATTAATCAGGATCAGTCAATCTTTATAGATGATGATCCCTCAGCGATTCGATGATAGATTTCTTATCTTTTCTTGCTGAAAAATTCGGAGATGTAAGAAATTTGGTCTCAGTTTATCTTACAGCGCGTCATCCAACCCCTTTCAGTAATGAACTAACAAATGGGTTTCTTTTCTCTGAGCAAACTTTTATGATAGCATTTTGGTAGCGCGATAGAAAGATAGGGAGATACACTCCTTCAATTTTGAGTAAAAAAAGAACGTTAAGCGCCTGATTTCAGTTATCAGCAACGTTTACTGTAATTGCTTCATTGATGTGATTTATTTTCTAAAACTGTCATTTGGATTTGAACGTGGATTACTTCGGGTTTTCGATGGAACTGGTGATTTGAATCAATCGCCATATTTTTCTCCCATTTTTTTTTTGAGGGTTAACACTGATAAGCGATGGAAATTTTTTGATTACGATTTTCAGTTGCTGTATTCATGGCTTACCACCAGTAAAAATAGATGCAGATTCTGAAATTGATTCAAAAATTTGGAAGAGAAAACGTTTTCAAGAGTCCTGAGTTCAATCTATTGATTTAATTTGTAGAAGTTGTAATATGAAATTACCTTAATTTTTTAACATTATAGAAAAGAAACAGAGGAAGATATTTTTTTCAATAGTTATTCCAAATATTTAAAATATTAATCAAATTTGGGGAGGAAAAGAATGTTAGATCCATAAAACAAGAGAAAATGTCTGGAATTAACTGAAGAAGTACTCTAAAATGGTTATATAGCATCTTACTAGGCCAAATCAATGAATCGCATGGCCTTGGAGATTGATCCGAGGTGCAAAGTTGTGCCAATTGATATTTAACTTAAGCTGCGCGGATTCATCTATTAACAAGTTTCCTCTTTATCCACCTTCCTAAAATGGAATCTTACCAAAACTCATAAATATTCAGGTGTCTATTCAATTAACCTTTATAGATAATGCAAAAGAACTGCCAGTAGTAAACTTGCTTCACATAGAAATTACAAAAATGACATCCGGAAAAATCGCAATCACCTCCACTGAGATTACCAAGCCATTACCTGTGTACTCTCACGCTATTGTCCATGGAGATACCATTTACTGCTCGGGCCAAGTTGGATTTGACTCCAACGGAGTTTTACCGGAGTCGTTTAAGGAACAGGCTGTAAGTGTTTCCCATGTCTGAAATTCATATTTTATGTAACCACTCAATGTTCATACTAACAACCCATATAGACAAATTGTTTGGAGAACTTGTCAAAGGTCTTGAAGGCTGCAGGTTCCAGCATGGAGGCTGCCCTAAAGGTTACTGTATATCTTAATGATATCTCTAAATTTGGCGAATTGAATGATATTTACGTCAACTATTTCGGTGATGTGAAGCCTGCCAGGACGTACGTATTGGATTCTATTTTGACTCGATATTTTAGCGTGTACTAACATTCTTTGCTCTTATTATAGCTGTTTCCAAGTAGGCAAACTTCCAGCAGGTGCTGACGTTGAAATTGAACTAATTGCTCACAAGCTTTAAATAAAATACATATGATTTTGTTCTAGTCTGAGCATTGTTTCTGTGTATATGGTGAGTTCGTGGTGATATAACGACAATTATTTGTCAATAGATATTGAATCATGTTTATCAGTTCACTCAGCCGTCATGTGGTGCAGCATCAATTCGATGCTGCACCAAGAGCGAAATAGGAAGAGTCTACTGTAGTTATGAAGTCCATCATCAAAAATGGACCAGAATTATAGGAACATATCTATGAGTCTTGTAAAATGATATTTAAAGAACCATCAGGGAGTTTAATACAAAATACCGTCTCGTATTCTTTGTTGATGTTATTACACTTGTACAATGACACCAGATGTTCTCTGGATTAGGTTTGGATGCCCCAGATCCATTCAAAGAGTGAGTCCTAAGTGGTTACGTCACCACCACAGCACCTCAGACAAAATATGAGGCCCCAGATAGTGTCAATAGGCACCTTGATAACGAACTAGTAGTTTCTGAACGATTATACAAGACCCAAAGGAATCTAGTCAAAGAAATCATCATCGTCATCGTCGTTGTCATCGTCATTGTACCTAACTTCCCTTCTATCGAATACAATCTTAGTTTCATTTCCTCTTCTCTCTTCTTTGGCCAACTTTTCTAAAATTTCCACAATATCGCTCTCTGTGATCTTCGTTCTTATTGCTCCTGTCTGAAACAGCTTTATCAAATAGTTTTCTACCGATTTGACTCTGTCCGGCTTCACCATTCTAACTCTAGACAATCTTTCTTTTGCCTGAGGTTCTAAAATTTGAGACATGATGGTCTGTGTGGGATCATTTGCGCTTAATTATGGATTTTGTCAGTATCGTTGGAAAGTAATTAGTTCTAGCTGGTCAACTTACCCTGATGCTTCACCTGATTTGGAAGAGGAGACGCCTCCTTGTGCATTTTTTTGAAGTTCTGCCAATCTTGCAGCCCTTATTGCGGCTAACTCAGAGTCATCCATGTTTACGGCTCGTTAAATTGGCTATTCTGATTCTATGTCAATGTATCTTAAATCAACATCCTTATAGTTCTATTTCTGCCTAAGGCCTAGTCCTGAGTTTCGACCTCGAAAATTTTTTATTGAACGTCGATCGACGTATCGCCTATCTATTCGCGATCATCTGGACAAAACTCTTATCAGCACCGATAAGTCGAGTTTTTCAACACGGTCCTCTAAGAGATAACAATCTCTGAATCTTTTTGACACAACACAGCTAGAGGTGATACTCTATACAATCATCAATTAGGGGCTCAATAGTACAAAATTCATGTACGGTCCTATCCGTGCAATCCGTCTTTGCTGTCAATATCCACATCGATAACTACGCGCTAAAACGCAAGCACCCCATAATACTGAATTAGACTACTCAAAGTTTTGAACCATGAATACCAACAATACCAGCAATACCACACAAAATTCTAACCAGTCGCTGATATCTATAGCAGTGAATAACGAATTATCTCCCGTAAGCACTGATGTGGAGCTCAATGAGATTACAAATCTTATTCCCACCTCAAACTCGAAGAGAGGATTGCAGAAAAGCAACGTCCAAGTAGAAGAAATTGATCCTGATGATATTCACACAAAGCTACGCAGAATTCCAGGTACCATCCCTGTTGTTGCATACTTGGTATGCCTGGTAGAAATGGCAGAGAGAGCATCCTATTATGGACTAGCAGGTTCTCTAAATAACTTCATTCAACGTCCCTTACCTCATGGGTCCACAACAGGTGCTGTTTTAGATCCTAATTCCGACGAAAGTGCCGGTGCATTGGGACTCGGATTAAGCATTGCAACATTCATAGTGCAATTATTAAGTTTCTTAGCTTTCTTCTTCCCATTACTTGGAGGATATATCTCAGATACCAGGTTAGGAAAGTTCAATAGCGTTTGGTTGGGAATTATAACTGGAATAATAGGTCATCTTCTATTGGTGATTGCCTCTCTTCCTTTTATGATCAAAATTGTTTGGCTGTCGCTAGTGCTGACTATCGTAAGCATTGTGACTATCGCTTTAAGCGCAGGACTGATAAAACCGAATCTTCTTCCACTACTTATGGATCAATACCCACACAAGAAAAATTATATTAAGACGCTGGACACCGGTGAAGAAGTAATTGTTGATTATGAAGCCACTTTGGAAAGAATGAGCCTTATATTCTACTTCTTTATCAACTTCGGCTGCTTTGTTTCATTATTTCTGTCAATCATAGAGAGAAAAATGGGATTCTGGTGCGCTTTTGGTTTCACATGCATTGTATATGCCTTATTACCTCCTCTTCTATTGTATTTGAAGCCGAAATTGAAAATTATAGATCCTTGTGGTACCTCCGTTTTCACCGAGATCTTACAAATATTCAACCAATTGTTCAAACAAGGATGGATTTCTCGCCTTAGAGAAGGACAGTTCTGGCATGTTGCAGCCCCTATTCTTGAAAGTTCTTCTGCCCCAAAAGTTACCATAGAGGACTTACGGTCTACGCTGAAATCATGTGTCATTTTTCTCTATTTTATCATATTCAATCTTAATGATGGAGCGATCGCCTCCATCCAAATCAATCAAGCAGGCTCAATGCAGACCAATGGAATTCCCAATGACTTTTTTCAATCCTTCAATCCATTGGCAATTTTGATTATGATACCTATTCAGGATTATGTGATTTATCCATTTTTAAGATCTCGTCAAATCTCATTCCTCCCTGTTCCTAGAATTACCCTTGGATTTATTATTTCTGCAATTGGTTCGTTAATCGGAGGTTACATCCAATATTTGGTTTACACAACCAGCCCCTGTGGATGGACGGGAGCTTCGGAATGTGACCAAGTGGCTCCAATTTCTGCTTGGTGGTGTACTTGGATGTTTGGTTTACAGGCTATTGGAGAATGCTACGCTACTGTTACTGGTTATGAATTGGCTTATTCAATGTCTTCTCCTTCACTTAAAAGTTTTATTGTTGCGCTATTCCTATGTTCCAACGCCATCAGTAGTGTGATCGGAGCTGTCATCAGCATATGGGCAAGGGACCCCTACTTGTTTAGCATTTTTATGTGGTGTGGATCATTAGGATTGGTATTTGCACTGATATTCCGGATCCATTTCAGAAACCTTCACAAGGAATGAGGTCCTTTCTATAGAATACTTATTATGTACGCAAACCTTCAGAACTCCTACGGCTGGTCTAACATTACTCTTGCATCGATATCTAGATGATTCTATTTCCTTAATTAAGATAATCACTTCTTTGGAGATTGAAAATGAAGACTTACAACAAAGGAATATGAAACGTTAAACTATTAACAAATATAACACAATCCCAAGGTATGCTTTATCACAAATATGAATGAAAAAAAGAGAACAGGAAGCTATTATATACAGCAAACATCAATGAAACGTAAAACTACTGTCAACTAATCCCCACAATTAAAAAAAAACTAAATCAAATTGCATAAATGGCCATATTTTTGAACAACCGAATGATAATTAGAAGTGAATGTAATTCATAATGTTCACTAATTTGTCAATCCCGCTTGCTTGATTTCATTAATTTTGTCAAAGTTGACGGAATCCAGAATAGGCTTTGCGCCAGCCTCAATAAGAAGCTCGGCAACTTTTCGGCCCAGCTGTGATGCCTCAGCTGCATTTTTAACGACCGCATCAAGTTGGGCTTCAACATGTTCTGTACCTTCTGGGTTTAGCACAATGGCTTTCATTTCCAAAATGTTTCCTTCATTGTTATATTCAGTCCAGCATCCAACAGGAACGGAGCATCCACCCTCAAGTGTTCTCAAAAGCTCTCTTTCTGCTATACATCTAATCGTAGTGGATTTGCATCCTATTTTATCGCATATTTTCTTCGTTTTGGTATCGCCCTTACGGATTTCTATCCCTAAGGCACCTTGTCCAACAGCATAGTACATTTCATCACAGTCCAAATATTGTGTTATTCTGTCCTCTAAATTAACTCTAATTAAACCGGCAGATGCTAAAATTATGCAGGAGTAATCCGATTCTGGATCATCGAGTTTGGCCAGTCTAGTGTTTACATTTCCTCTAACTGATTTAAACTTTAAGTTAGGGTGGTTCTTCAATAGCTGAGACGATCTTCTAATTGACGAAGTTCCAACAATAGAACCATCAGGAAGGTCACCGAGGGACTTGTAAGGAGAGTTCTTTTTCATGATTAACGCATCTCTTGGGTCTAAAATAATTTAACTGTCGTTAGTATGTGCTTAAAAGAATGAACTGATCATCTATCAGAGTAATTCACTTCATTGATGTTTCTCAGGATAAAGATATCTCCTCAAAGAATATTAGGAAGTCTAACGTCTAATGAAAATTAATCTTTGAAAATCATCAGGTAAATCAAATGAAGTGAAGCTGGAACTAAGTTTATAACTTACCTTCTCTTTCTAGAATACATCCTAGTTCAAATTCATCAGGTAACGTTGTTGGCATATCCTTCAGTGAATGGACAATCATATCAATCATATCAAATTCGCCAACGCTCTGAAATAACAAAATTTCTAGCTCTTTTGTCCACAGAGACTTTCCTCCAAAAGAGTATAATGGCTTGTTTTGCACCTGATCTCCGAGGGTGCTGACCTTTATAATAGGGGTCGTGAAATTTGGGTAATGTTTCTTTATATTCTTACCAACAATTTCGGATTGAGCAACAGCCAACTGTGATCTTCTGGAACCAATTTTCACTGTTCTGGAAGGCCAGTCTAGTTCTATCTCAGCTGGGGTAAGATTTACCATCGAATTAGATTGCGGATTAATTGAGAGTGCAGGAGGATGAGAGACAGATGAATCCAATCCCAACTTTTCCCGCTTGTTTTTGGAACCTAAGACTGCCATTGAAGTATGCTGCTGTTGCTGTGATGGTTGGGAAGGCTGCTGTTGCGCAGGTTGCAAAGTAGTCGATGCCAACGAGTGTATATTATGTATATTGTTCAATGGAGATTGGTGGATAGGTGACGACAACATTTGAATAGGTTGGTTTATAGCGATGTCTTGTTCTGTTGACCGGTCCAGCTATGTGCTAATACGGTTACTGTCGAGGCTGAAAGCGGACAGTTATTGACAATAATATCTTGCAAGAACTCAGTCTAGATGTGGTGTCACAAATAGCAATCTGTAGTATGTTGCAAAAGAGATGTAGTTTTCAAATAAGGTAAATAAAATTCTGGTGCTAGTTATCTTCACTAGGCGCTCGAGAATGCAGACACTTTATTAACAGAATCTCCAGCTCAGAGCAACAAAATAGTCTCTATTCAATGTAGCTGAATCTTTTATTATTCGGCTTACACTATACTGCTTTTTGAATTTCAGAAAAAACGGATATTTTTTTGAATTTGTATTATGACCTTTGTTCCTTTTTTCCTCTTGTTTCTTTCTAGCCTCGATCAATCAATGGGCAAGCAACAAATTGGGAAAGCGGCCTGAAAAAAATTCAATCAAATCACAGAAGACGAAAAAAAAATCGCTTAAGTTTCTTTTGCTGAGCCAATTTTTGGACGTGTAAGGATGTAAATACGGAATATCCCAAGACAGGGGGTTTATCGATGAAAAGCCGATAACGGAAATATTGGGGGGACTTAAGGGGGAATTGAACAACAAGAACGACTGTTTTCAAGAATTTGCTTGTTTATCCGTGTTCTCGTGGAGTTTGAAAGACTGTAGCCACTTAAAATACAACTTGAAGTTCCACCAAACAAATCAGTCACAATGGAAAAGTTGAGAATTATATTAGTCTTATAGGCTAAAAGGAGAGAACCAAGAGAATTTGGCGGAGTGAGGAGTGGATCGGGAAAAAACAGCCATTTAGGGAAAAGCTTCCTTTCCGTCCAATTGCAACCACCGATTTCGTAATTGATGGGGATTGAATAGCCAAATGCTGGGAATTGCGGTGTTTTCCACGAGGCGGAATTTGAATGATTGTGTCTGGCTGGAATATGAAATCAGTCACGTGACCGACAAATATGTCTGGTCACCTGATTCAGGCAATTCCAGCGGAATACCAATATCTTGGATTCCTCTGGTGCAGATTTGATTCAAGTAGCCGAGAAGTGTCGATGAGAAATTAAGTCCTCAGAGCTAGTGAACGTTTATACTCTGATGATCCTTTGTCGCACCCATTTTGATCACTATTTCGATCTCATCTGCCGAGTGAAATTCCTTGGCCGGGTTAGATGCGACGAAGCTGGCGACGCGACGAAATTCAGTCTCGAGCACAGCCTCAACATATGAGCTGGACAGACTTGTATAAGAAACCGAACCTTACTTTGAAGTCTATCGTGACATTTTTGAAATATATAACAAGGGAAACTGTGTTAGAATATACTAAGTTGTAAACCAGCAACCTGCAGCTAGCATACAATACCGGAATGTCTGAATTGGTTCCGATATTGCTTTATTCCCTCGTTATGGGACTGAGGTAAGTGTTCTCCGATACTTATGGTTCCACACCGGATACTAATTGTAGATTTGGCATTGATGCAGTTGTTTCCTATCAGGACTGATTCCTTTAACAATTAATTTTTCAAAATCGAAACTGAAATACATTTCGGTGTTCAGTGTGGGTCTGTTGATCTCTACGGCTCTTACACTTATCATTCCCGAGGGGTTAGAGCATTATACTGTCCACGAACCTGTCGGGCTGTGGTTGCTAGCAGGATTCATTGTTCTTTTTATTTTGGATTCCATAACGTCAATAATGAATAGAGATGGACAATACTCCAAGAACTCTGCTGCAACCCACGATTCCTACTCTCACGGGAGAACTCCCTCTGCCGAGTCATACCCCTTATCTGATCTTGTTGATCCTAGATCAGATATTCCGCCTTCTCCACCAACAACGTCATCTCTGAACACACCTGATTATTTGATAACAAACTCGCCTTCATATGAAACTAAGACCATTAGTCAATTGATAGCTTCGCCATTTCAAAATCCCTCAACTCTCGGATTAATTATCCATTCGTTGACTGATGGTATTGCTTTAGCATCCTCAATTTTGGCATCCTCAGATTCTAGTGCCAATTTCAAATCGACAATTATCGTATTTGCAATATTTATTCATAAACTACCAACTTCGTTTGCTCTTGCTAGCTTACTTCTAAGTTCGGGTTTGACAAAAAAGGAATTACTTTATCACATTGGAGCATTCTCTTTAAGTGCCCCCTTTGGCGCCATTATTACTTATCTGGTCATTACATTTATTATTAATGTTGATCTAAATGAGTTTTCAGGACAGTTGCTTATCTTTAGTGGAGGATCGTTTTTATTTGTTGGCTTTCACTCTTTACATGAAATGCTCCAGAAAAAGCATGATTCCGATCAATACCCGATCAGTAAAAGAGATGAGTTCCTGGAATTATCTATATGCATAATGGGCATGCTAGCTCCGATTCTGATCACCATGATGCACGACGAGTTCTAGTCCGTTCTGAACTCTCAAAAGTGTATTTCCAGCATTTTTTATTAGTTGTGAGTAGATACCTAGAAATTATTTGACGATATTTTCTATTATACAGAATCTACACCTATGGTTGACTTCTAAATACCACGTATCATACTTGTTGATTGTTGTCCTTATCTTCTCTTTAAACTTTTTCTGTTGAGCCATTTATCTCTCTTGGAACCGATAGAACTAGCGGGCACATGTAAAATTCCTGTATTTGCGGTCATCACCTTGACATTTACTGGACCCTTGCGAATAGTGTCACGACTTAATAACTTAGCTTGTTTTAGCTTTCTTTTGATTATATTACTTCTTGTTAATTGAGGATCGGTTGAATCTTCAAAAATGATCTTCTTTGGCTTTGAGACGTTGTCTGCTTCTTCTATATCAAAGGACTCCAGTAATGAAACTGATAGCATTTCTGGAATCTCTTCTTCGTCCTCGGTGTGTTTGTTAAGATCCACTAGTCTATGCTTCTTCTGTTTAGCCTGTTCCTGTAATTTTGCTTCCTGTTCCTTTCTTTTCTCTTTTCCTTTTTTTCTTTCGTCTAAAAGGGCTGCTTCCTCGGCTTCTCTTTTTGCCTGAATCTGTTTCCTTCCAGAGGATATGTTCTCCTCTTCTGGTTCATCGCTTTCACTCTCCTCCTCGTCCTCATTTTCGTCTAAATTATTCTTTTCCCATTGCACGTCTTCGTGGTTAGATTTGGATTCCGTTTCAACCTGCAATGTCTCTTCGTCAAATTTTTTATGACTTCTAGTTCGTTTAGCTGGATTATCAGTTCTTGTATTCCTCATAATCAAAAGCCTACACAATATCCTTACTGAAACTCCCAGTTTCTTTTCATGCTCTTTCAATCAAAAGGTAAAACCTATTTCATATTTAAAATTTTTCAGATATATAAAAATATTTATTGATAACGAGATTCTGCCAAAATAGTGGGGATGTCATATTTTCGGGCGATGTAAGGATCCCGTGTCTTGAACCATCCAGGTTTGCTTTTCATGGTATAGAGGCACAATCGAGCAATCCTAACAAACATAAGACTCTGTACCAAATATATGCTACTGTGCCGGTATTTCCAGTGTAAAACATGATTATGCTGATAACAACGAGAAGAATGACTCCCGCCGTAATGAACCAAATTCTATGTGCGTTAACAAAATTAGTAACCGAAGAGGAGACAAAGGAAATCTCTTCAATTGAATGATATATCAAGTCTATAGTACGGGAATTGGCAGAAAGCTCATGATCAGGTTCTAACTCGTTGCTCGTCGCACTTTCCAATAAACTCTGTGTACTAAGATAATCTTGATAATCGGTATATCCTCTGTGTATCCTTTTGGATTCGCTGAACATTTTGTTCAACCGTGGTTGATATCTTGAATTTTGAAGGGGCATGCTCTCTGTATTAGACACCTGGTCTGTCATTTTTCTCTTAATTACTATCAATCTAGACTGTTTCAAAAAGGACACCAACAAATATAATATTCTAAAAACCATGTAAAGATATCATATTAAGCGCTCATCTTCATTCCTTTAATACTGTGCTTTTAAATTTTCTACAAGCACTTCAAATTTGCAGGACAAGACAATTATTTTATTAATAACATAGATAGCCGAAAACAAACCTTGTCTTTCTTATAAAAACTTGACCAAAATGAAGGTAATCAAGACGATTAAAAACAATAAAGCTGAAACACAAAACACAACTCTATGGGAATTCATATGTTCAAAAATATCATTCTGAGATCGATCCTCATCATGATGTGTTCCCGATCCACTGTTCTGTCTCCTTGCAGTAATTTCGCAAATAGGTAATACATTTCGAGAACTTGCATCTGTAGCTTCAATAGAGAGATAGGATCTAAGTGAATCGACAATTCTGGTACTTTTGATAGTGCATTCTCCTCCTCCCTCAGGACAATCATGTGAACTTGAACAACCAGGAAACGACCGTCCTGTTTCGGAAACCAAACTTCTAATCGATCCCATGATGGTTTCTAACCCTTTAACCTCCTCAACCTCTTCGTTCACTGAACCATAGTCTGGGAACTTTTGCGTTTCTGCGTCGTTGATTCTCTCGTCCTTATTTCCTTCTCTTGAGGTCCGCCCCTGCTCTATTTCAGATAAGTTATCAAAGGCTGTCTTTATTTTCCTTGGAGATCTTGACTTTGTTGGTGCCACGAGACGACTTTGAAGCCGATTCAGTGTTGAGCTAAGCGATCCAGAGGATTCCGGTCTGCTGTCCCGACTTAGGGGTTTGATTATAAGAACCATCGTGATCAATATAACACCTTGTTTGGTATCAATAATGGGTGAAATGGAAGCAGAAATTGCCCTGAAATCTGCTTTTTATCAAAAGATTTCTGATAATAAAAAAAGATAATAAAGGATCAGAGAATCTAAATAACGTACGTGAAGGAGATCCCTGAATTAAGCGCCATATTTTTTGATCAGATATTGTCGGGCAAATTGTGGAAATCAAAATTAATTTTCATTGACATATCATATATTAAGTAGTATACACTAAATTACACAGAACACCCAAAATGATAAAGAATCTTATGTTCTTCTTTGCCTTTTAGTAATAATTGCAGCCTCAGAACCACTCTTTTCAACAATTCGTTTCAACATGGCCTTACCTTTCAATCTTCCACCACCGTGAATATATTCAAGTCTGTTCAAATTGAATCTCAAGGTTTCTGCTAACAACTCATCTTTAATTCCATCAAGCTGATACCATACATGCTGATTGGACAATCTCTCACCATTGTCAATTATCTCTTTCATCTTTTGCTGGGCCTCAGCAAGTGGTGCAGCACTGTTTACAATTAATTCCGCAAATCTAAATGGTACTTCAATTAACTTTACAGTGGTTGTTGAAAATATAGGTCTGGGTCTCACATCTTCTTCGCCTAGATCTTCAGGTTTCAAATCCATGTCCTCGTCTTTTGGCACCTTTGCGTGTCGGGTCTGTCTCTTGGTAGATCCCCAACTCTTTTTTGCCCTTCTCTTTTTAGGCTTCGCTTTAGCCTGTTCTTGCTCCAGATCCTTTCCCTCTGATTTCTCCTCTTTTTCTTCCTGTGCCATTCTCTCTTCTTCTTCCTTTTTACGGGCTTCCTCCTCTTCTTCCCTCTTCTTTCTTGCATCATATGCTTCAATTTCTGCCTCGTTATGTACCAGAACGAAAGAGATTAAAATTTCCACATAAAGCTTTCGATTCTTCTTTACAGGAGTATCTGGCACAGGTGTAGATGACGATGAAATTGCTTTGTCACCATGAATGTCGGTAGAAATAGGAGTAATTTCTTGTTTTATCTCCTCACCGTTCTGAACTTCTTGCTCCTCACCTTGAGGACCTTGTGATTCATCTTTAGCATATTCGCTTTCATCTTCATCAATTATTTCCATTGCAGCTATTTTTGGAAGGTAAAACCTAGCTGAACTATTCTCCTGAAACTCAAAAACCAGGGTGGAATCATGAAGATATCTCTCCTGAAATGCAGAGAGCTTGTCCTCCGTTTCCTCTAACTTCATCCTTTCCTCTCTCTTTTTCTTTTCTCTTTTCTCTTTTCTCTCTTTCTCCTTGTCTATGCGGAAGTCTTCCCTTAACGCAATTGTCCCGGTTTTATTTCTTTGTCTTTCTTCTTTTTCTCGTTCTATCATCGCTTTCCTCTCTCTTCTTTCCTCTCTTTCTCGTTCCCTTTCCTCCTTCTCTTGTTCCTTCAATTGTTGCTTTAGAATGCGTTTCTCCATTCTCTGTTTCTCTCTCTCTTCTTTTTCAAGCTTTTTTATTCTTTCCCTCTCTTCTTTATCTTTGAGCTTCTTTTCAACCTTTTCTTGACGCTGCATCAGTCTCAGTTTCTCTTTTTCTTCTTTTATCTTATCTTTGTCTTTTTTCAGATAGTCTCCTTCAACTTTACCCTTTTCCAATTCTAATCCTGCATCTTCCCGTTGCCTTTGGGTTATAGATTGTTTTCCTTCATTCTGTAGTTGGAGCTTCTTGTAATATCCACTTAAATCGCCCATCTGACGAGCTCTCTGAATATAACGTTGGAATTCTGCAATTTGCGCGCTGGTCGCTCCACCAGAGGCCACGGTCTTCATTAATGAGCTGAGATGAGAATCAGTTCGGGCTATGAGATTAAGATTTTGGATCATAATTGCGTTCTCTGGGTTTGCCATCAGATCACCAGATGACTTTGACCTTGCAGGAGGCTCGGGAGAAGGGTTAGAGCTCGAAATATTCTCGCAATGACTCTGGATACTGCCACCTTCATTAGCTGATGAGCGCTGTGAATCAGATGATATCATTATACTTCTTACCTCAGGACGTTTCTCATTAGATACATTACCTCCGGGGGTGCTTTTAACAATTTGATTTGAGGCATGTTTTGATTTGTTCTCTTCGGTTGCATCAGTGCTGACGGCTTTATCAAGGTCATCTTGATGTTTATCTTTTGCTTTTGGCACATCGTCAGTTCCTACTATATTGGCGGATGTATTGATGTTCGACTTATTTGTTTGATCGGTTTGTAGCCCCCTATTTACGCTATTATTACTGGCGGCTGGGTTCAACTTTTGTGTACTATGACTCAACTCTTCACCATTATCTGTTCTATTAGTTACCTTGTTGTTCGGGGCTGGTGAACTTTGGGTGCTATTGTCTGTAATCCCAAACTGAGCATTAGGTGAGTTGCCAAGTATTTGCTTAACATCTCCTGACTCATGTTTCACTGTTATATTTGTACTTCCAGAATATGACTCTGGATGGTCATGCAACTGATGTGGATGTACGAGTTCAGGATTGGAGGATTGAGCAACACCGTGATTCTTAAGCTTACTCAACCTCTCTTCTCTCTTCTTCAATTTTTCTTCTTTTTTCTTCTCTATTTCCTCTTGAAACTGTTTCTCTTTTTCTTCATCCTTGAGGATGAACAGCCTAATCTCGAATGTATGGGGTCCGGCCACCATTTTGATGTCACACAGCTTACTCATCTTGTCCCTTTTTCTATCGTTCAGCATATTGATATATTGCTCCCTTCTTGTCCAGTAACTCCTAAAGATATTATACAACCAATTATGCCTCGAAACAATCAAAGAGTTATACAAAGTAGCACTTTCCTTCACTGATAGAGGGTGATCAAGTAATCCGTAGTCGGGAATCTCTTTAGATAGAGGTAGATGTTGTATAGCCTTGAAAGGACGATTCAATCTTTGCTTGTAGGCCAATTCTTTATCCAAGACGTCAGATTGAGATATTAGAACCACATTGTTTGTTCTACTGATCTTCTGTTCATAATTGCTTGTCGTGATGCCAGAGGTATTGGTATTTTCCATGAAAGAAGAGTCAAATTGATCACTGCCTTTCATCATACTATCCTCATTCTGTGACGAAGGCAACGAGACAACAGGAGTCATTTTCCAAAATCAGGATTATGAATGATTATAAATTTGTATTTGGTGTTTGGACTCCTCAAGAGATTTATAATTGATACTATTCCCAACTTAATCAGAGTTCCATATAAATGAAGGTAACAAAGAAAGCTACTCTTATACACGATCGGGGAGAAATCAGAAAATCCAACATCCCAATATTTACATCTGTACACCACCACGATAACCACGCGTACCAGGGACTTCAAAATGGATCAGGTTTATATGTTTTCATTGAAATTGGAGTTGATAGTAGAGGAAAATACAGGGACTCTGCATATATCAGTGCACCAGGATCACTCAAATGACAACCAGACTTGCATCACATAATGGTCTGGATTTGGGCGAATTTGTGCCCAAAAAGCTTAAGAAATCGTTCAAGCCAGATTATACTCTCTTCCGCAAAGGATCCATTCTTAGAGTCAAGTTGAAGAACTTTATGTCCTATTCATTAGCTGAATTTCATTTTGGACCATCAATGAACCTTATAATTGGGCCAAATGGTACAGGAAAGTCTACATTTGTGTGCGCCGTTTGTATAGGTCTTGCAGGAAGGCTGGACTTTCTGGGTAAGGCATCAATGAATCTCGATCAGTTTATCAAGACAGGTGAAAAACAGGCGTTGGTAGAGCTGGAGCTAAAGGGCCACAGTGATACACAAACTGTGATAGTTCAAAGGGAATTGAATAAGAAGGCAAAGTCCACATGGTATCTGGATTCCAGACCTTCGAATGAATCACAGATAAAAAAACTGTTGAAGGATTTTAACATCCAATTAGACAACCTTTGTCAGTTTCTTCCTCAGGATAGGGTGGCCAGATTTGCATCTTTAAAACCAGAAGAACTACTGAGAGAAATTGAACGCTTATACAAGGATGGAAGGCTCCTCACTCAACATCAGCATTTGATTGAACTTTACAATACCAAGGAAGAGAGGTCTAAATCGCTCATGGAGGTACAACAACAATTGAACGATTTAAATGAGAAGCATAGTGCACTGAAAGAGAAAGCACAGCAATATCATGAATACCAAAGGCTTGAGAAGGAGCTTTTAAAACACGAAAACATCAGACCTTACGTTGAATTAAGTGAGAAAAAGAAAAATAGGGAAGAACTGAAAGGGCATGTAGCGGAGATGGCGGAAAGAATTCGTGAATTCGACCAGAGAATATTACCTATAAAGGAGAGTCTTCATCAGTTTGACCAAAACCTAGAAGATACAGAAAACCACGTAAAACATTATAACTCCTCTAAAACAAAATCCGAGAAAGGGCTACGAGATCTTCTCGAAGTGATCAAGCAGACTGATTCTGAAATACAGGTTCTAAACGATGAAAGAGATATGCTTGCTACAAGTCTGGAATCTCATAGGCACAAATGGAAGATACTCGTTGAAGATTTCCTTGGTTGTAAGCGGAATTTGGATTCTCTTGAAATTTTAAGTAAAGAAGAGACAGAAGGACTGAAAGTCAAAAGATCGGCATTACAGGATCAAATAGTTGATGAGCAGGAGCCCATTGAACGACTTGAAATTGATAGAAAGGCAATTATCATGGGAAATAAGAGACTTGAAGAGCGGATAAAGAGTAGTGAATCTACCTTGAATTCCAAAGACAAGCTATTCGCCTTAGACGAAAGAAGGTTTGGGACTGTTATCAAAGCAGTCATGCTGCTGAGACAGCAACGAAAAGCATTTGATCTTAAATACTTTGAACCGCCGATAATTTCCCTTAGTGTCACCGATAAAAGATACGGAGCAGCGTTGGAAAAATCAATAAAGTATCAAAACCAAGTTGCTTTTACCGTCACAAATCATACAGAATATCAGAAATTAGCAAACTTTTTATATGACAAGAACCCTGATATCGGCCAAAGTATAGGTATAAGGACGTTGACCGATAACTTTAGGATTTTGCCAAAAATTAGAAAGGAGGAGATAAAAAAGTTCAACTTTGACGGGTACCTAGTTGATTTTGTGAGTGGACCTAAAGAAGTGATCCAGATGGTATGCGAAAACGATCATATAAACAATGTGCCAATATCTCTAAAAGATTTAGAGCCCTCAATCAAAGATTCCTTATCTTCAAAAATTAAAAATGAAAACTTCCCTCTAGCTGAATTTATTGCTGGAGAATCAGTTTACTCATTTTCTAAATCTAGATATGGAATGAAACAGGTCACGGCAAGCATAAAGTCATTTTCATCTTCCAGACCATCAGTATTTTCGGACGGAATCTCAGACGAAAAGCGGACAGAAATCCAAAATCAAATACAAGGACTAAAATCATCAATGACCGAGAACACTAGGAAGTTGGCAGATATAGTGGAAGAAATCAAAGTAAAACAATACTCTTTAAAGGAGCTCCAAAAAGAGAAAGATACTGTTAGCGGTAAAATTGTTCATGAAACAAGGATGGAAAAAATGCACGACAAGCTGACAACACAATTGGCAACGCTTAAAGATAGAATCCGAGTTCAGAAAAGAGAAGTCCAAAAACTTAAAAGTAAAGAAAGTGAAGGAGAATCTTTCAAATTGCTTAAGCAGATTGGTAATCTGCAAAAAAAGAAACTGGAGACATACAAAGAAATGGTACCCAAAATTACCAAAATACATTCTTTGAATGAGAAATTGTTAAAGTCCCAAGTATACATAATCCAGGAGAATAATAAGTTCAGCACGATTGAAAATCTGAACAAATCTATTCTGAATACTAGGGAAGATCTGGTTAATGAAAGGGAACAGCTCAAAAATGCATATAAGGCGTCAAAGGAAGAATATACTGCGGCTTTAAGAGATTATAAGGCACAACTAGATAATCTCACAGATGAAGATAAGGCACAACTAGAACAACTTGTGTCTAGATTGCAAGAATCTGAAATGTTGACTCAGGAAGGTATTAATGCAGAGATAAATAGGCTCAAGTCGCAAATGAGACTTCGTCGCAATGCCGGAGGAGCAGATACTCTAAAAAGATTAGAGGAGAACTATAAGGATATCGAACAATTAAAGGAAAAAATGCCGGAGTATGATATCCAAATTGAGCAATTGGACAGGGCAATAGAACAGATGGTTGCTGAATGGAAGCCAACGCTAGAGCATTTGATAAAGGTCATTGCTGATGATTTTGGTTCTAACCTTCAGATGGTAGCAAGTGCGGGTGATGTGCAGCTGGACGCCTCATCTCCAAACTTTTCCGAATGGAAATTGAGAATTTTAGTTAGCTTCAGAAATAATCAGACTCTGATGCAATTAAATGCAGCTCAGCAGTCGGGAGGTGAAAAGTCAGCGACTACAGCCGTGTTTTTGAACTCTTTACAAGGTTTAACGGACACGCCGTTCCGTATTGTTGACGAGATTAACCAGGGTATGGACTCGAATAATGAAAGACTGATACATAAGTTGATTGTTGAGAAAGCATGCACAGCGCCTAGTGCTTCTCAATATTTCTTGATCACTCCAAAGCTGCTGACTGATTTGTACTACGGTGAACACATGACAGTTCATTGCATTTTAGCAGGAAGGTGGTGTCCTCCTTCTAATGATGATCTGACTTTTTTGGAAATGGGTCTCACAAATAAGTATTATTAGTTTAATTAGCGTTGTAAATAAATTTCCATGTCTTTCTTAATACTGATGAAAATGTTAATTCTGTTATCTCATGAGTTATCTTTTTAAGGCCTTATGAAAAAGATAAATTTATACGAGATATACTTTGCTAGTCACTTCCGTTATATGGTGAGGCCATCTATACAAATATATAAAGATGTCAGACCACATAGAGCGACAGTTCATAAAGCTACAGCTTGTGGATGAAGAAATTGAATCTAATATTCAGGATTTCAAAACTCTCAAATCGATAGCTTCTACAGGCCCTATCACCTCGCTTAACGGAAATGATGAGTTGGTATTAAATTTGAATAAAGCATTAAATCTCTTAAAGTATTTGGAGATACTCATAATAGAACAGTTGGAAAGAGAAGGAAACCCTAGCATTGAGAAATTAGTTGAGAGACTCAGGTTAATGGAGACTGAATACAATGGAAAGCTGCAACAGGTGAAAGATGACTTGCCCCAGATGTTAAATCTTTCCTTCACATGTAAAAAGCTAGATTATGAAATACGAAAACACCAGCAGGAAATAAAAGAGCCAGCAGCTCCGAATAAGGTCAAAAAACCAAAATCTGTTAGATTTAAAGAGAACTTAATTGATTCTCCGAATCCCATTTTGTCTCATTATAAAGACAATCCTGAACTCCCCAATCCAATGAACACTTCATCCTCAAATAGCCCTTCCAAAACTGAGCTTTTCAAGACCACTCAATCTTATTCCGATTCTGACACGGTGTCTGTTGATTCTGATCCTCTCAACATGACTAATAGGCAGATATTTATCACGAATCAACAAGAGCTCTTACATCAGGATGACATAATTAACAATCTTTCGGAGTCTGTGAACAGGCAACATGACTTATCCCTGACGATTGGAGGCGAAATTGATGAACATCTCGTATTATTGGACGACCTGGAGTCGGGTATTAATAGTACAGACACTAAACTGCTTAGAGGACGAACAAATTTACAACGATTTACTAAGAGTGTTAAAGAGCATGGAGACTGGTTCACTATCTTTATATTAGTGATCATACTTATATTTCTCCTGGTCGTACTAAAATGATCAAATTATCAACATCTTTCATGTAATATTGTGGGAATTAAAGTAGGTTGTCTGAATTCTTAAAATCAGAGATGAAATTTTGAATTAATGGTTATCATTTAGTTGAACCGTAGAAAGAGCGCTTCAAAATACTATATAACCAATATCTATCAGATCGAGTAGTTGAGAGACATAAGTATCGTGATGCACATCGTATGGTTGCGCAGTGAACATCTGATTGAATTTCGAATCAAATGATTAGTTTGGGTTGGCGATGCTGATATAATGTAGAGTTACAATCATTCTAGGTTATATAAGTTCCACATGATTGGTCATTAAATTCATTCTTCAAGCAGTTTACGAGTCATGTTCTAGCTTTTGATAATCTTTTCAGTTGACTGTCCGTTCTGTAACTTCTGATGGAGCAGATTTCGGCTCCATATTAAATAGATTGATAGGCGATGAATTTGAAGAAAGCGAATCCGAACCAGAACTTGGCGTATTAGAAATATAATTAAAGTTGGTGAAAGCATTTGAGACTGGTCTAGTAATGTCTTTTTGTGTTCTATTAAGTGAATCCGCCAGTGTAGATTTCTGGGAGAGTGGAGTAGTTCTTATTGGGGCAGCATTCTCTTTTGATGATATTAGTCTCAAAAGATCATAGATTTTGTCAGGCGATACCGCTGATTTTCCTGCACTCGTGGATCTCTGTCCCTTGAGTTGTATATGCTGTGGTGATTGTGCTTGCCGCTGTTGGTTTGCAGCAACTAAGATCTTGAATAACGATTTCGAATCAACATTGTTTCTCTGTTGAACGGTAGATTCAGAGTTCTTGTACTGAAGGAATGCGCTGTTTATAACTGGACAAAACTCTATATCTTCCTCTACCTCGAATGATCTGTATGTATCTAACTTTGCCCGAGCACTTCGAACATGCTGTAGTTTCCCAGGATCCATCTTGTATAGCGCTATTTCTCTAGAGCTGAATCGGCGCTCGTATGATTGGTGTGAGCGAGCAAGCAAGACTGAATTTTCTCGCTCCTAGCGATCTCAAATACAGCTTTCACTGTTAAGATAGTCGAACAGTGTTTAAACAACACAATATTACAAGCTGGCAATGTTTTAAAAAGACTTCAATATCCGTCAGTTCGCATTTTTCAGGCAGAGGGTAAAATTTAAATGAGGATCTAAAATTTTTCCCTCACTCACAAATTGTCGAAGAACTCGGTTGACAACTGAACTGTTTGATGCTGATGACATATAACTTTCGAAGTATCTGAATCAGTCATACGACATTCAAATTTGTTGTAACTGATCACTGACTTTGGTCCGGTTGTCCGAAAGAATTCCATACTAGCCAGATTGTTGGTAACCCTTAATAAACGGGAGATTGTGAACTGCGGAGGTCGAGATCTAAATATCTTAGCAATAGGATAACCTCTGGGTCAGGTAGTAATGAAGTTTTCTTATTAATTGAGATATGTCGAACCTTATAACAGTATGCAGTGGCAGAAGGGGATTCCATATTCTGTCTAAAAGACTTGCAACCCAAAAGGTTCCCAGGTTTACATTACGAAATAAGAAAAATGATCCACATTCCAGTCGAGAGGAACCTATTAATTCAAAGCGAGCCCTTCTAATCCAGCCCACGGAGCCCGCAAGAACACGATTTGCGCCTTCACCCACAGGTTTCCTTCATCTGGGCTCTTTGAGAACAGCATTGTACAATTATCTTCTTGCAAAGGTAACAGGAGGACAGTTCCTTCTGAGATTAGAGGATACCGACCAGAAAAGACTAGTCCAGGGAGCTGAAGAAAATATCTATGAAACACTAAGTTGGCTCGGATTGGCAATTGATGAGGGTCCTGTCGAAGGTGGACCACATAAGCCATATAGACAAAGTGAACGATCCCACATTTATGCCAATTTTGCAGATGAACTGTTGGAAAAAGGATTGGCTTACAGATGTTTCTGTTCTATGTCCCGACTCGATAATTTAAGGGGTTCTGCCAAACTCTTGAAACCACCAACAACCATGTCATATGATAGACACTGTCATAAGCATTACTCCAGGGAGGAATCCGATAAAAAAGCAGCTGCAGGAGAGCATTACACTGTTCGGTTTATTTCCCCAGATACTTACCCCCAATTTATCGATTTGTTACATGGCCAGATTAATCACCAGCCTCAGGTGAACCCGTTTGATCGTCGTTATGAAGATCCTGTGTTATTGAAAAGTGATGGTTTACCCACCTATCATTTTGCTAATGTTATTGATGATCACTTAATGAAGATCACTCATGTTGTTCGTGGAGAAGAATGGTTGGCATCAACTGCAAAACATATTGCTCTTTATGACGCATTTAGCTGGGATAAACCAAATTTCATCCATATTCCACTTTTGACCACTGTTGATGATAAGAAACTTTCCAAGAGAACGGGTGATATAGATATAATGTCCTTGAAATCCAAAGGTTATCTTCCTGAGGCACTTGTAAATTTTAGTGTGCTCTTCGGCTGGTCACAGAAACGAGAATTAGGGGAAAAATCGAGTGAGCTATTTGATCTTAAAACTCTTGAACAGATATTCCATCTTGATGGATTGACCATAGGAAATGCCAAAGTAGATTTCAAAAAGCTAGATTATTTTAATAAGCATTATTTGACACAGAGGTTTCAGGAAAGTCCTTCATTCTTGGACGAGTCACTTGAAATAATATACCCCATATTATGTGAGCAATATGGAGACCTTTCTAAGGAATATGTGTCTACCGTTTTGGATAAAGTTTTCCTGACCTTAACAAAGTTGGACGATCTATCCGATGCATCTCTCTCCTACTTCTTCAAACAGCCTAAATATTCAACTAATATCTTGATGGAGAAGTTGAAAATCGATAAAGATAGTCTTGTTCGCCTTGTTGATTGTCTAGAAAAGCAACCAGATCCTTCTGAAATAGAGACTCTTATGAAAGAGGTATTAAAGTCACTCCCTGGCTTAAAAAGGAAGACTGTATTCCAAACTCTAAGATATAGTATTAGTGGGGACCATCCAGGAATCAATTTACCGGCTATGATTGAAATTTTAGGAACAGAGGAAGTATCAAAAAGAATTAAATCGTTAAGTCACTGTATCAAAGCAGACTTGTAAAGCTGATTTGACTCTATAAGCAAATAATCATGTACATAATACCAATTAACTAAGATTATCTAAGAATTTTGGATCGCTAGCTAACTTGTGCTTAAACTTAGTCCACCAGTCATCAAACCTTTTAACGGGTACTTTATTATTGGCATCAATAAATGAGCTCAAAAAGTCATATGCGTTCTTTATGATCTTGTTAGATAGTGATTCCACCTGGTCTCGAGTTAGAGGAATATCTGTCACGGATGTCGTCACCGGATTCGATGATGGAAGAGATAGTATCGTGGTTGGTTTGGTCTTGAGAAGGGCCAGCTGGGGAAGAGCGGTATCGTTTGGTTCTATCGATATCCCAATCAATAGTGAGGTATCTATATCCTCTGTCGAATCAGGAAAACAGGCATCCATATCAATATCTCCTTCTTTGGGCATCGAACTTTGAGCAGTCTGTGCGGCTGTGCCCGAATTTATCTTGAATATTGCACTTTGTTTATTAATATTTAGTCCTCCGAGGAGTCTAAACTCAGTGATAGAGGCATTGGCCCTCTGAAACTGATAATAAATCAAAGCCGTGTAATTTGGATCAAACTTCACATCAGGTAACATAAATATGGATATATGAAACGAGCGGCCATCGGAAATATTATTGTAATTGAAAATATATTTCAGCGTATCTACTTGCTCTCCCAAATTAATAGGTCTTCCTGATAGAGCGGCCCCAAACATGGATTTTTGAATTTAACTGACAAACAAATATATCCACTCAAAAGAGTAGCAATGACTTCAGAATACTTTCAGTATATTTCGAGAAATGCAAGTTAAAACCATATGAACTACCACAAATTTATGAGTGAAAGTCTGCTTGTAGCTCCACATCTGATATCTCTATTTATCAATCACTTTCTAGAAGGTTCAAGCACTGCCTGGAGTTTATTTTTTTATCATGTGATGTATATCATGTGCGAATTGACTTTTTCATTCTTGATCTGACGCGTATGCTCTTGTTGAGATGCCTTTCGGTTACTGCAATAATATAAGAATATTCAAATTCCATTAATGAATTGAAAGCTCTCAGTAATAGACTATCCTTGAAACATCAACAAGAATAACAATATCTTGTCCAATTAGAGACAGCTATGGTCAGAATTGATCAATTCTTTGGAAAGGCTGCTGTTCAAAAGGTTCGTAGCAAAGCGGTTGGTTTTCATTAACATGCATGGACCCATTACTAACGTTACTAACGAAAACACTTATACAGAACAAAGCCAAAACCAAAAAGAGGAGTAGTGACACGCGCCCTATACCTGATGTGTCATCCAAGAGACAAAAGACAGTGTCTGAAGAGCCATCAACAGATATTTCAAAGAGCTTGAAATCAGATGATCAAATATCTAAATCTCCTATAAAGGAAATAATTGCATTAGACTCTGACGATGATCACATCAGTACACATCAAAGGATGAAGTCCAAGTCCAAATCAAAGATTAGCATCTCAGATAACAGTGATATGGAGGAGATTCTATCCGATAATATTGATAGGCCGAGTAATGGTGTCCTTAAATCTGATCCAGAAGTAGTGACAGATAAGCTTTCCAAATCTAAAGCAAAGCCATTACCAAGAGCGGATGCAATACCTTCCTCCCCAATTCGGACATCTGTGGCTAAATCTCCTGCCAAAGGTAAGCCTGCTGTTAGAAAATCACAAACACCTGCTGCCCCCAATCTTTCGACGGGTGTCACAGCCAAAGATATACTTGACACTATTCCAGATGCAGATCCTAGTTATCTGACAATTGACCCGGAAACAGAAGGTATGAATTTTTTCCAGTTGAAGGCAAGATCAGCGGAAGCACCAGCTCCAACAGGAGATCGAGTAATCCCAGAAGGACGTCCGAATTGTCTTAACGGACTAACTATTGTGTTTACGGGAGTATTGCCTACTATTGATAGAGAGGAATGTGTTAGAATTGCTTCGAAATACGGAGGTAAAGTGACTAAATCAATAAGTGGGAAAACCAGCCTTGTGGTCATTGGACTTGATGCAGGTCCTAAGAAAGTCAAAATGATCAAAGACAAGAAAATCAAATGTATTGATGAAAATGGGTTTGTAGCACTCATAACCAGAATGCCACCAGATGGAGGAGATGGTGAACTTGCACAGAATACTCTTGCTAAAAAGGAAAAGGAGGAACGCGATGCGATTGAGCTGGCAGAAAAAGAGGAGGAGGAAGAAAGGCAGAGGCAGCTGAGACTTCAAAAGGAGAGACAATCAAATTCAACTAATATTGAAGGACCAAGTGACAAGCCTGACAGTGAAAAGCTCTGGACAGTTAGATATGCACCTACTGACCTGAAGCAAATTTGTGGAAATAAGTCTAATGTTGAACAACTGCAAAACTGGTTGGGCAACTGGTTCTCCAATGCAAAAACAGGATTCACAGGTACAGGAATAAATGGTTTCAGAGCTGTTCTAATTAGTGGACCACCAGGTACAGGAAAAACAACTGCTGCTCACTTAATTGCAAAATCTTTAGGTTATGATGTCATTGAAAAGAATGCTTCTGATGTAAGATCGAAGAAGTTGTTGAATGAACAGTTAAAGTCCTCCTTAGACAATTCATCAGTGGCTGGATATTTTTCCCCGAAAACTTTTCAGGGTGATAACAATAGAAAAATTGTGATGATCATGGATGAAGTGGATGGTATGTCTAGTGGTGATCATGGAGGTGGTGCCCAGTTATCTCAATACTGCAAGATCACGAAAACGCCACTGATTTTAATCTGTAATGATAAATCTCTTCCAAAGATGCGGACATTCGATAGGACCTGTTTCGACATGACCTGGAGAAGACCCACAAGCAAGGAAATGAAGTCAAGGTTAATGACTATTGCCCATAGAGAAGGGTTGAAACTTGATCCAAATATAATAGATCAGCTTGTTTCCGCTACAAGTAATGATATCCGGCAGATAATAAATATCATGTCCACTGTTGCGAGGTCTCAGAAGGCTTTGGATTATTCCAATTCTGAAGAAATTTCTACCACATGGCAAAAGGAAGTGGTCTTGAAGCCATTTGACATTGTAGGCAGGTTACTCAGTGGTGCATCATACGGAAGAAATGCAAGATATAATTTGAATGAGAAAATCAACTTGTACTTCAACGATATGGATTTCACGCCTTTGATGGTTCATGAGAACTATCGATCGACTAATCCTTCAACACTGAACTCGCTTCCTCCTTCTGAAAGAAACCTAGCACATCTAAAGTTGTTGGAAAAGGCCTCGAACTCCATTTCAGAATCAGACTTGGTGAACCAGCTTATCAGAGGAAGTGAGCAACAATGGTCCCTAGCACCATTTCATGCAGTCATGTCCTCAATTTTACCAGGATCATATATTGGTGGGTCATTCAGCGGAAGAACTATGTTTACTTCATGGCTGGGACAGAACTCCAAAAGAATGAAGTACGATCGAATTTTGCAGGAACTACAGTACCACTCTTCTACCAAGACCATGACAAACAATCAAGAGCTCAGATCGAGTTATATCCCGTATATTCTCAAGATGTTGACGGATCCCCTGTTAAAAAGGGGGGCAGAGGGAATCGATCAAGTGATCGATATGCTTGACGAATACTACTGGACCAAGGAAGATTGGGACAACATACTGGATTTTGGAGTCGGTCCTCGGGGAAGAATGGATACCACGTTGAAAAAAATTAGTGCTTCCGTCAAAAATGCATTTACCAAGAAATACAATAGTCGGACCCATCCAACCGTTATATACAAAACCGGAGACTCGGTCTCTCGCACCACTAAACAATCTGCTCCCAAGCCAGATCTGGACGACGTGATTGATGATGATGTGAACAAGAATGATGACAACGACAAAGACGATGAGCCTGAAGAAGATATAAAGAAGGATAAGCTTATTAAGGAGTTAAAACCAAAAAAGTCATCTAAGGCAAAGACTAAGTCCTCTAAACGGAAATAACCAGATTAACTGTCTTTGATTACGTCAGCAGATACTCTGTCTGATGTGCCTGAAAATCGAGAATGGAAATCGTGGAGGAGAAAAATTTAGGGGTAGCATAACAAGAGATTAATTACGATCGATTGTTGACCATTCCCATATAGATAGTAATATAGTTCTGATCCTGTTAGGTAGTAGGGATAGTACCATTTGAATAACAACATTTTCAGTTCAGAAACATTTGAAGCGTAGATGGAAGGTCAGCAAGCGAGTGTCTAATTCGCTGGCAATAACTCATTGTTCGATAATTAAATATCATCGTCAAGGCCAGAACGTGGAATCAAAGATTACGGATCTGTTTTTTCATATTTTAAATCATGAATACTCCTCCGTTGCTTCGTCCTCCGGGATCGGGCCACAAGTCGGTGTCTCCGAGGCCTAAGTTGCCTCCACTCAAGATTGAATCGCCGCTCTCATCCTCTGGATCGCAAACGTCGCTTCTACCATCTTCCTCCTCCACAGCAAGCGGTTATTCGCTAGAAACCGTCAGAGGCGGTCAAAATGTGTCATGTAATGTGCCTGTATATTTGATGACACCTACGAGAAAATCAAAAATGCATCAACTGAAATTGACTGTCCCAGAAACCCGAAGACAGGAAGGAACAGAGAATAGGAGATTAGACCCTTCAACGCCCGTAAGAGTTGACTCCTTAGGACAGAGCGGCTTACCAACTATACCTCCTCCCCAGTACTGTGATCGGTTGAAAGAAAACAAATCAGGCGGCTCATCCGCAAACAGTTCCGAAACATCCAAAGTATCATGCTCTTTTGAAAAGGTCCCAGATTATTCGTATGCATCCCTGACTAGCAATTTAGCAGGAATGAATTTAAATGAAGCTGGGAAAAATGAGGATAGTTACTCTCAAAAGCTCATGGAAGAATTAAATGAACAAGAATGGAAACATCTATCACAAAGAGACGACATTGAGACTCTTGAAGTTCTAGGTGAAGGAAATGGTGGATCCGTGAAAAAATGTCTTCTTAAAACTACAAATCAGGTATTTGCTTTGAAGACTATAACAACAGATCCTTCGCCAGAGTTTCAGAAACAAATTGTTAGAGAACTAAATTATAATAAAAGATTCCAGAGTCAATACATTGTGAAATATTATGGAACATATTTTGACGAGTCAAGTGCCTCTATCTGTATATGTATGGAATATATGGGAGGAAGATCATTAGATGCAATATTTAAACAGTTCAAGGAGAATCAAAACAGGGTGGGAGAGAAAGCTCTTGGAAAAATGGCTGAAGGCGTCCTGAGGGGGTTGTCTTACCTTAATCAGCAGAAGATCATGCATCGGGATATAAAACCACAGAATATATTATTGGATTCCAAGGGGAATGTGAAACTTTGTGATTTTGGTGTGAGCGGAGAAGCGGTAAACTCCTTGGCAACTACTTTCACGGGCACTTCATTTTATATGGCGCCTGAAAGAATTAGAAACGAACCATATACAATCACCTGCGATGTTTGGTCTTTGGGTTTAACCCTACTTGAAGGTGCAATGGGATATTTTCCGTTTGCATCTCAGGATCCGAATCTACTTATATCTCCGATAGAATTGCTTTTAATAATACTAGAGTTTGAACCGCAACTCAACGATGAACCTGAAGAGAATATTGTTTGGTCTGCAAGTTTCAAAGACTTCCTGCGAATCTCGCTTACAAAAGATAACAGAAAACGTCCAAGTCCTAGACAGATGCTGGAGCATCCTTGGATGAGAGGGCAAGCTAGTAAAAAGGTGAGAATGGATAAATTGGTCCTCTATTGCTGGGGTGATAATATATAGAAATATTGTTTATTGTATTTCCATTAATCAATCTTAAACTTTACTACTACAGTTATTAAAAACAGATGTTACATCTAGCGCATATATTAGGCAAAACTTGTATCGAAATTATACAAGACAGTGATCTTATGATAACAAAATATCGTCTATTTTTTTGGTGTTATTCCTGCTTTCTGTAATGTTTTTATTCATTAACTTTGTTCTCTTTCGTATCCTTTCCAACCTTTTATGCGTTTCTCCCTTTTCTAACTTTTTTCTTTTGTAATCACGGAAATCAGAAATATCGTCACTGAGATTTGAAGGCTCCCTGTCTGAGTTTTCATCTGAGTCATTATAACGTCTCTTTCTAGTGAATTGCATTAATTTGATAAAATTGGTCTTATCCTTATCGAGTTCTGATCTCCTATGTTCCAGGTCTGTAAACAACTTTTCAAAATTCCGCCTATTTATTTCATTCTCTATTTCCAACTGTTCATACTTTTCTTCGAATCGGGAAATTATGGATTCTTGAGAAGCCCGCAGCTGAAGCATCTCAGATCTGATTTCTGAAAGTTCCTTCACAACAGAAATCTTGGAATCAATCATGGACTCTCTTACTAACTTTTCAAGATGTTCGAGTCTGTCAGAAACGGTGTGCTCAATATTGGCAACTGCTTTGAGCGAAAGGGCCGATGAGCTACCATCAGTTTTGGCATTGTCATCTTTTAATGCAGTTCTGTTTCCATTTCCAACTGGATTAATCATTTTTTCAGGTTGAAAATTTGTACCATCAACGTTATTTTGTGACCTATACTGATTAGAAAATGGAAGGGAATTGATTTCTTTATCACTCCAGCTTTTTAAACGAGTTCTTCCTGTATCTTTTACTTCTTCTTTTTCATCTGCAAGTGGGTTATTGTTCTCGCTATATAACACAGAACTGAGCAGTTTTGATCCTATTGAAGTCAATGATCCAAGTATGCTGGTATGTTCCCTTTTAGGAGACTGTTTGGTAGCTTTCCTTAGACTCTCTCGGTCTTGGTAGGACTTTCTTTTAATCGAATCCAATATATTTTGAGTTCGAAGTCGATCAGTATCGCTGATTTTCCTTATGGGTGATTCTCCTAGTAATTCGTAGGATCTTTTTGTCTGGTAAGTGGAGTCATTCCTCAAGATTGATCTTGGTCTTCGTGAAGAAATCGACTCAGCAGTCACGCCGGATCGGTTTATCTGAGACGAATAGTCATTCAAACGACCAGACCTTGCTGACTGAGGCCGGCGAAGTGGCGATGAACGTAATCGTGAGGTAATTGATTCTCTTTGGGTTTCATCTGAATTTAAAAATCGGCTTACAGCGTCTGATCGTCTACTTTTTTCGTGACTAGAGAGCCTATGTTCATCAGAAAACCTCACTCTATCGCTTTTTTGCATTTTTGTCCTTTAGATATGGACTGGTCCGATAATCAGCTAGTTCTCTTGAGTTATATTCGAGCTCTCTGGAATTGAAAACACAATTCAGTTCAAAGTGACAATCAATCAATGTTTCTTATTTCTTCCCGCTCGATATATAGTGCAGTGTAAGTAAAAATGCTTATGTATATTATTTTTGAGACGCGTTTTCTATTCCTAAACCCAGGTCGAGATTTGGTTCTCAAGTACGTGTTTAACCAGGATCGTTTAACCTCTATTAGTAGTTAAGTTTGTAACTATTATAGGATCAAGTAGAGAGTTTGTTGAATATAATAAAGACAACTAGATATATGGATGACCATGGAAGAGCCAGCTGTTCTTCCGATATCTTTGAGACCATCTAATTTAAGACCCTTGGCCTACAGGGTATTGTCGAAAAAACATGGCCTCAACATCCAATCCAGTGCTCTCGAGGTCCTAAGTGAATATGTTGGCAGACGAATCGGACAGGAATGGAGAGGTCCCAAGACTGTCAGTCTTCTGGAAGAAGTGGCACTGCTATGGAAGGAACAGGACAAAGGCTTGTTTCTGGATGGTGAAAATGTGGGGTCAATAATAAAGGAACTTAATAGAAAGCAAGACAGATTTGAAAAAGCAAATAATCATGTCACTGAAAAAGCGAAGTCATCAGGAAATCCAATTAAGGATATTATTGAAGAAAAAAGGATGGAAACACCTGAGTTTGAAATACATCGGGACCCTAGCGAGGAACTTACAACCTCTGTTGAAAATACGGGGCAATTAGAAGAACT
This sequence comes from Ogataea nemodendra, assembly GCA_030567775.1. Lineage (NCBI taxonomy): Eukaryota > Fungi > Ascomycota > Pichiomycetes > Pichiales > Pichiaceae > Ogataea > Ogataea nemodendra. The sequence continues at coordinate 493,178 of JAJLSV010000049.1, forward strand.
TAATTGGAGGGAGTTTTTCAAAATAACAGACATTTCATTATACACCAAATATAAATACAATCATCTCAGAAAGCAATTTGATATCTCGCCGTCCACAGACAACTCACCATCGAAATTACAACTGCCTAATAGTGCAGACGCTATCAATTACTTCATACAAAGATATCACCTGTTGAAGGATAGACTTCTTCGAAATGAAAACTTCCAGCCTTCAACATTCAGCTCGTTAAACTCCATGACTGGAGCTCCTCCTGTGAGATCTGACCAACATTCTGTGACGTCAATCAAAAATTTACTTGGTAGACATGGAAATAGATTTCTTTTATTCGGACTATTAACTAAAAACTATATGGGGTTGTGGCAACTGCAAGATGATACTGATAGTATAGAATTAGATTTGAATCAGACAATATTTCCGACTAATTGTTTCTTTACTGCAGGAAACTTTCTCATCTGTGATGGAATTTATTCAAACAGTGGTAAATTCTATGTGGGTTCAGTTGTCCATCCCCCAGCAGAGAAGAGGGAACTTTCTCTTGATATTCTTGGAAATTTGGATTTTAGTTCTATTCATGGAAAGACTGGAAGGTTAGATGGAAGCTTTAGGAATAGATTACTATCCACGGAAAAAGAAGAGACTTCGCACAGATTTATCATTCTTGGGTGTGATCTGTACTTGAACGATATGAAAGTTATTGAAGGCCTGAAAAAGCTCTTTTCAAGGCTGACTTCAGAAATTGATGATGGCCTCTCAAATCCTATATGCATGATATTCAGCGGTTCATTTGTTGAAAACTCCTTTGATCCGACTCCTATTTCATACATGACACAAACTACTTCGTCGGGAATCTATAAATCCTACTTTGATTCCCTTGCATCAATCCTAGAACAGTTCCCGAAGTTATGTTCAGAGAGTAAATTTATCTTTGTTCCTGGGGAGAATGACCCTTGGGCATCTATGGTAAGCAAAACTTCAAATTCTCTCTGGCCAAAACAAAGAATACCCAAGCTTTTTGGTAATAGATTGACAAGGTTGATAAAGAATATTGAATGGTGCCCGAATCCCTGTAAGGTTAATTATCTGGCCCACGATATTACAATAGTGAGAGATGATATGTGCGAGAGATTACGTCGAAACGATATTGCATATTCATTCAGAACGGCTGGAGATGAAAAGGATGAAGGCAAGAATGAGGTGTCATCAGAGTTAGAAATCGACAAAATTTCCAAGAGCTTGTTATCTCCTGAGGTTTTGGAGTCCAGAAAGCTAGTCAAGACATTGTTAGATCAAGGTAATTTATCTCCATTCACAGCATCCGTAAGGCCAGTGCTCACAAATTATGCCAGTCTTTTGAATCTTGTACCATTGCCAACACTGCTGATATTGATGGATTCGTCTTCCCCCCGATTCGATTTGATATATGAAAATTGTCACGTCTTAAATCCCGGGAAGTTTTACCAAAATGGAAAATATAATTATACCGAATACTGTCCGTCTACGAGAAAGGCCACTTCTTTAGAAATCTATTAATTACGCATATGCAGCAAGAATTTATATGTTTGGGGTTTATACATCAGTAGGGGTATTTCTTTATAGTCTCAGTCACAAAATACGGCATACAATATACTGGATCAATGGGTACAAGATCCTCGAATCCAAGTAAACTTAACCCTGCCAATCCAAAAACTGTGTGATAGACATCTACCTGATTTCCGGGTCTATCGCTGATTCCTCCGTGCTCCAGATCCTGGCAACTCAAAATAAATTGTTCCAACTTTTCAGCATTGATGTAATCCAATTTTTGAAGTATACTTAGAGAAGACATTACCCACCAGCTGTAACATACATCTGGAAGCTTTTCTGGTCTACCATTTAAACCTCCATTTCCCACCTGTCTTTCACTTAGCCACCAAATGAGTAGTTCTTCGTCATTAAGTCTATCGAGTTTGTTGGCAATCGCTAAAGTAGCGAGGCAAGTGAATATCTGTGCTGAATGGGATTCGGACCCAGGCACCAAACCAAATCCACCATCGAAGTTTTGGCATCTCAGGATGAATTCAACAGCTGGATCTACCACATCAGGCGTAAGTTCTTCTAAAATACTGAGTGATTGAATGGCAGTGTACACAAACCTTGTATCCACTTCACCAAACCGATCGCCTTGAAATGAACCGTCAGGCAACTGTAAAGATCGAATAAATGTCAGCAGATGTTCTCTATATGGTATTATTGCGTCTAGAGAATCATACATTTTCAGAATCTGCAATGCTGATAGAGTAGATAGAATATGTGAGTCGTGCTTTGGAAACGGTCCAAATCCACCATACTTTTTATCGTAGCAAGACAAGACAAAACTCACGACATCGGACGTTTGAAATTCGGACTCTGATTTGAGTATGAATAAAGTACAGATACCCCAATACAGACCGTTCATACGCAAATGTTCGGTCAGCCAATATTCAATGAATTGCTTATGATCATCTAGAGATTTCACGTATTTCACATGTTTCTCCTTCACCAGTTTGATTTCTGAACTCATATCGCCTGACGTTCTATGGAAAGTCCGAAGAATCTAGTCGAGGATGAAGGAATTAACATTTATAATTGACTCTACTGATCAACTCTTGTTTCCCCTAAATATAAATCAAAAAAACAAGAATCTGGCAAGAGCCCCGCAATATTTTTATATCTTCATTCTCAATTTTCTACAGAGTGTTTAAGGTGAAATAATTGATAACCATGCGATCAAATAATACATTAAAAAGTTATTGTCTACAATTTGTTAGTAATCCTATTAGTGTTCACTGGCAGATCCTCATCTACCAGTGCCCCACGTGAAGGACTACTATTATCCGAGTTGCCCAATTTTGTTAGAGATGTCTTTAGCCGGCGTCTATCCACTAACATGAACTGTATTTGCTGTCTTATGGAGTTCAACGCAAGTCTCTGAGAATTCAATTCATCATTCACCTGTACACTCTGGTTAACAAGTGAGCTCACAAGCTGTTTGTTCATCTCGAAGTCAGATGTTATAGGTCTCAAACGTTCTAGATCAGATCTCAATCTTTCGAATTCCATTATTAGATGAATGTAATCTTCATCTTGTAAATTATTAAATATTTTGAACGAAGATGCGGTCTGGGATTGGTTATTGCCCATGATTTCCTCCAATTGTAAAGAGTAGCCTAAATTGGTCAACTTACCTCTAACAATGGAATCCAAAACGGTTGATAGTTGTGTTTTAAGGATTTTGTTTTCGTTTGATAAGTCACTTAGTCTGGATTCCTGTGTCTCAAAATAACTAGTAAGCTTTGAAAACACACACTCGGACAAATGTATTTGCTGCAATAGTTCTCTGCTTCCTCTCCACTCGCAGCCAAACCTACTCGCAGGACACCTTATATGGATCTTCTCACAGTAACTTTCATGTTTGTCAAACAACTTCTTAGGAAATTCCAGATTACATCCGTGACATTTTTGTAGATTGTTTGGACATTCTTTGTTCAAATGATTCTCTTCATTCACCCTGTTGATCACCTTTCGACATTTTTCGCATTTGAAACTTTTATGTGGACATTCCTTGTCATCAGTAAAGAATCTTCTTTCAGTTAATCTCCTGCAAGTACCATTACTGTCGTGGATTCTGTCGCACTCGAACCTTGTGTAAACACAATCGTTTAGAAGATGTATCTTGATCTGCCATCTGGGACCAATCCAGTCGCAGCCTCTTTGGTTATTCAAACACTTCACCTTGAGGTCATCGGTAAGGTTGCTCAAGATAATTGGAGCAGCAAATACATCGTTTTGCTTGGTTTCTTCGTTCTCTTCGTCGTTTGTTTCCCTCATAGAGTCAACTGTTTCTTCATTATAAGTCAGTCGTGTCCTATCTAATGGGCATCTGCTTCCCATTGGAGACTTCAAAGTCTCTACTATGCATGTTTTGCAAAAGGTGTGTCCGCAGATGGTTGTGTATGGGTTGATAAAAGGTAACTGACAAATGGGACAGTTCAAATGTTCTGGCGTTGATATATAATCCAATGTTCTCAAGTCTAGGGCCTGTTCTCCAGTTGCTGTGACATCAAAGCCAAGAGGTTTCTTTTCCTCTGTATGTTCATTATCAGATTCATAAGAAGCGGAGTAACTGCGAGGCGTCTGTGTTTCCTGTCTCGACTCCCCTTCAATACTCAAACTTTCAAATTCCTGATCTAGTGGGTCCATTCTGTAATCAGTCTACCTTTTCTTGGTAAATATAATGTAGTAGTTGACTATATAACCCCTATGGATAATTAGATACTGATTTTTGTCCCTTTTGTCTAAAAAACATATTTAATCAATTCCTCGGTTATATTTGACAGATCGGGCAAAAAAGAAGCCATACCAAATATTTTTAAAGAGCGTTATACGAAACAATTATAAACTCCTGGGAATGGAGTCTACAGAGAACGTTAATAATATCGATTAACCATCCTCCAGGAGGATGACAGGGTAAACATATATAGTACAGTCTAAAAAAGGAGCTGTAAAAAGCGAAAATGATCATAAGAGCCGCATAAGAGATCAGGCATCAATAAGAAAACTCTAGTAAATATTTATGGGAGATGTTCGGCAAAGGGTTTGTCTGAACTTTTAACATAATCAGGAAGAGTCTTCTTTCTTCTCATGTTAGCTAGTTTAATAGATTCTTTGATGTTGAAACCGCCTGTCAATATTTGCTGTGTTTCTTCTAATTCCAGGTTTGATAACTCTGGATAGCAGATGTAAACAAAAATGACTGATACCAACGTTAATGCAGCAAATAATGCAAATGTACCAGTTGGAGTAATATTTTCCAACATGGTCAAGAATGTCGACGAAATTACCAAAGAGCCAGACCAGTTCGTTGCAGTGGAATAAGATGCACCAATACCTCTGACAGCTTGAGGGAAGAGCTCGGATTGTTGCCATGGAACATTTCCAATTCCAATAGCGTATGAAGCAACAAATAATATCATGGCTACCATGATAACGTAACCCCAAGCATTAACTCCAGATTCGACGAACGCAGAGTGGTTTGAGAATTTGATATCCACGAAGTGGAAAGCAATAGCATTCAAAACTAGGAAGCACATCATTGCAGGTAATGACAACAACAGCATCCGTCTGCGTCCAACCCTATCGATAATGAAGAAAGCAATAAGGGTAAATGCGAAATTTGTGCCTGAAATAATTAAAGAGACAGCAGTAGAATTGTCGAAACCAATTGCCTCGAAGATAGTTGATGAGAAATACATTAACGAATTGAATCCAGTAAACTGTTGAATTCCTTGTAATGCACAACCAATAATTAATGCCCTGAAATTAGAAGGAACCCTATGTATCTCTATGATGCCATTCCAAGTTCTAGAAAAGGCATTTTTGCCAGGAATAGAGGAGTTAAGCTTCTGAATTTCATTGATCTTCATATGAATGACTTCTGGGGTAGCACCGTGGTGTGTTCTGGCGATCACCTTGGCTGCCTTCTCTATATAACCCTTCATAATTAGGTACCTAGGAGTGTCAGGAAGGAAAATAAAAGCGACAAGTTGGATCACGCAAGGAATCATAGACAATCCAACAAGAATTCTCCAACCGTTGTTTACTTTATTCAAGCCGGCACCGATTGCGTAAGCGATAAGCTGCCCTCCGGTGATACCTAAACAGTTCAGAATAACCAATCTTCCTCTGAATCTAGAAGGTGCAAGCTCACTGATATACAGAGGAGCAATTAAAGACCCTACACCAACACCAAATCCCATGACAAATCTACCAGCGATCATGGTCCAGACGGTATGGGCAGCACATTGAATGATTGCGCCAGCAATAAATAGAGAATTGGAAAACATCAAAACTGGCTTTCTTCCGAATATGTCAGCAAAGGTACCAGCCATCACTGCCGTGATAAGTGCACCCAAAGATGTAGCAGCAGTGATAAACTCCTGTTCGCCATATGTAAGGCTCTTGCCGAAGTCGTTTCCAATAGATACCAAAGCAGAGGAGATGTACCCAGTATCATATCCAAACATAAAGCCCGAAATGGATGTCAAGCAAGTCAGAAAAATCACCAGGACTGTTGGTTTTGCACTATCCATAGATGCTAACACGGAAGATTCGTCAGACAGGACTTCAGACGAGATTATCCGTTTCTCTCTGGAATCTGAATCCGAGAGATACACCTGCGGAGAATCTATAGTTGGCTCGTGGTCTTTTTGGGAGGACTTCAAAAACCACATTTTCGAAAAGAAACGTATCTAACGGTTGCAATCTGAATACACTCTGACGGTATTCAAAAAGAATTGAGTCTGGCTACCAGTGTTGAATGTGTAAACGCAAGAATTATACTTCAATTGATTTTCAAGTTTTCAGCAGAGAAACAGGAACACAAATATCTGAAATCTTACTTATGGGAGAAGCAAACACTTATAATACAAACAACAAAAAATTAAGAGATTATCTGATAGTTATAGAACATAGTAGAAAAACACCATTAGAAAAAAGGATAACATGGTTGCAGCATCTGCATCATAGTCTATCAACTGAGACCAGAAAGAACTTTCGAGATCGGTGGATTGCCCTTCGCTGTTTTTTCGGTTTTTTGGCCGAAACACAAAATTGAGTAATACACGTGGAATATCGCGTTTCTGGTCTGTGATTGGCTGGAGCGCTCTCCGTTGCGGGAAAAATTCCGATTCAAACCACACAGTCACAAGATAAGCGATATTCCGTGATTTCTGATGGCCTCTTGCACCGGGTAATGGTGGCTTATCAGCCAACAGAAAGAGATAAAAGGCTTGACACGCGGTGATTTGATTCATAATGTGACAAAGACCCCATCGTGGCACACCACCATATCCCATATAGGACTGAGATTCACTGTAAAATCTGAAACCTGAATTTTGGCATCAATTCCCCTGTCAATTACTGTGGTCTGGGTCATGTTTTGGGTGCGCGAGATAATCTCCATTACCCGGATTTCCTCCTTGAATTTATACTTCATCCGGGTAACTGTTTAAAATTCTATCTTCGTGTCACCAAAAACCCAAAGGTGTTTCTGAGTATCCAATTTATCCCAAAACGGCAATGGGAGCGTGAATGTTCCTCAGTAATTAAGTGCATTTTGGATTTTTGGTGTTAGGAGAGATTTCACGTAAACCCCCTTTGCGACTAATGTTTCACGTTCTGATCAAGCACTTTTTGTTTCCTTCATATTGCCAGATAATATCTGCTTTACCTTTATTATATCAGTTCTCTCAGGATCGTAACTAGCATTTGGAACAAAAGTCACTATGGCAACTTTAGCTAGTTCTACTGTGCCTAATGGTCTGACCTCAATTTTACCGGCTATCCAACTGGAGGTGAACTATGCGGACTTAAGAGAACGCATCAAGGACTTTCTTCTTCATTACAAATCTTCGTCTCTTCAGAGCTCTGAAGACGAGATCTACGATCACAGAATTGATGAGATCGCATTGGATGAGGAAGAAATTGGAAAAGGTCCAAAGTACCTTAATTTACTTCAAAAGATCGCTAACAGAGAATTAACCACATTATACATAGATCTCGATGACATTAAGATCTATGAGGAGACTCAAAATCTGACGCAGGCTGTTTCCCAACGTCCAAGCCGTAGTCTATCGGAACATATAATAAAGAATACTTATCACTATGTGGAATTATTTTCTCAGATCGTTGATGAGATATTACCTACTCCTACTGTGAACATTTCACATAAGGATGACGTTTTGGATGTCATCATCCACCAGAGAAAACTCAGAAACGCTAGAATTGAGAATGAGCAACATGAGGAAATGTCTCAGTCTGGACTTGGTTCAGAAGAAACAGAAAATGTTGGGGGAGCTGATCCGACAAATCTATTCCCTCCACAATTGACTAGACGTTATTGCATTTATTTCAAACCTCTGAGCTCTTCTACTGGTAAAGGTGCTTCAAAAGCTTTGGCAGTCAGAGAAGTCAAGGGTTCTTCTCTAGGACAATTGATTACTGTTAGAGGGATTGTGACAAGAGTTTCTGATGTTAAACCAACTGTTCAGGTGACAGCGTACACGTGCGATACCTGTGGCTATGAGATATTCCAGGAAGTGAACACTAGAACCTTTACTCCTCTAAGTGAATGTACCTCAGAAAGGTGTTCTAGTAATCAACATAGAGGTAAGCTGTTCCCTAGCACCCGAGCTTCCAAGTTTTCTGCTTTCCAAGATGTCAAGATTCAAGAGTTGGCTAATCAAGTTCCAGTAGGCCACATTCCTAGAACATTGACAGTTCATGTCAACGGTGATCTAGTGAGATCAATGAATCCTGGAGATATCGTTGACGTTGCCGGGATTTTCTTGCCGGCTCCTTACACTGGTTTCAAGGCTCTAAGAGCTGGCCTTCTGACAGAAACATATTTAGAAGCACAATTTGTAAAACAACACAAGAGGAAATATGAAATCCTTGGCTTAACACCTGAGGTGGAAGAGAAAATTAATTTGATTAGAAGTGAAGGGAATGTCTATGATAGGCTGGCCTCGTCCATAGCACCTGAGATTTTCGGTCATTCTGACATTAAAAAGGCACTTTTACTGCTGCTTGTTGGTGCTTCTCCCAAAGAGATGGGGGATGGTATGAGAATTAGAGGTGACATCAATATTTTGCTAATGGGTGATCCTGGTGTGGCTAAATCACAGTTGTTGAAATCGATTTCCTCTATTGCTCCAAGAGGAGTCTATACCACTGGTAAAGGTTCTTCCGGTGTTGGTTTAACTGCTGCAGTTATGAGGGATCCAATTACAGATGAAATGGTTTTAGAAGGTGGTGCATTGGTCTTAGCCGATAATGGTATTTGTTGCATCGATGAGTTTGATAAAATGGAAGAAGGAGACAGAACAGCTATTCATGAGGTAATGGAGCAACAGACGATATCAATTTCCAAAGCCGGTATTACGACAACATTAAATGCAAGGTCTTCTATTTTAGCTGCTGCTAACCCGCTTTACGGTAGATATAACACAAGACTTTCACCAAATGAAAACATTAATTTGCCAGCAGCTTTGCTTTCTAGATTTGATGTTTTATTCTTGATTTTGGATAGACCTAGCAGGGAAGAAGACGAAAGATTGGCCGAGCACGTTGCCTTTGTGCATATGCACAACAGACCTCCAGAAGTAAGTGTCGAACCAATTGATTCCGCAACAATGAGACAATTTATTTCAATGGCCAGAAGATACCGTCCTGTGATTTCAAAAGATGTCAGTGACTACGTTGTTCAGGCGTATATTAAAATGAGAAAAGAGAGTAAAACGAACGAGAACTCCAAAAAATACTTCAGTCACACTACTCCGAGAACTTTACTGGCTGTTTTGAGACTCTCTCTTGCATTAGCAAGAGTCAGATTCAGCAATGAGGTGGTAGTACAGGATGTTGATGAGGCTCTCAGATTAATGAACGCAGCAAAGCAATCACTGTACCAGGACCAACTCGCAGAGATGGAGGAAAGTCCTACAGCAAAGATATTCAACCTTATTAGAGAGAATATACAAGAACAAATCAGGGATTCGAATTCCAAGATTGTTTCGATGTCCGTTCTGAAAAGCGCCTGTCTTGGTAAAGGTTTCACAGAAAATCAGTTCAATGAGTGTATATACCGTTATCAGGCGTTATCTGTTTGGCAGGTAGTCGATGATGGAGAAAGCTTAGCTTTGATCGGCAGTGTTGATGATGACACTGAAATGCTCTGATAATTTTGTTAAGTTGGTTAATTTTTCTAATGTAGATCTATAATAGCTGTATTCTGTCGTTTTTGAATCACTGACCAATTCCTGGTTACAAAATATAAACTATAGAATTATTTCTTGTTTATTGCATTCTTTCTAATCTTACACTTCTGATATTACTTCTAAGAATATGGTAGGTATGCAAGTTCTATGATATATAACTGTTAAACATCTTTATCATAGTAAGCTGACCAATCAAGGGCTCAAGCTGGTGAATTCTAGTTTAATTCGAGGTCCTTTTTCACCATAGCCCTGCAAATTGGATGATAAGTCATCTCGTATTTTCTGAAGGTTTTTATCGCTAGTTCTCTGTCAACTTCATTCAAAAGAACAAATCCCGGTCTAACAAATTTCATTCTTCCGACAGTTCCTAGCCATTTAGCCAACTTTTGATAGGATGATGATACATGGGCAGTGAGAAGCAATCTGAACCATCTAAAAACAACTTCAGCATTTTCAGATGACTGATACTTAGAGTACTTGTCAGTCATTACAGTAACGGCTTTCAGTCCATTGGCGGAGGACCATGAAAATCCATTCTTACCTTGATAAGAGACCAATGTATCCAAGAATACTCCATTTTGATTTGATGTGAATGATTGGATGTCTGAAGGAGAAAAGTGCGAGTCTAACATGTCAGGTGAATTAGTGGCAATATTTACCCATTCTCCAGCTAACGAATAACATTGATCAGCCAACTCTGTATTGAATTTTGGCTTTGGAGGTAACCCTGGGCCATAAAGCCAAGTCTGCCAATCTATTGTATCCAATAAATCTTTCTCATTTGAATAGAATTCGTAGAGGGAATCTAGAAATTGATAGGTGTCCAAAGAGAGGTATTTGAACTTTTGAAAATAATGTTTAATAAAAGGATCAAAAGCCTCTTTGCTTCCCAATGTTTGTTCAATGGTGAACAGCAAATTGAACCCCTTTTCATATGGCACAGTGCTAAACGAGTCATCTGGATCAGACCTATCTTTCAAGTTTTGCACCAAAGTACTGTATCTTTTGGCAGAGTTACCCATAGCATTTATGGAGTTCTCTAAATCAGTCCAACCGATGATAGCACTGAAGTGTCTCTGTTTCTCACCATGTAATTTTTCTACTATTCTACGTTCCAAATAGACAGTCCATCCTTCATTCAACCAGAAGTGTTCGAAAGAACAATTGGTGACTAAATTTCCAGACCAACTGTGACTCAACTCATGTGCAATGACATCGACATTCTCCCTATCACCGGAAATCAAAGTTGGAGTTGCAAAGGTACAATTTGGGTGCTCCATTCCACCAAAAGGCATTGACTTTGGGAGGATTAAAACATCATAATCCTTCCATTCATAATTGAAGACAATTTCTTCTGCTGCTTTTATGAAGTTCTCAGTATCCTTCTGAAACTCGAATTGACAAGCATCCAAAAAGCTAGGTTCTGTGTAAACAGTGGATCTTGGTCCAATTTTTCCACCTACCAAATCGCCAGATGCAATGGAAACCAGATAAGAAGGGATGGGAACCGGCTGATGATAATGGTACAAGGTAGAGTCATCAGCCTGCTTTGTTTCACTAACAAGTAATCCCGAAACTAACGTTTTCAACTTTGATTTGGTTTTGTAAGTGTATGTGGATTTCACCGAGGGAGTATCAAATGAAGGGAAGAATGATCTTGCATGAATTGGCTCACATTGAGAAAATAAATATGGTAGTTGCCCTCCGTCAGTTTGTGGAGGATCAAGCCACTGTAATGCAGTTCCGCTCTCAGTGGTTTCATACTCAATCTTTAGCTTTAAGACATCATGTGCCTTGGTTAGGTGGTTAATAATTAATGGAGCTCCTAACGGCTCTTTTGCGGGACTCACAACAAAAGGCGTTTCCACATCGTTAACATATGCTTTCTTAATCAAGAGATGAGATGTATCTAGCACCAGGTCATCAGATCCTTTCAAAATCTCAATATCATATGAAATTGACCCTGCTAGAATTTTTCTATCAAAAAACACTTCGACATCCAAAGTAGAATGCTTTACAGATAAGTTATAGTAGCTTGAGTTGGTAGAGGGATCGAACTCTGGGGAACTCTTGGGTAAATGAGGAGCCAGAATCGAACGCAGCTTGGTAGATATATTTGGGTACGCAGTAGACATCCTTCTAATAGACAATGTAGGATGCTTGAGTTTCAGTTTGTCAGATGTTGTTGCTACCGAAAATAAGTGGTTCAAATTAAAGTTGTGTAGCCTCTTGAACATTCAAGACCTCTAACTTGTAAAAATTGATAACCGAAGTCAAAGCAGTACAGGAATTCTGCAAGAAACATGCAACGGCTTACGTTTAAATGCTATTAAAATCTTTGTCACAGTCGTTGTTGCCTTTTTAAGGCTCTTTAACCTCTTGAAGTCCATGGGACTAATATTATCCGTAAGCCGTGCAGGCAAGCGTGATTGATTCTTACCGGAAACGTCGCTGGTTACTAATCTGACCTCACCTAAAACGATTGTGGTCGAACGACAAAAAAATGACCACGACTTTCGACCTTGAAATGGACTGTCGAGGCGGTGAAGACGGGGAGTTGCTTGCCCTTTTATTACGTCATCAAAATAGCGTTCAAAAATCTGTACACATTCTTTAGAGTACGTAGCATGTCTCCTTGTGATAGTATGATCTATTATTTATTCAACCACCGTCCATTATTCACTTCCTGTTAAAGGTTAAAATTCTGTGTTTTTTTAAACAAGTTATTCTACTGGTATCAGAGGATTTAAAAAAACTGTAATCTTTAAAATTATTATTATGTGACAATTTCTCTCCACAAAGGTGTGTATTAATCGTATAACAGCTTCAACAACGTCTATTCCAACAATTAAGTTATGTGACCGTATTTCAGAGGAAACATCGAATAAACAATATAGTTTCCGATTTTTAAGTGCAGGCGCTATCTCACAACCCCCTTGTCATAAAAGTGTATTTGAGTCGAGCGAGGATAAATAGTTGACACGTGACTATAGACAGGGTTTCGCACAACCCTTCGCGCAATGTATGGGGACACTACCTCCGCCCGACGAGAATTTGAGAGGACACCGTATGGCCGCGTAACACTCTGCGTGGGCACCCGGAGAAGGAGAGGGATCCTGGTAGAGCTTGGAGATTTGGTGAGGAAAATTTTGATTGAATAAAAGTTGAATTAGCTAGTTAAACACTTTACTTATAATATATAGGAAGCAGGGTTTTAATATTATCAAAGGTATTATCATAAATAACCGTAAGTATCTAATAGGCAGCGAGAGGTGATACAGAACATTCACAGGAACATCAACAGCTTAAGAGTTACAGAGAAAGTAGGAAAAACAAAATTGGGTGTACCGATAAAATTCACATTTTCAACAGACAGAATCGAATTCATCATTTGCTTACATGTTGACCAGAGAATTCTACCCATAGTTACAAGATTTTGCATTTGTTGAGAATACAGAGAACGCAAACAAGTTTCGTCTTTGAAGTGGAAAAGATTTACAAGCATACAAAGGTCTATCGGCACCTTTTTAAAAGGTAAAGCATAGGACTCTTGGCCCAAGATACACTTGTTTGGTTTGACTATTATCTCTCGAGTTGCCAGTAGAAGGCCACAAGTAATAATATTCTAACATTATAATTCCTTTAGATCAAAATGCAAATTTTTGTTAAGACCTTGACTGGTAAGACCATCACTTTGGAGGTCGAGTCATCCGACACCATTGATAACGTTAAGTCCAAGATTCAGGATAAGGAAGGTATTCCACCTGACCAGCAAAGACTTATTTTTGCTGGTAAGCAATTGGAGGACGGTAGAACCTTGTCTGACTACAACATCCAAAAGGAATCCACTCTCCACTTGGTTCTTAGATTGAGAGGTGGTATCATTGAGCCATCTTTGAAGGCTTTGGCTTCCAAGTACAACTGTGAAAAGTCCATTTGCAGAAAGTGTTACGCTAGATTGCCACCAAGAGCTACCAACTGTAGAAAGAGAAAGTGTGGTCACACAAACCAATTGAGACCAAAGAAGAAGCTTAAATAGATGGTATGCTGTTTTATTTCAGAGCTTTATTTCAATAATTTAGTCTTCATAGTTGTGACATAATAAAAGTTACATTTTCATGAATATTAACTCATGAGAGATATTGAGTAATACCTGTCGTATTACTAACTTTGATAATTATGCTTTATATTTGTGGCAGAACAACCGAGACATAAAATTGTAGATTAATTTTTAAGATTACTTGGTTGGTAGGCCAGTACAAAGGTTATAATATTCTGAAAAACTTTATGTAAGTCGGATTTGTTAACTTGACGTGACAATCAGAATTCTTGATTGACCTCGGACAAATAAAAGAGGTCAAAGAAGAGAACATAGCCATACTTTAGAGCATGATTCTTTCCAAAATTCTAAAACGAAGCTTCTCTGTGCGTACAACAAAAAACCCAACTCAATTTAAGCTTGAAAATTCCAAGGACCACAAATCTCTGCTATTGATTACCACCCCACCTCAACTGAGGAATGTGGTGGATCATTTAATAGACATTAACGTGGATAAGCCTAACCTACAATTGTTACTTATATGTGTTGATTCTATCCTTAATAGCAGGAACGCTGTTTCGGAAATTTGGCTTGACAATGAAATTGAAATAGAATCGTACGAAATTTTAAGTCGAGATAAAGAGCATAAAGGGACACATAAGAACTTTTCCGATTCATCCCCTGTACGACTTGATACGAGATGGGCAAGCAATTCGAAAGATACTAGGCCCGATCCTATAATGCTAAGCTTTGATGGAATCAACGTCGGATTCGGATTAGCTAATACTTTGTTTGCTAATGGACTACCTACGACTAGCTTCTTCTACCATCCTATTAGAACAGAGCATAGCTGGTTAAATATGAGTAGTCTGCACCTCAAATTACCTGCTGAAGTTTGTAGGTCTTCCAAAATTGGGTACATGAACAAATTAAAGGAACTGCAACTGGATAAAAATGAACACCAGTTTATGGTTACAGACTGCGAGGGAAATCTGATTAAGACAATTAATGAAAAACCCGCATCTCAGTATTTGATTGATAACGAGAGTATTCAAAAAGAAAAAAAGGATCTCTATTTGAAGCTTACTCGTCCAAAGGATAAAATGCTCCCTAAGTTCATGGAGTCATACTTTAAAATTCTTGTTGGAGGATTGGGATGGGGTGAAAAGCAGGCAATGATAGGACTAGATCCATTATGTGGCAGGCTTAAAAATTGTATGGTTGACCTCTACCAACATGACCCCAATAATCAAAGCGGTACGTTTGATCCTCAACTGAAATCATTGGTATTTGAATGCTCGAATCAGGAAACCAACTTTGAGACCGACATTCAGGAACCTGATGTGGTAACAGGCGTGGTAGGACTTGGTTCTGAGAGAGGATTTGTTCTAAATAAGATATGGCATAAATCATACGGGGAGACTATCCAAGTTGGTATTCAGTAACCAACATGTTTCAATTATTGGATAATTGGTTTATCCATTGATATTTATTTATTTATTTCTTTAAAGCAACTTTGAAACCTGCACTCTAATCGATTCATCACAAGTTGTTGCATAGTATTGTTTATTCTGCCTATAGTTACCCTTAAAATCTAAAAATGAATGAAATCCAACCCCCATAACAGAACAGGATAACATTATCACGTGACTAGGAAATGCGATAGGACTTTCTGTTTTGTCAGGGACGGTGATCCGCCTAGCGCGGCCTGGGTGGCTACGCCCTGTTGATTTTCTATATACGTGTAGCTTAAAAAATATAAATATATGCATCAGTGCTTTAAAGTGATATTTCATTATCATAATAAACATTGCTTTAGTACTATCCTTTCATTAGAAGCACGCACAGGAACATAATACCAAGATGTCTAATTTGCTGTCACAGTTCCAATATCAACCTGTAAGTAGAGCGATAGTGAAATTCATAGGTGTTCCATATTGCGCTGAGAGATCCTCCGATACTCAGCCATGGGATTTTTATTATGGATTTAGAGGTGTGTTTTAACCTATACAGAAGTGAACTAACATACATGCCTTTGACTTGGATATTGGGTAGATTTCAAATCTTTCGGAATCTTTAAGTGTTGATAACATTAAAGTGAGTATAGAAACACGACCTTGAGTTTAATTATTGGGCCAAAGATATACTAACTGTCTATTTTCAGCAACAATTCGGTTTACTTAAATCTAAGTTTTCAAACATTAGACCACCTCAAGAGTTTTTTGATTACAGACGCTTCTCAAAGCCTGCTAATTTTGGTGAGATTCAACAAAGAGTGGGTTATAACCTTCCTTATTTCCAGTCTAACTATATTTCAATTGTTCTACTGCTTTCTGTCTACGCGTTAGTGACTAATGTTCTTTTGCTCTTTGTGCTAGGATTTACTGCCTTCGGCATTTACTTTATTTCCAGACTGGAGGGTGGTGATCTCGAACTTCCAATCGGTAAATTATCGACTTCGCAGTTGTACACAGGATTATTGATAATCTCTCTTCCTCTTGGATTATTAGCCTCTCCAATCAGCACAATGATGTGGCTGATTGGTACATCTGCCGTTAGTGTTTTCTCTCACGCAAGTTTAATGGAGAAGCCAATAGAAACCGTTTTCGAAGAGGAGGTTTAGGAGGAAATGCGTTCTAATTTGATATGGAAGAAAAATCGGCGAACCTAATATCGAAGAATAAGCGTTGCAACCACCCAAGATCAAATAATATGAACAGCAGCCAGAACAAAATGCATAGGGACCATCACTCTGCGTATACTGTGTTTTTAATGCGTATATTTTGTTACTTTTTTGTACTTGCAAATCGAATTCTTAATCAAAGCACAGTCAATAATTTTGTGTCTTTGATAATATTATAATGTTTAGTTTCATAAAATACAAATACCATTAAGGCCACCCCATGGCTCCTACCAGTGTAACTAACTTAATTGGTTTTCCTACTACGAAATGAATGAATATGCAAGTATAATATTAAAACAAACTGTCAAATTCCAGTAACCGTCCAGGTTTCCAAGTCAGTCGAAAGAAGACCCAAAATTTTAAGTCATTACAGATGTTCATATACTATCTTAGCTTGACATTTGCGGAATATAACTTCATCATGTGAAAACCAAAAGCGGCTGGAACTAAACAGTTTGTGTTCAATAAAATACCTTCTCATATACAGTAACTACTTGCTAACACAAGAATCCTTCATGGGTAAGCTAGTAATATACAGCACCTATGTTTCAGGCAAATATCAGAGCATCATAGAGACTAATACAGTGTCATACAAAAATTGTAAGGAAGAATTGCTAAGAGAAGGTTGAGAAGGTCGAGAAGGTTGAAAAGAGTTCAAATTTATACCCTTATAAAATTTTCGTAGAGGCAGAAGAATTTCAAACGAATTACGTAATAATTTATATTCAGCTTTCTTTCCAATTGGACCGCAAGTCGGTTAGTTCCTTTGATGTTATATTAGGAGACTTAACGGTAAATGACTCGCAAAATGCTGCCTTTGTCGATGTTGAAGACCGTTATAATTATAATAAGCAATACAGCGGCCCTTCAATGTTCTGGAGGCCGCACCAGTATCTGCTTAAATTCGAACATACTAGTTCTATCTAACCTAGTATCTGAAGTTAATGGTTGCTCGCCATAAACAGGTGCTCTACTACAATTAAAATCTACCAGCTGATACACTGAATGTACTGACGAAAAGCAATCAAACTTTTCTAATATATTGTAACAACAATCTTGATTATAGATGCACACATATATAATACGTAATATTAGCAGCCATCAACACGAGATGAATATATTATGTATCTCAAGTACATGGAAATTAATACCCATAGACTGGAACTTGGTTTCGATACAAGATATAACATCTCCAAATCTCCCCCAAAAATAAGGTAGCAGACTTAGATGTTCAACTTAGTTCTCTTCCAGTGTCTTCTCTTGGCGTTGTATCTGATCTTGTTGTTGGTCCTCAATCTGATCCATTGTGGCAATGGTCTGTTTTGGTTTTGGGCCTTAGCCAACTTTTGCTTGGTCTTGAAAGATTTGTGGGACTATGATAATTGGAAATGTTAGTAAACATAGACAAAAAGATAACATATTTGGGAATTTTGAAACAGCATAAAGTGTTATATCATCACAAGATGAGAACTGGATCTCCTGACATAGCTTTCAGGCTAATCCATATAACCTCAAAATGAAAACCATCAGGAATGCCTAAACTTCTGAGCTTTCTATCGAATTGTGCAACGTCATATAGAATCAAATGTTCTCTAGACTCTGTATTCATATACACTAATAAAGTGTGCTTGGACTATGAATAGAGTTCACCTGAAATCAACAACACATATGGGAAATGGCGCTTTAACAAACAATTTGTTCATTCTTGGGCAGATACGTTCGACTCATATTGATGGGACATTTTCACTAAATGCAAATTCTTTATTCTATTTCTTATACATACAGGCATCTTAACTGTCGGAACTGTGATTTAACGTCAAAATGATTATCTTATTGCTCAACCTAATTAATTAAAAGTAACTTATTAAACATTACTACTGAAATAAAAATCAATTTCTCAGGTTCACCTGTGGCAAAAAGCTAGCTCGTTCAGGTTTCCGTGGTATCGAAAGCAAGTTCACAGTGAACAGAGATTTTCCGGCCCCTGGTCTTCCTGAAGCTCAGCGACACCAGTGAAAATTTTCGAGAGAAAACTGACCGAGAATTTCCTAAAACGAAAACACAGTCACAAATTAATGAACACAATAAGACGAAAAAAATGATACACAACCTTACACAGGAGTGATAACTCTCTCGCGATTAGAGTCGAGTTTGAGCCTTACAGTTGGAAATTTCCTCTTCACTATACTGAAATATAGCTAGCTCTACAGATTAGTAGTATAGTTTGAAGGGATCTTTGAAGTCACAGAAGATTAGAAGCAACACATTAAATTAACATGACCAGAACCTCTGTTTTAGCTGACGCTTTGAACTCCATCAACAACGCCGAGAAGACTGGTAAGAGACAAGTCTTGATCAGACCTTCTTCCAAGGTCATCATCAAGTTCTTGTCTGTTATGCAAAAGCACGGTTACATTGGTGAATTTGAATACATTGATGATCACAGATCGGGAAAGATCGTTGTCCAACTTAACGGTAGATTGAACAAGTGTGGTGTTATTCAACCAAGATTCAACGTCAAGATTAACGACATTGAAAGATGGACTGATAACTTGTTGCCAGCAAGACAGTTTGGATTCGTTATTCTAACTACATCCGCTGGTATCATGGACCATGAGGAAGCTAAGAGAAAGCACGTTTCTGGTAAGATTCTTGGTTTCGTTTACTAGATTACAAAATATAGACTACATAGTCTCGATAAAAGCTAATTTTAATAGATGGAATCTCACAACCGATGTACTATGAAAAACTTATCATACTTTCTAGACAAGCCGTTAGTATTTCTCACCATATCCGATTCGAATGGGGCAATGTAGTAACTTGTATCGTATATTCAATAGTAGTCCTGGTTATCCTGGTCAAATGAAAAGTTTGTGACTGCGTTTCTCATTAATTACCATTATAGGAAATTCCAGATAAAGACACCTAAGACCGCTGCCTTCAAAATTTTTCATCCTACGCACCAGGCAATCCGCCTAGCTGCTGTGAGCGCTCACCAGGCAGGTTAGCAAAAAATTCTTCGCCTGCTGGTCTTGGATACTGCCGTATGGTGAATCTAGTTCACCTTTAGAGATTCGAAAATTTTAAAGGTTAAAATAAAAGTTGTCAGAGTTATTACTTTGTGGTATATTAATTCAGCATTCGTAACCAATAGATAACTACAAAATGGCTGCAGGTAAGTGTGATATTAATTAAGGAGACATACACCTCTATGAAACAAGCAGACGATGACAAACTAGGCAAAGGGAATCCTGTGGTCTCTTCATAACACCCTGAAATGAAGAGAAAGAAAAAAGAAGTACAAGGAGACATCATCTAGCAAGAGTATCTATTTCAATGATCAAAAAGTAGTATGGAATATATAATTGCATTCAAACCATCCTATTGAGATGTTGAGATTTTGAGATATCAAGTTCTTAGGTTTTGAACTTCATAGACTCAGTTACACATTGTATGATTAGAGTAACACACCTTTCATACAACTACAGCTATTCTATGAGGTGCACCATATATTGGATTTGTTTTCCTTATTTTAAATTTGTTAAAGGCAGGGAGAATCAAACTGATAGTATGCGGTAACTTTTGGAAAAGATCAACTTGAAGTCATAAATTTTAACAGAAGCTTCTAAAATTTTGGTTTCTTTGACATTATGAGTACCTCATCGACCGAATTTTGATTGTCTGCCGGAATGTTCTCTATAGACTCCTGAAATAGTTCATGATTTAACTGGATACTAACAATAGCATAATTTTCTAGAAAACGTTACCTTGGGTCCACAAGCTAGAGGTTCCAGCGAGGTCTTCGGTGTCGCTCACATCTACGCTTCCTCCAATGATACCTTCGTTCATGTTACTGACTTGTCCGGAAGAGAAACTATTGCTAGAGCTACTGGTGGAATGAAGGTGAAGGCTGATAGAGATGAGTCTTCCCCATACGCTGCTATGTTGGCTGCTCAAGATGTCGCAGTTAAGTGCAGAGAAGTCGGAATCACCGCTATTCACGTTAAGATGAGAGCTACTGGTGGTACCAAGACCAAGACTCCAGGTCCAGGTGGTCAGTCCGCTCTAAGAGCTTTGGCCAGATCTGGTCTTAAGATCGGTAGAATTGAGGACGTTACCCCAATTCCATCGGACTCTACCAGAAAGAAGGGTGGTAGAAGAGGTAGAAGATTGTGATTTTGTCTCTTGTACATCATATCCATATGTTTATTCAGGGAAAAGAATATTATCTTACAGTTACTCCACTATGTGTCGGATGATTTGAAAAAGTGTAGTTATTGTTTTTTACCTTACATATTTTAAAGCTAATAATTTCTTCTTCAGTGTATTACACTTTTTGAATCAAACAACAGCATAACGATTTCACCCCCACAGTTTTTGAGTAGTTGTAGGATCCCAGCTTTAGAGACTTGCAATTGACTGCTGATATCTTGATAGCTTGAGATGTTCTGCCCAAAATTTATGAAGTCAAATCACGTGATACAAAATTGATCAAATATACTTGGAAGTAAAAATCTAGATAGACCGAATACAGAATACATCAGTTACCTAAATCTAGAAATCAGGACCTTTAATATCTCTTCTATTTTGAATTGAGTAGTCTAAGTTATCCTTTCATTGAGTGTATGTGTTACCAGCTTGAATAATTTCAATTGAAGGTATGCTCGGATGTCTGGAACAATCAGGAATATAAGAATACCCGAGCTCTCTCAAAAGGTGATCCTAGTCACCTCCTTTTTTGGGAGACTGGCGTTCTTGCTGTTTGGCCTCTATCAGGATAAATACATGAAATTACCATACACGGATATTGATTATTTTGTGTTTACGGATGCTTCAAGATATGTGTTTGAACATAAATCTCCTTACTTAAGAGATACATACCGTTATACTCCGTTGCTTGCCTGGATTCTGATTCCCACAAACTATTGGTTTGAATATGGAAAAGTAATATTTGTGATATGTGATCTTGTGACAGGATATTTAATAATGAAAATATTGGGAAGAAGTGGAAAGAACAAGAACCTAAGTCTCATTTGGTTTTGGAACCCAATAGTTGCCACCATCAGTACCAGAGGAAGTTCTGAAAGTTTACTCACAGTAGTTGTGATGCTAATTGCATACAACACGCTGTATCAGAATATTGTGCTGACAGGGCTTTTCACAGGGATTGCTATCCATTTAAAGATATACCCTTTTATTTATATTCCTGCAATTTTACTAACGATAGACCAAAATCAACCTTGGTACCGTCCATTCACTTGGAAAAGATTCCAGTTTGCATTTGTTTTAGCATTTTCATTCTTAACGTTAACATCTCTGATGTTTTATGTCTATAGGTGGGAATTTATACACGAAGCATACCTCTACCATTTCTCACGGTTGGACCACAGACATAACTTTTCCATCTACAACTTACCATTGTACTTCTCTTCTTACACGGACTCATCTTCAATTCCTTTTTTAAGTGAGAATGGACTACAAATAGAGAAATTAGTCTTTGCACCTCAATTGTTGTTGAGTGTTATTCTAATACCATTATGTCTGGCCACCAAAAATCTCATTTCATGCTTGTTTATTCAAACTTTCACATTTATTACTTTCAACAAGGTAATCACTTCTCAATATTTCATCTGGTTCCTATGCTTTTTGCCTATTTACATATCAAACTCGACGATATCTGCATTGAGAGGTATCGTTATGCTCCTGGTTTGGTGTTTACTCCAGGGTTTGTGGCTCCTCTATGGATATAAATTAGAGTTTCTTGGCGAAGCTGGAATTTTTACTTTCGGATTATGGAGCTCTAGTTGTTTATTCTTTCTCTGGAATAGCTATATGGTAGGTGAGTTTATATCTGACGTTAGAAGGAGTGCCTCATTGTTAAGCATGAAGAAACAACAATGACATCAGGCGTGATCAGAATCATCATTGCCAACTTAAAACTTACTCTATTTATGTATCTTATTTACGAATTTCCATTTTGGGATCACTGTTTAACGGCTTGCTGATGTAAGTTTCTTTCGCGGGAGATTTGGAGCATAATCCACAGAACAAGGGTTTTCTACGCCAGCAGTCTAACGTTGGGACTCGCGAAAGTTCATAAATGCCCCGTGCGAAAACGAAGTCCGAAAAAAGAAGTGCCTTGTAAATCAAGACTGAATAACGGGACAGCCCAGTGAAATGCTACCGCCTTCGTCTTTCCAGAAACAGTATATTATTAAAGAGTATTTAATATATTGATTAGTTTGCGCAAAACTAAGGACTTGATAACATACAGACACAATTGAAAGGGTGTGTTTGGAGAGTGAATTACGGTTATAGAATTGAAGTAAAATAGGAAATTTGCTCTTTAAGCCGGAATCTCAATACAAAAGACCCTCAAGTGTCAGAGTCATTTCTCTGAAGCTCTAGATCTGGAGATACTCTATTACATCTGTACTCTATATTAATACATTCTGATCCTTTTGTGCCATCGTCATAGAGGCTAGAAAAGGGCTACTCGAAGATCACTTTAGATATTTCCAGCTTGGATATATCTGTTCATTGCTGATTTTCATTCTCTCAGATTTACAATGGAAAATTTCGAAGTGAGAGCAAAGTCGTTCACTATCAAGTGGATCGATGCCCCCGACAACTCGATCGTTAAGTGGGAGTTGAGACCACTAAAGAAATCCATCAATTTTGGAATATATCAATATAACAAAGCCGATATCCCAGCCAACGGAACTGCTCCTAATTCGTCATCAACATCAACATCAGAAAATTTAAGTCTAGATGAGGTCAACGAAGTGCCTCGCAAGATGTTCAGCTCACTGCATCAGAATATGCGGGATTCTTTTGAGTCTCTTAATAACACCGCAACAACTTCAAGCTCTCTCACAAAGGGAGTTGCTGATGATGCTAGTGTGAGTTCTAAACAGAACTTAGGAGCAACGTCGGCGGGTTCATCATCTTCAGAAAAAAGAAGGAGATCTGATAGCTTTTGTTCAAATGGAGATGTTGGAAGCAGTCTGCTAGAGGAGAAAATAGATAAACATTTAATTAAAAAGCAATGGATTGGCCGTTGTCAAGGAGACGAATTGATTTCGGGTACTTTTGAAGTGGAGACGGGCTCCCTATTTGCTTTCGTTTTTGACAATACCTTCAGTAGGCATAAGGCCAAAACGATTATGTTCAATCAGTTAATAGAATCAGTGGGATTAGATGGCACAAAGTATAATATAAATGATCTCCAGAATAGAGAGTCATCAATTGACACAACAGCCCCACAACTAATAAGCAGGACTACAACACAGACTCTGCCAAACTCATCAACGCCACTTAATACTATATCAGAAGTGGAAAATTATGAGGACAGAGAATCTGAAACTTTGTCTAGAAGCGCATATAATTCTGGTTCTATGCCTATTATCAGAACAGCTTCCCATCTGGCTTCAGCGCCATCTCATGTTAAATTCGATATACCAGAAACAGAAAAGTCAAGCAAGAGCAAAGGAGCTTCATTTCTTAGTGTTAAAGGAGGTAAATATCTTCAGGGCTGGTTACTTAAGAAGAAAAGAAGGAGAGGAGGTGCTAAGAACTTTTCTAGGAGATTTTTTGTTCTCAATTTCAAATATGGTGCATTGGATTACTATTTCAATGATCTCACCAACCATATTAGAGGTAACATGTATATCAAGAATGTGGTCATTTCGGCTGACCCAAGCCAACTGATGTTTTTTCTAGATTCAGGTATCGAACAATGGGAACTAAAAGCACAGAGTCAAGAAGATTTCAAAATATGGGTTCAAGCATTCAATTTCATCAAGAAGCAGAATAAGGAAGACATTTCAAATTATATCTCTCAATCTGAAGAGTCATCCTATTTCAATTTACCATCTCAAAAGCAGCTACAACAAACTTACCCTAGTATATCTTCTGAAATAGAAAGCCCTGATGAGATAAATCCTCCGCTAGAAGCAGAAGATGTAAGAGATGGCAGAACTTCTAATGGACATTCTAATCCACAGTTTCAATACATTGAAGAAAGAATAAATTCAATCAAAGAATTGGTTGATGGGTTGGTATCTTCTAAAGTAGTACCCCATGCTTCAAAAAATTCCGATCAAGGCAAGAAACCTAACAATGAGAGGAGAGGTTCTGGCTTGTTCTGGAAGAGAAATAGAAAAAGTTCATTCCCAGCGACAGACCAGTCTGAGTCTAGCATACAGTCTGAGTTTGAAGGGCTTAGCTTAGACTCTTCGTTAGATAATAACAGTACAAGCAAAACAGGTTCTAATTATTCGGTAACTTCCCAAGTTCAGAATAAGATAATTGATGAACTAGCATCGAAAGTCAAGGATTTACAGCTGAATTACTCAATTCTCCTCAATACAGAAACATATAGAGGATTCAGCAGGCCACCTTTAGTTTCTCCATCTAGACGTACATTAACGAGAACCAATACTGCCACAACTTCTGTTCTATCCCAAGATTTCTTTGATGCTCAGGAGTACATTGATGAAATGAACCGTGGAGTCTACATGGTGCATTCCAGTGATGATGATGATGATGATGACGATAATAACGAAAATGAAGAGCATAGATCACCCAGGAAAGAATTTAAGTTCGATGCCCACGACAATATTCTTTTTAGAAATAGATTGTTTGACGAAAGTGCTCTGCAACTTTCTAACTCTAGTTCATCAGAGGATGACCTTGAAGAAAATACTACAGCGGATTTTGAAGACGCAAATAGCTTCATTACATCAGCAGATAAACATCTTGAGACACCTTCAATGAAATTCATTGATGATCTCTACCCTCTGGAAGAAGGTATGAATATGGATTACCGTAAGGACATTAAGCAGAGTGTGGCTGACCCCCCATCTCTTATTGGATTCTTAAGAAAAAATATTGGAAAGGATTTGTCTTCCATATCCATGCCAGTTACCTCCAATGAACCCATCACATTTTTACAAAAATATTCAGAGAGCTTCGAATATGCTCATTTATTGCACAGATTAGATCAAGTACCTCTAGAAACTGGCGAGAGAATACTACAGATTGCTTGCTTTGCTGTCAGTTACCTCTCCTCTTACAGAGCAAAGGCTAGAAACAGTCGAAAACCATTCAATCCACTATTGGGCGAGACTTTTGAATTGGCTAGGAATGATCTAGGTATTCGTCTAATCACAGAAAAAGTTGTACACAGACCAAACGTTTTTGCGGTTCACGTTGATGCGAAGGACTGGCAAATTGATCATATATTATCACCCCAGCAGAAATTTGGTGGAAAATCAGCCGAAGTATCTATTAATGGTGAGCTGACACTTCGTCTTGCCAATGATGAAATTTACAAATGGTCACAGCCAGTTACATTGCTAAAGAATATTATTGCCGGAGAAAAGTATTCTGAACCTTATTCCTCCATCACTGTCTCAAGTAGCAGTGGTTATAAAGCGATTGTGAACTTTAAAGCATCGGGAATGTTTTCAGGTAGATCGGAAGAATTAACTATGAGAGCATTTGACCCAAAAGGCCAAAAGCTGGCAAAAGAAGTAAGAGGAACATGGACAGAATGTTTGAAGTACTCAGACACTGAGACAGAAATCTGGAAAGTTGGGAAGCTAGTTCCAAAATATGAAACAAAGTTTGGCTTTACGGAATTTGCAGCTAGTTTGAATCAAATTACAGATATGGAAAATGGTTGTTCCCCTACTGATTCCAGATTAAGGCCAGATCAAAGGGCATATGAAAATGGAGATGTTGAGCGTGCAGAACAGTTAAAAGTTCAATTGGAAGGTGAACAACGAAAAAGAAGAAAAGATTCCCAAGGAAATGAAGTTGTTCATAATCCCGTCTTCTTTACCAAAACTGGAACTAGCGATCTCGACTGGAGGTATATTGATGGTGATCGAAGTTATTGGAACAGAAGGAAGAATGGTGATTGGGAAGGTATTGTTAAATTATGGTGAAAATTGTTCGTCATTATCATTCCTTATTCTAAATTTTTGTTGTTACAACTTCTTAGAACTGGAGGCGGCTAGTAATGGACCTCACAAGCATTAACATTTTATTCCGAGAATATGGTTTATTACAAATATTCCACTGTAATTTAGTCAATGAATTTAATCTATAGGTCGAACTGCAAATAGTAACTGTAATGAAAGAATCTAATCAAGATGATTATCTACTACTTCTCTAATGAAATATTTGTGGTTGTATCCTCCTGTGACAACAACTTGTCCTGAGGGCATATGTCTAGATAATCCTGAAGGCGAGGGAACGTTGCTATCAATGTTTATACCAGGAATATTATCGCTCGAATGCTCATTGTGATGTAAATATGGCGACAATAGAGGCGAAAGCATATGGTCATTAATGATTGCTTCTTCAATTGCTTCGTCAATAGCATCTTTGATAACTCCCTCCTCGTTAGAGAGGTTAGCAAAAATGAAGGAAGAGAATATCAAGATAATTCCTAAATAATAATAAGGTGACGTGTTTGTGGTTTGGTAAAAAAACGAATCGCATATCATACTGATTGGAATTGCTGTAGATAGTGATAAAGCAGTCATTAAAGGGGATGTAAGAAGAGACGCAATTATTGAAAAATAGTCTGATAGACAGTTCAACAAACCCCCAATCAGAACAATTAATATGATAGTATTACTTTCAGGCAAAGAAAACTCTTCAATATCAAGCCAATCAGCTATATATAGAAGAGGAATGACTGAAACCATTGTGCTGAATCCCAAAAAAAAGAATATAAGTTTATCATTTTCAGGATTAGTTTCTTTTCCCATTTTGACTCTTAAAAGTATCAGGTAGCAAGAGTACAGAAATGCTCCCGAGATTGCAAGAGCATCTCCTAAAATTGGGTTTCTTAAAGGCTCAGTCACATCATAATTGGAAGGATTATCACTGAGTGTAATCATGAAGATACCAGCTATGCTTACAACCACAGAAGCCAACTTGGCCATAGAAAATGTTTCAACTTTGAAAAGTAGACCCATAAGAAGTGTAAATACAGAGCTTGTGGTTGTTAATATAGTCTGGTTTGATGCACTCGTGTACTTGAGTGATGTTGCAGAGCAGCATGCATTGATGAAATAGATTGCTGCTGCTTCCATTCCGACAATTATGATCTCTTTGGTGGAAAGTCTGATCACCGGAGAATGTATTATGATCTCTTCTTGGTTTTCTTCAGTTGTGATTTCATCACATGCTCCGTACTCGTTTGTATAGGACGGTTCATGTGGCAAAAATAGTTCATCCCCGAAAATCCATTTCTTCAAATTTCTGGTCACAAGCTTGAAGACATGGCCAACACCAAATATCATGAAAAAAGATGCATTAATATATGCCACAAATATCGGATGCTGATACTCATCACCTTTTAAAACGTTATTCGTCATCTGCATAGCCAGCACCCAGGTTGCAACCACTAGAAATAGATAAAAGAGACCCTTCAGCCATTTCTTACGTTCTTCCGTCTTAATGATGTCAACCACTTCGTCCACCATTTCATCATCTGTGATTTCCCCATGAAAACTGGCGATTTTGGGAGATTTGATCAGACCATCCACATCTGGGGTCGATCTCAGTAGTATTACCGGTGATCGAACCATTTTTGGGGTCCTTGCGGATGAATTCGGAGTCATTGTAATCTAGGTAATGTAGGAAAGAGAAATCTGAACTGGATTGCCGTATCACGGCAAGCTATCACCTATTCTGAAGGACGGCCACTCGAACCCTCAAACTCGATCTCTGCTAACACGCACACACTACTTAGCAATTCACTGCCACATTAACCAAAATCACCACTTGTTTTCTCTGTTGTTTATCAACAAATTTTTCCCTCCTGATCCATGTCAGCCATAGGACCTTCTTCTAGCAGATAAGATATCCAGCCTTTTGCAGAGGCCTTCAACCTTCTACTTTAGGAAACTATCGCGGCTGCTTGCCGCAAAAAAAAGTCGGTTGAATATTGGCTGTGCAGATAAAAATACGGGGTTCAGATATCAATTTGGTAGTGAAAAATGTCCTTAGTAAGTAAATAAAAATAAAACGATGCGAAAAAGGTAGGAAGAAGACTAAATTCGACGATGCAATCATCGTTAGAAGCAATCATCGGACCAGTCGATAACATAGATGCTGAAAAAAGAAAAAACTAAAATGATAACTATTTTCTCACGCGTCTTAGAAGTTTGGTAGCATCTGCCTCGCTGAGCCTGCGCAGAATATCAGGAGGTCTGTAGAATGGGTTTGTAGGGGAACCAGCAGTTGGAGAGCCCAAAGAGGATGAGCCCACAGTCGATTTGGGTCTATATTTTACATTTCTTAGTGGCGAATGTTGAGAGCTCTTGTAATGAGAATGTCCTGTGGAAGTAATAATCAATGGTGTCGGTTTCGAAGGGGTCCCTTGATTGTTTGGCAAAGCTTTTTTGTTCCTTAGAAGAAGAGCTCCTTTCTTTGATTTCTGGTCTTTCTCGTTATTATGGTCCCTGTCTTCAATCTTGACTGTTGAATAACTAGTGGATCCATATAACCAAGATTCAGATAACTGTTCAAACCCTGCAATTGGTCTATATGCGATACCAAGATCTCCCATCGTCTGTTCACCACATGCAGAGTATGCCTTCCCATGATCTGGCAGAGATGCAGTCTCTAAATTCGAAACCGCTTTTATTTTCGGATCAAAAACATAAGACTGCAGATTGGGCTCAGATGTGTACACTGAGGCCTCAAATCTTGATTCAAAATTAGATTTTGTAAGGGCAGAGATCAATGATTGGTCCAATAAAGGTCTGAACGAGGAGCTCAGTTGGTCGCACTCCTTTGGAAGCCAATCTTCCGAATCAACGGGATCGCGATTTGAAGATACAGGTGAAGTGTTCAAGGAAATAGTAGCTACGCTCATTTCTGCCTCCAGTTGGTCGCTGTCAAATTCGTTGAGGTCAGAAAAATAGGAAAAGTCCAAGTCGTCCAGACCGCTGTACATATCAAATTCATTGGTAACTAATGGTGCTCCCATCGTACCCTCATGTATGATTCCATTTTTGGAATGAGCTAATTCATTCGATCCATTCAGATTGTCTTTCATCTGCCCAGCAAATTTCAAACAGTCTATTTGGTGAGACCCTTTCGGATCAACATACAGTCCTGAATCAAAATTAAGGTTATTCATAAAGCTTATTGAAAAATTGTGATGTCCGGATTAGATTCCCAGGAGGTTACCTGAATATGAATACCTCATATAAATAAAGAATTCTTGTCAACAGCAGGAAACGCAGCAATATTCAGCAGTAATAGACTTAATTGTCGTATCTCCTGTGGAACTACGTGAAGAGATGACAAATAAGATGAGACAGACCCTTATCCTTCTGATGACGCGTTATCGGAATTCAATATTAACCTATATCCTTGAAGATAAACAAAGCCGATAAGAAAGTGAAAGACACCCTGATATATCAAGTACTGTAATAGAAGGCCTGATTACAAGAGAATCCATGCCAATATATAGCAATCTTGCTGATAGCGACCCTAGAAAATATATAGATATTTCGTTGTCATGGTAGTAATTTATTCATTGATTGTTTCTATTGTCTTATTTTCCATGACAAAGGCCACAATTTCTTAATAAATTAACATCAAGATGATTGAATTCTCTGTAAGACACATGACATATGCCCGACAATTCCAACAGAACCGTGGAACTGCAGGAGTGATGCAGCTGCAATATGAAATCTACTGGTCCAGGCTGACTAGAAGTTTGCTCTATCGGAACTCGTTTACATCTACCGCTATTATTTAACAGTATTACACGATACATCATGCGAAGGGGCAGTAACCACGGAATTGAAAATTTCGCTCACATACTCAAGATTCGAAACTTAATGCCGATGCACGCGGGGCAAATAAGCACACTGCCTAGCGATTCTGCTCAAGTCAGCACGAATCAAACCGCCATGTTTGTGGTTCTGATAGAAAAACCTCTGGCTGACTGTTTAGGAGATGCCACACAAGAATTCAGGACGTAGAATGTCAGACGATTCTATTAGCTCGGCCTGTTGGCTGGTACAGGTTCAAAAGCTGTCCAACCACAGGGTTTCGTTAAGGAAAGCATTTCATCGATCTATTTTCTGGAAATGAGTACAATATGTGCATATCATTAAGTTCTGCGGCTTATGTTTTATAATAATTGGTAGAGTTCAGATCTCCTTTAGGGATTTTTCTTATTCGATAGTTTCCAGATCCCCAGACACCACAGTTAGAGAGATCGTGAAATTCTTCGACGTACCCAATTAAGAATATCTTCATCTCTATACATTTTTCGCGTAGCAACTTGAAATCTAAGATAGTGGCTTGGAATAGTCTATTATTATCCACTCTACATAGATGATAGGACGATCAGCTCACACATGCACTAACCGTGATGGCCAGTCTGTCGATAACACATCATAAGTTTATATGCGGCAATTGGATATTCAGATCTCCAAATTAACAAAATCAGTGTGTTTTGCTTGACTGCATCGACCAGCCCGCGATTAATTTACACCGTACACCACCTAATGTCCCGTGTTGGGAAATTAAAATGCGGGCTGGATGTCCAACTTACGTTCAGGAGGTATCCGTTAACAACAGATCTTGTTCATACCACGCAAGTCTGCTAGGTGTAAGCAATGACAAATTCCCTGTAGGAACAGGATCAAATAAAAGCTATTCGCCTTTTCTGCCTCCCTTTAAATCTCATACTCAACTCTTTAAACAATTACACATGACACAGATGATATCAGTCCTGGTTGATTTTGTGTGTGTTCGTGATCCATTCAAGACACGTAAAATGTCACACTCGGCTTTATTTTCAGGGGTCAATACTGGATCTACAACTTTTGGTCGTGTTGCGTGCGAAATCCATGAATCGTTAATCTGCTAAATGGTACCGATAAGTTGGCCTATTATTAGCCACATCCCTAGCTTAACAGCCGGAGCTTCAAATGCTGCAAATATGAAACAGAGTAACCGAGCGTTATATTTCCCCGATGTAGAATCTCTAGAAACACAGATGAAGTAGGAAATAGTGCCCCAGGGTTATTTCTCTTAGTACCTCATATCGTATCCTTTTATCGTTTTTGTGACGATATATTTAGATGTCAAGTAATCGATAGCATCCGTATGAGACACAGACTGCTTGCATCCCTGCAGAATCACACGCAGAACATCACTCATGAGCCTTATTTTTCTCGGGAACCCGATTTATATTCATCAAAGAATTATTATGCATTTCTAAAAGCTACTACTATACAATGTCCGAAAGGACTCATACTGAACTATTCACACTTCCGTCTGCTGCGGGGTTGACAATCCGCATTTGAATTGTCTAGCAATCATTAAAGCTCAATTTCTTAGGCTTTATCATTAATTGTTCTTCATCCATATCCTTCACAATAGTGTCTCCCTCCCTGCCAATGTATTCTATCTGGGTTGATTCACAAAATGCCCCACTGACAGGTTGAGAGGTATGTTGACAATTGTCGGAGGATTTGGAGTTACTCCAGCTGGTGGAACTTCTGAAAGGGTTTCTAATTTTCTCCTTTCTGATAATTTCCCCGTCGCTAATATCATCACTGGATGGAGTTCTTTCATTGAGCGGATTCAAACTAATCTTATTAGTAGGTGTTCTTGGTGTCTCAGGATAATCTGTTTTGACTGTCTGGGAAAATTGTAGTTTCTTTGGCTTTATTGATTTCTGCGACTCGTCCAATTTCACAATGATCTTCTTTCCTGTCTTGTTATTCACAAGCTCCATCTCATCCTCAAATCTAGAATAGTCTACTGACTCGGTTGTTGGTTTGATGATGGACTTTCCATCATCAATGAAAGGATTCACGAGCGTCTTCCTGCTTATGAATACATCATTGTCGTCTGGATCATCATTACTCTGTAAGCGCATTTGTTTCTCGTAAATCATTTCATCCGTTATTATTTGGCTCTTTGGAGTAGCAGGCACGTTGAAAGTTAACCTTTTAGTGATCTTTTGAAGTCTCCGTTCATCTGAACTAACATCTTCTTCTGAAGAATAATGCAAGTCCTCTTCTATGTCGATCTTGAACGAACTCTTCAAATCAAGATTCGTCAAATTCAGTTTGTTTGTTGAACCGTTCACTGGATGATTGCTGAATGATTTTCTACCAGATCCGACAGTAGAGTGGGCTGGTGGAAACAACACATTTCCCCCGCTTATCTTAGAGCTGGATGCTTGAAAAGAAATAGCATCAGATAGGTCCTTCTTTCTGTTCAATCGTGGCGTTTGGTCTGGTGTTTGTAACTGGGATTCATAAGGTTTGTTATGCTGGGCGACAGGAGAAGTAAACAACGCTTGTCTCTTAGACGTATGATGAGGTGTACGCGGAGTGTGTAGTTGGTGTTTATGATACGCTGTAGACGATGGCGTCTTCAAGTGTCTATTTCCAGAATTGCCCACAGCGCCAGACCTGTTTGATACACTTGGTGGTGTGGTTGGATGTCTGATTTCTGTGTCCTGTTGAGGTGAACTAGGCTCCATGATTTGTGTCGATGTCCCTTTGATGTCTCAATGCTACGATCTGTGCGTGTAATCTGATGCTAATAATTGTGCTGGCCTTGATTGTCATACAACCCAATACCGATATCTCTAATCCACAGTGATCTTGACGTGAAAATTAGCTTCTACTAGTAGACTGGTTACCCCCGTTTGGAAATATCTTATCTCTAAATCATGAGCTATAAAAGGAATCCCATTTCAAAAAATGGCTGGTTTTGTAAATCAAGATTTTGCGTCTTGAAACTTTGATTTTTTAATTAATTATCCATTTTTGGAAAGAGGAAAAATATGATGATATATTACATAAGCGCTTATATCATCGTGTTCTGGAATTTTACCAGGATGGATGAAGTATGTAGCAATAAACTCTTGATCTGATTTCTTCGGTCTCCTCAGGGTCATCAGGAAACATAGGTGTTGGCCAGTGGATCATCTCAACCAGCTCAACATCGAAATGAAAGAGGGTCTGAGCATCGGAGAAAAACTTGAAGTCGTTCTCCACCATCTTGGGCTGAGGTCTATGAGGAGACCAGACCACTAGACACTTTCCACCAGATCTAGGGATGGACTGTTTGTTTGGCTTTATAAGTTCCTTGGCCGATTTCAATAATTTATGGTGTTCAGTGTGATTGAACACCAGATCGCTCATTATGAGGAGATCGGCTCTGTTTTCTCCTGAAGTTTCAGTCAGTATTTTTTTGATCTCGTCTGTTTGGTTGCCCCAGATGAACCCTTCCACAGAGATTCGTTTTTGGTACTCTTCATTTTTCAGACTGTCTATGTTGTACTGTATGTTCTGCAAGAGGTCCGGGTCTGGGTAATCTGTAGCAATGACCTTCTTAGCATTGTTGAGGGAACACAGGAGGGACGGTAAGGCTGCTGCTGCTCCAAACTCCACGACTGTTTTCCCATACACCAACTTTTTGGCATTTTGTTCAAGATAGTTAGCTGTATATATTCCAGCGTTCCAAAGAAGATGGCCCCATAATGGCGATTTTCCCACTAGACGTAGATTTAGTTCCTCGATATTGCTTTTATCACTTTCTCGATTCTTGTGCGTTCTTTCATATTTTGCGAAGTGAGCTTCTGGTTTTGGGGGTCTGAAATCTTCAGGCTCGGTGAACAGGCCACCTTCTAAGGAAAACTCATCATCTGAACTCATATGTGTTTGTTCCGCTGTCACTTTCTCCAGTGTCTGAATACTTCTTTCTAATAACCATACAATTGAAAATTTTAGTATACTGAAAATTTTTGAAATCCTCGATATTTAGAATTTTTAGCTTTAGATCTAGTTTATGAAAAGATAAGATCAAATTTCAACAGTTAGTTCTACAAATCTCCGGTTGAATTACACCAGTAAAATAGCTTTTCAAATTAAACAAAGATCAACAGTTACTTAGGTAAAAACGGATTCGTCTTGTTGGAAAATCGGTCTATATAAAAATAATCGTCAAAAGAGGAGAGGCTAAGGACATGTAGTGACCTCCCAATCAGATGGATCATGAACATCCGGATGGTCTAAGATTTCAATATCTTCTTTAGTGAGATTAAAGGAGAAAACATCCAAATTTACAGGAAGTCTACTGATTGTCTGAGTTTTAGGAATGGGAATGTATCCTTTCTCCATAGACCATTTGACTAATACCTGAGCAGGAGTCACGCCCTTTTTCTCTGCGATCCTCACTGCATCCGGATCATTCAACCGGTAGGAGTGCGAGAAGGGTGCGTAAGCAATAACCTGTAAATCTTTGGATTTACAGTAGTCGCACAACTGTTCTCTCATACACCAAGGAGAAACCTCGATCTCGTTAGCCACCGGCTTGTATTTCAGTCCTTTCCAAGACAGAAGCTCTTCGATGTGGGCAATACCGTAATTTGAAACACCAATTGACTTCACCACGCCGGAGTCCACAGCCTCCTGCATAGCCTGATAGGTTTCGAGCCTCAACCTCTTACCTTCTAGAGGCGAATGAATCAGAAGCAAATCGATATAACCAAGTCCATTGACAGCGTTCAAACAGTCTTTGATAGCTCTCCTAGCGTTATCGTAGCCATTTTGGTTATTCCAAAGCTTTGTGATGTAATAAATATCTTCTCTCTTATTCTTCTGGGGATCTTCTTTTATCCATTCTAAAATACCTTCCCCACATCCCTTCTCGTTACCGTACAAAACGGCCGTGTCCACACATCTGTATCCCGTCTTCAATGCTTCTTTCACCACTGTTGCAGCATTGCTTACTTCCCAGGTTCCTAGACCCAGAATTGGGATCGATAGTCCGTTGTTCAATTTAGTCATTCTTGAGATACTCATTGCAGTTTGATATAGAGTAATGGTAGAAAATTTAGGAGACTCGCTACTTCAATTGCAATCCACCCGCAACTTCTGTTCTGACCGGCTCGAATAATCGTCTTCTGAACGGTGTTAACTATGCCTACTCGTATACAAAGTGTCGTTGTTACTGCTATATATCTGTTTCAAATGATATCTAGAGCGAAAATTCTTACCATATCGAATGAGCGGATTTATTTTCTGATTTCAGACAAGTGATATTTGTAGGATATTAGATAATGATTCACAGTATAATGTCAACTCACAGAGTGTATGTAGTACGCAAAGAAGACAATGCAAGACTAATTGCAAATGAGGATATTTCTAGAAGCAAAAGGTGGATGTGCAAATATTATATAGTTGCAATTATTTCTTTGGTAAACCAGTCTCGATATCAACAAGAGTTTCCTCAGTGTCCAAAGGACCCTCACCAATTCTAGTTAAAATGACCCTGGAAATACCAGCAGCCCATGAGGAATCAACAAGATCCAATGGGAAATTTTCCAGTATCTTGAAACTTGACAATTGGGCCTTTTCCCATCCATTAACCTCACCGAACACCTTGTGAAGAATCCCTAAAACTAGAGACTCGTTCTTCTCTTCGTAGTATATAACAGCATTTGGACCGGCATCAAAAGTATAGGCAGCAATGATTCTACCTGCAGATTCGTTCAATAAGTTGATCAATTTGATGACCCTTTTGGAAGTGTCATTTAGATAGAAAATTGGGGGATACGAATCCAGACAGACCGCATGGAATGAGTTTGAGTCCTTCATGGTCAATTCGGCAAATGCGGGGAAATCCTTTTCCTGAATGGCCTTCTTCATCTCTTCGAATCTTCTTGGAACAACCTCCTCCACTCTCTGTTTGAATAGATCAGATGTCTTAACAGTTAATTGCATTCCGCTGGTGCTTGGGACATCTTTCTTGTCTTCCGAGACAACCAAAATACATGCCTTCATGTCTGGCCAATGTGACGACGGGGCAACCTCGACAGCCTTGGAATCTTCTCCGTTTTCTAGAATTCCCATTTCCCACGCAACATAACCTCCAAAGAGCGATCTGCATGCCGAACCAGATCCCTTTCTAGCAATCTTACTCAGCTCTGAAGCAGATTGTGGAAGCTGATACAACTTAGCGATTGCTGAGATGAGAGCAGCAAATCCGGCCGCAGAAGAGGCCAATCCTGCAGCTGTTGGGAAGTTGTTTTCGCTGACAATGTGAAGCTTCATTTCGCTCAATTTTGGCAACGAGAAGTCAGAAATCTCGAGCTGTCGTCTGAAAGATCTGAGATCTTTCAGACACTGCTGTGTTCTTGGAGTATCCAGCGAATGAGACTCGCCATTCAGCCATAGGGAGTCCGTCTCGAACGAGCTTGAACACGAGGCCGTTGTCAATGTCTTGAGATCATCCTGAGACAAAGTCACGCTGATGGACGAGTTTGATGGAAGATTCAATTCCTTGTCTCTTTTACCCCAATATTTCAGAGTCTGAATGCCGGAAATGTCCTGTTAGTATCTGGTTCTTGTGCAATCTCGTTGACCAAGGGGAATCTCTCACGAAACGACCTCCTGTATATGCTCAAAATTAACCTACCGCAATATTTACAGGCGCTGTCTTAGAGGCATGGTAGATTGGCGTCATCGTTGTGTATATGACCAGCTTTGTGGAAGTGCTGTTAGCTAGTGTTGGGTCTATGAAATGACTTATGTTAACAAAACTAACAAATTTTCGTTCCGACACCTGTATACGAAAAACTAGCTCGAGGTTTTTCGAGCCCTACTAATTACATTATAATACATCACTCAATATCATATCTGATAGTTAATGACACAATAGTACAACCAGAACTAATACGACATACTGTAATCAAAGTGCAACTGGAAAATAAGAGGCAAAAGCCAAACAATACTATGATCGGTGCTGCCGGAATGACATCTCATCGTTGTGAATAGAACTGCACAAGTGAAAAGCACAAACAGGGTTGTCGAATAAAAATGACACCAAAACTGAGCATAAGGAGAAATAATACAAATAGTTGATAGAAGCGAGGAACGAAAAGTGACAAAAAGGCCGGCCTCAAGCAGACACTTTCTCCCATCTCCAGATCCTGGCCTTACAGTCACCAGATCCAGTAGCAAAGTAGCCTCCATTAACACCTCTCTTGGAACTCATCACAGGTGAAACACTCACACTGATGACCGAGTTTCTATGTCCTTGGAGCATGATGTATGGTTCTCCCGTTGCCTTCTCCCACATTATGACACCTCTGTCCTTGGATCCAGACAGAATAAATTCATCATCAGGTGTGCAGCAGACAGACAACACAAAGTCCTTGTGACCGACGTAGGTCACCTCACAGTTAGACTTAGAAGCACTTTGCTGTTTTTGGAGATCCTTCAACGACCAGAGCTTCACAGTTCTATCCAATGATCCCGAAGCAATTTCCTTTCCGTCATGAGTGAACGTAACAGAGTATACAGAGTCCATATGGCCGTTACCTGATTCATTAGCCGAATCCAAACGCTCGACAAGGAAACCTTGGTTAGCATCCCAGACTCTCACAGTTCTGTCCAAAGAACCTGCTGCGATAAACTTACCATCAGGTGATGAAGCAACGGTTGTAACACCATCCTCAATACTGAGAGTCAAGGAGCATTGTCCAGTAAAAACGTCCCATATTCTCACAGTTCTATCTCCTGAACCTGACACAAGCTTCGATCCATCTGGGAAGAAATCAAGTGAGTAAATATCTTGTTCATGTCCTTTCAAGTATTTCACAATCGTTCTGGTTGCCAGATCCCAGATTCTAATGATCTTATCCTCAGCACCAGTGGCAAGGAACTTACCATCAGGAGAGAAGCATACAGATCTAATATAAAGATCACCGGTATCGGTATCGTACGAACCATTGGATGATGCTGAAGATTCGTCACTGAGCCTAGCAACCAAGTCTCCTGTTTCAACGCTGAAGACTTGGGTTAGTTTGTTACAACCAGTAGCCAAGAATTTACCATCCTTGGAGAATCTGACACAACAAACAACAGAGGTGTGGTCAAACGAGTGCACTAGGGAGATATCAACTCTCTTTGGAACCTTAGGATTGTATACGGTGTAATACTCACTATGTTGCTTTTTGTATGGAAGTGAATTGTAAGAGTCAAAATCCTTCAAGAACGCAGGGATTGGCTTATTGTGTTGCGCCCTCAACAAATAAGCACCGTCTGCCTCCGACTTCACGACAGCCGACTCTGCAGTAGCGGTGGAAGGCGTTACAGCAGCAGAAGCTTGTTCAGAGTGTGCCTGCGTTGCTGCTTGCTGCTCTTGGTTAGAGGCTGGGGGTGGTGGAGGCAGTTGAGTGAGTTGAGACAGTTCAGGCTTTGGAGGAGCAGAGACTGAGCCCGATTGTGGGTTAATCTGAGGCAAAGTGCCATTGAATCCGCCCCTGTAGTCAGATGGAGAACCACTCAGGTTAGGAGGAGGAAGTTGTTGCGGAGTCTGAGGGAAGGACCCTTGAGGCCTGTCGAGCAAAGGATGCTGCTGAACCTGGGCCTGTGCCTTCGCTTGAGCCTTGGCCTGTGCCTGAGCCTGTGCTTGAGCGTGAGCCTGTGCCTGTGCCTGAGCCTGTGCCTGAGCTTGAGCGTGAGCCTGTGCCTGGGCCTGAGCCTGTTGTTGTTGTAAAGATTGCTGCTGTAGCACGCGGTCTCTGTTCTCGAGGTCCTGCTTCAATCTCAATATCTCCTTCTCATATGCCTCCTTCATCGTTCTGTGGGCCTGCTCGAGCTCATAGACGGTGTTTCTAATGTTGGTCAGCTCCTGGTGCTGCTGGTTAATCTTGAGCTCGTAGTCATGGTGATGATCCTTGTAGATTGTTGTTTCTCTAGAAAGGTTTTCAAACTCTTTCTTGACTGCGTCCAGCAGTTCGTCCAAGTGATCGCGTTCTGGCATTGAATGGTTACTGTTATTTGGAATGGACCTCTGGTACGACATAATGGCAGAAAAACCGCAAAGTTCTGTTGTAAAT
This sequence comes from Ogataea nemodendra, assembly GCA_030567775.1. Classification (NCBI taxonomy): domain Eukaryota; kingdom Fungi; phylum Ascomycota; class Pichiomycetes; order Pichiales; family Pichiaceae; genus Ogataea; species Ogataea nemodendra. The sequence goes on from JAJLSV010000049.1 coordinate 532,610, forward strand.
AACAAAAGGTTAAAAATTACCTTGAAAAATAAAAACTCAACAGCCCGCCGTTATTCAAAACGAATACGTAATAAACCTCTGCGAGTGCGAGTTGTCTGGCTGTGGTGGGTCGACAGACGTGTGTCGTTCGGAGAAACTGCCGACAAGCAAAACTGACTCTGGAAACAGACAGCTGTAATGGAGCTCAACAGGAGAACAGCACTATGTGGTAAAATACCGATATCACGCAAACGAACTGTGCAGCTGACTGGTGGGCCAATATCAACTTTTTCTACCAGACAGTCTTGAAACAGAGAAATAGTTTGCAAACGGTCGACAAATGGATATCGCTTTCTGGAACAGATCGAAGGTACTTCCTAGAATTGTGTTGGCCACTTAATAACTAATGTCACGAAAGAAAGAAAAAACGATCCACCAGAGGAATTCTCTAGACTCGACAGTTGAACAAACTTGTTCAACACCTTGGTTGAGACCTTCACAAGGCCAGCTTGATAGAAATTCTTGGCAAGCCGCCATCCAAAAAGCCATGCGAACAAAAATAGCTACCCTGATTCTAGCAGAAACTAGCTGGACGGGGACCGGGACAGGGACAGAAGAATAACGGCACAATAGAATGACGCAGCATGCAGTTGTATCTAGCAAGCCGAGTAGTCAAATTGTGGGACCGAAAATTCGCGAAACATCCGCCCTCAATCGATCTCGCTCGTCGTGTCGCCTGCTAGTCATTATGCCTCGATACGGGGGGGTCTAATTCCAGCAGTTGTCTTCTTGGACGATTTTCACCCTTAGCCAGCATTTCTTTTTCTAGTGTTTTTCCTGCCATGTTCTAAAATATGTCTTGGCACAGGAGCATTGTCGAAACGCACTGCATTGTCCAGATTCCTGTCTGAACAATAGAAAGCGATAAGCACCGACAATGGCAAGGAACAAATCTCGGACGTAGCCAAAAGGTGTGCTGAGCTCAGTAGAATGGCCCTATGGAACAGTTCCGTAAAGTAGCCGGGTCGGATTTTAGCAGCGGTGCTGAGACAAATGACGACTCGCGTTGTAGCTCCAACACCAAACAGCCAGCGGACAAATCCTGCTAGACTGCATTTCTCGTGCTCCAATCCTGACCATCTGTTCTGAAACCCAATCGTCTGCTGGGTTTCCGTTTCTTGATTTTCAGTTTCCACGTCTTCCCTTTCCCAGTATCTCCCTAGTGCCATCCGTCTATTCCCCGCTCAACTTTCTTCCGATTACGTAATCACAGAAAACTTTGGCGCACTGAGAACCTGAAAAGCCTGTTCAGCCGCTCCTGTGGTCTCTGCCAGCAATGACTCTTTCGAGGCAGCAATTTCTGGAAATCTTCAGTGCGCTCGGATCCCCACGATGCCGACAGGTTTCTGGAAATCCAGCAAAAAGTCCCACACCCGATGTCGACGCATGTCGTATATCTGTTTGTTCTTCCGTCCGCTATCTGGTCCTCATGTAGAATCTGAGCTATATTCTAGACAAAATCTCTGCTGAGGTTCCATCTGATAGATCCATTGTCACTCGCTTATCCATCTTCCCAAACAGTCTATCGTTGCTCCCGATTTGCTCCCGATTTGCTCCCTATTATCTCCCTAGGTATTGTCTCAACACTCTCAACATGCTGCTGTGGCCCAAGTCCCGGCTTGGCTGCTTAGTGCTTACCGTCATTTCTCGCACCTTGCATGCGCGGCTCGTCTATCACGCAGGGTTTCTAGTGAGCTTCCGCAAATACAGCCGAAATCAGCACAAATTTCCTGTTACCTGGTGTGCTCCCTTGTTCGTTGTGCCGCCAATAGAAATAGCCTCATATCATTGCTACCACTTTGTTTTCCACATGCACGTTCTTGCGCATCAAACTTTTTATGCTCATACCTGTAGGTATTACCTAGCTGATCTTTTTAACTGCACCATGTGACTTCTCAAGGTCGGCGACCAGAAAACCGACTCGCATCGAATTAGACTCACGTGATTTGGAAAACAGACATCTCTACACCGGATAGACAAAGCTCCTCTGGATGGTCGATAAAGGAAGAAATTATAGATTACGAAAGTTGCGGCTGTTATCCATAGTGTTGATTACCTGGTGATCTGCTAAGCTGGCCTACGCCGATACAAGCGTGTTATCAGTGTTGCTGGGATTGTGCGATCTATTTGGGACTTTTTCTCTCAGAATTTGTTAAATAGACAGACGGGTGATATTCCTAACGTCACCACTTGCTTTGTGAAACGCATTTGAAATTAGATCTCTTGATATCATGTCGAGTGCCAGTGAGTTTTTGGACAAGGGAGTGGATCTTGTGAAGAAGGCCATAGAGGCAGACGGAGCAAGCAAGTATGAGGAAGCTTACAAATTATATTACAACGGACTTGATTATTTGATGTTGGCTCTCAAATACGAGAAAAATCCAAAGTCAAAAGAAACAATAAGGTCCAAATTTACCGAGTATCTTTCAAGAGCAGAGCAATTGAAGGAGCATCTTGATAAGAAACAACAACAGGATCAGACTGGCGAGGCGAGTGCTACTTCAGGTTCGGTCAAAGCAAAGAAAACTAGTGGTAATGAGGAAGAAGAGGGCGACAACGATACCAAGAAATTGAGAGGGGCCTTGGCCAGCTCAATTCTGAGTGAAAAGCCAGATGTCCAATGGTCTGATATTGCTGGGCTTGAATTGGCAAAGGAGGCATTAAAGGAAGCCGTTATATTGCCTGTGAAGTTTCCTCATCTATTCCGTGGAAAGCGTAAGCCGGTATCAGGTATTTTGTTATATGGTCCACCTGGTACTGGTAAGTCGTATTTAGCCAAGGCTGTCGCAACAGAAGCCAATTCCACATTCTTCTCTGTTTCGTCGTCTGATCTTGTTAGTAAATGGATGGGTGAATCCGAAAGACTTGTCAAACAATTATTTACAATGGCCAGAGAACAGAAGCCTTCCATCATTTTCATTGATGAAGTGGATGCTCTATGTGGTCCTAGAGGAGAAGGAGAATCAGAGGCCTCCCGTAGAATCAAAACAGAACTTTTGGTGCAAATGAATGGTGTTGGTAATGATTCGGATGGCGTGCTTGTTCTAGGTGCTACAAATATCCCATGGCAGCTCGATTCTGCTATTAGAAGAAGATTTGAAAGAAGAATATATATCGCATTGCCTGATCAAGAGGCTCGTGTGGAGATGTTCAAACTTAATATCGGCGACACTCCATGTATTTTAACATCTCAGGATTACCATACCTTAGCTGAGATGACGGATGGATATTCGGGACATGATATTGCTGTCGTAGTAAAGGATGCTCTGATGCAACCTATCAGAAAAATTCAAATGGCTACCCATTTCAAGAAGGTAATTTCAACGAACGAATCCGACGAAGAAATAACGCAGTATACTCCTTGCTCTCCAGGAGACTCAGAAGCGATCGAAATGAATTGGTTAGATTTGGATGGGGAGGAGCTAAAAGAGCCAGACTTGGGAATCAAGGACTTCATCAAAGCAATTAAGACGAATAAACCTACCGTTAATCAAAAGGACCTGGACAAGTTCATCGAATTTACTAACGATTTCGGATCGGAGGGTAATTAGATTAATAATACGATGTTATCAATAGAAGTATACCAAATCTTTTTGTTCACTATAATCTTTGTAAGTATTGATCTCGTTATAAATTAGAAGATTCTTCTGCCCCTGATAAGGGTGAGAGACATCTGTATCTGTTTACAAATGCTCAGTTATATTGGGAGATGTTATTATTTGAGTCCACTACCTTGGAAGTCTCGACATTAATCAATATTAATGCGACCTCATCTCCGTCAATGAAAGGCTTAGCGTCGGGGTTAGTAGCCAGATGTACCTTTTTGTAATATTCCAGCTCTTCAGGATTCTTATCAGTTAAGAATTTCTCAGCATATCCTGTCAAGTTGCAACTCAATTCGCTCAACTCGGATTGGTTCAAATCTGTTAAGAGTTTTAACAAATGTTTCTCCGATAACGTTCCTCGTTCGCTGTTCTTAGTCGAGGTGGTCCAATCGTGCACTAGGATAGAACATTTAGGATTCTTCATCAAATTCTTGTACTTCTGGGTATTTTTGTGAGTTGAAATAAGAATGTAGTAATCTCTGTTTGATTTGGATTCATAGATATCTTCGGGAGTCATGAATGTATAATTCATCAGACTAACGTGTGGGGTATTTTCCGAGCAGGTTCCAAGATGGATGAAATTAGCATTTCGTAATAAATGAATTACTGATGGAGGCAATGGACCTTCTGATTGTGTCATAGTATGTTCCATAATTGTTTTCTATTTTCATTTACGATCGTATAATAGACTATCACTTTGGACTGTCAGACTCTTGCTTATATGTGAATGTCTCAGAACCAACCTCTTCTCTCAAGATTTTGTTGCCCAAAGTCGTGCGAACGTGAATCGTCGCAAGAACATTTTTGCGTCGATAAAGTCGATTATCAACGCCAACAGAAAGGTCTCCAATATTTGTTTACCTCTTTTTCAAGGAAATTACTATTGGGATCATGATGGACAGGAAATCCCAGATCTTTGAAAAGCTAGTTGATTCGCCAATAGATCAGTTCTTCAACAAGTAAATAACCTCAGCTTTAGAAATTAACATGAGCTCTTTTTGAACTCTTTATGGACGATTGTTTCAAAAACTCTTGGTTAGAAACTATCATGGTAATGGCGGGGAAAATCGTCTCTTCTCGCAAACGGAGGGCAGGCCATTCGATGCAGAATATTAGACGAGTCTCAGATGAACCGTACATGGTAGAAATGATCGATCCCGTCACTCTGGTTCTTCTGGATCAACCCGAAATTTCCACTCTTTCTCGCCGGGTTTCTAAAGAGACTAACATGTACAAGAAGGGAAAGATTCTTCATTCAGGTTCCTTTTCATCTTCAATCCAAGAAACCGACAATTCTAATGAAGACAAAAATGACTACACAGACTTTGATGATACACAGACAGAGGAGATTAGTAAGAATGACGACTACGATGAAAAGGCCCTCAGAGAATCAATTATAAAGCAAGCCAAACAGTCACATACCTCTGATGGGAGCATGATAGACTACGGTGTATCCATGGATTGTGTAAATGAACAATTGAACTTATGTTTTCCAGACAAGGTACGAGTTATCACTATATCGAAAGACAACGAGGACAACATCCACAAGATGTTGGTGGATGAAAAACAAAAACTGGAGAGGGCACAAAAAGACAATCCTGATGCCGTAACGGGAGCTACAGCAACTCTTGAACATCACCATAAAACGATCACTCGAACCGGTAATTCTAAATGGGAACCCTCCTCTCATTTGGTTTGCTTCGAAAGAAGTCGTACGGCTCCTCTTCCTCTTGCATCACTTCTTAATCCCATGGATAACAGTATTCTTTTGAAAGAAACTGTAGGCTCAGACAAAAAAACTTAAATTGACATTCCTTGTCTCTTGGGTGACGATTCACAGTATTTCCAAAGAATTTTCAAATCGAAATGTGGTTTGTATCACAATTAATGCAGAAAGGGGGTGAGAGTCAACTAAGTATGTTGTGTAACAGCAATGAACGCTCAAGGATGCCCAACAAATGATATCCCCTAAAGAAAGCATACAACAATGATGAAGTCTCCGGGTCTTTCCTGAAGAATCTCTACTGGTAAGAATTTAACTTTTTCAACACCTTTCCTTCTAAAGAAACCATAAGCTTCAAGATGGTGAATACGAAGTTCGAGAGGATTTATTATTACTTAGAGATATCTGATAGTTAAGGTTTGAAATGCTTCGCTAAACAGGGATTTTGTGATGTTATTGAGAAGCCTATCGCTCTGACGGAACCACCTCCGATTTATTTCATGTATTGTATTTATTTTACATTATATTTCTTGATGGATTGATTCCACATAGAAAGAAACACGGACGCTTTTCAACAATAATATGCTGTACTTACTTTAAGATGTATGTATTTTAGTTATTCCTTATTTGTTATCTTTTGAGGCAGTGTCAGGATATCATAGATATTCGAAATCACCGCGTTCTCACTAAAATCGCTGAAATTTAAGTCACTACCTAAACATTTAACATGAACCCTAGGCTCAAACTAGAATTGATGGTTGAGAACACGAAGAAATAGAATGACTGTCGCTGAAAGCAATGAAGGTGATATCACTATGTTTAGTGAGACTCACAATGGGGATATGGCTGGTCTTTTGGATCAGAGCTTAAGAAAACAAATACTGAGGAATTTGACTAACCGAACATCTTCTGGTGCTAGAAAGATAAAATTGCATAATCTAGACTCTGAGTACATTCAAATTTATAAAATGTTTGAAAACCTAATCAGGTATAATGAGGGGAAGTCATGCATCCTCGTTGGGCCCAGAGGTACTGGGAAAACGACTTTAATTAACAATGCGCTATATGATCTGAATTCTCATTTCAGCGGGTCTTTCTATGTGATCAGAATCAGTGGGATGTATCAGCCTGACGACAAGAGTGCAATTAAAGAGATAGCCCGACAACTAGATTGGCATTTGATCAAAAGTTCTGAAGAACATGAATTTGCATTTGAAAGATTTTCAGCCAGTGAGACAATGAACAGTGTCATGAGTATTTTGGATGGTTGCAAGCTGGTCGAAGACGAACAAGATATGGAATCGAAGGAAACATTTTCCAATGATAACTCCAGCTCCAAAGAAGGTCATATACCGATTATATTCCTCCTCGAAGAGTTTGATAGATACACCAACGATTCCAAACAGACGTTACTCTATAATTTATTTGAAGTGGCTCAATCATCTTCCCCAGATTCTCCTTCGATTTCTGTTGTTGGACTGACAACCAGAACTACAGTACGTGAGCAACTGGAGAAGCGAGTCAAAAGCAGATTCAGCCAGCGATTAATTCAGATTACGAAGCCCTCTAAATTATCTGATTTCTGCGAGTCGGTCTATTGCATGCTAGAGCTAGAGGAATACGAAAATTCAGCCAAAAATAATGAACTGACACAAGAGATCACTAGAACATATAATAAACACATTCGGGAACTGATTGAAAACCCAAGTCCCTTGAGAAAATTGATCATCGAGAATTTCTACACTGTCAAGGATCTGAATAGCCTGAAAAACACCTTAATACCTGCACTAATGAAAACGGATCTGAAAAATCCCTCTTTTTCGCATTCAGACTTCGTGAGAACGAACTCAAACAACAAAAGTCTGGAAATATTGCCCAGTCTAAGCGAATTGGAACTCCAATTGGTAATATGTGGAGCTCGCCAAGTTCTGAAGAATGCTATCGATCAGGTAAATTTCAATATAGCTTTCGAGGAGTTTCAACGTCTCTCTAATTTTCATACCAACACTCTCAATTCCCAATTGCAGACTATGGGAAATATCAAGCTGGGCTCAATAGCACACTCAAGAGACTTAATGCTCACCTGCTGGGAACGCTTGATCCAAAAGGGAATATTGATCGAGCCGATACGACAGGTTAACGGAATCAACCTCAATTACTACACAGGAGGAGAATCGAATAAAATGTATCATTGCGATCTGACCCTGGAGGAGATTCTTCGTTGCATGCGAAAGACACATGCAGACGGCCTGTCTTCAAGTTTAGGAGAATTTGCTTGGATTGAAAAATGGTGCAGGCTCTAATCGTATAACGTTCCTCAAAATACTGGATTACGTAATCATCTGAAACATTAGATAATCTACATTATAATGTGAAACTTTGATCAGGATCTAATGTATTCATTCTATGGCTGTGATGGGGAAATCACACCCCTCATCGGAATTGCACTTTACCCCGCCTGACCCCTCTTGTGCGCGACTGTGGCGGCTGATGTTCTTTACATGCCCGATCGCGAGACCAGAAAATAACTAGCAACAGACCATTACCTATAGGGAAGTAGAGGCGAAATACCCTTAAAAGGGGAGATCCATTTGTAGCGAGTGCCTGTCCGGCATCTGAATGACTGGTTTGTCCAATGAGATGACAAATTTGTTTCACCCGGTGTCCGATGCACCCCGACGTGCATCTGGGGCTGTGGTGGCGGAGTAGTCGGTAGATGGGCACCAAAGTTCCAACCCCCACATTGAAGAACTTAGTATTTTTAGCATGGCCGTTTCAAGGACAGAAGGAGCTAAGGGGTGGAATAAACGTATGTTTAGGACAAAGCTACCTATTTATGGATCATACAAAAGGTATATATACTTTGTTTAACCCCCCTCTGTTTAAAGATCTACGCTCTCCGTTGTCGGCCAAAGCGTGAAGTTCAACTGTCTGGTGCGAACCTTAAAGTTTAAAAAGTTTTCTCTGGCTTGTTGGCGGCTTTTAAATATTAGTACACATATTGTTAATGGCTAAATAACAAAAATAGGGACTGTTACATTGAGATAACAAAATCTTGAATTAGTGGATAATCGATACCAATTAGCAATTGAAATTATCCGATTGTAACTGAGTGTATGAGACTGATATTGTCAGAGACACAAATCTTTTCCATAGACTGAAACTGTGTACAAATACAGCAACAATTGCAACCAACTACTCTATCGATTGTATCTGGAATACGCCCTCCTGCGTATAGTTCACGTTTGGTTTCCTTTTGTATTTTTCAGATAACCAATCTATCTCCACGGTTCACCATTTCCTTGATTTCAGCTAGCAATGGATCCAACACAGGACCCAAACTTCAGACCGCCATCGACGAATCCGCCTGTTGAGCCCACTGTCTCTTCCAAATTAATTCCAAACAGACAACCGATCCAGCCCTACGTTCTAGCAGACTATCTGGAACCAATTGACCAGCCAATTACACATTCGTCCTTAAAGCAGGGATCAAAGGGCACCTCAGTCAATCTATCGTCTTCCACTTCTTCTCTTCATTCAGTTTCTGCTGGTCCTGTCGATTTCAGTATAGGAACGCCTCCAAGAGCTCTCTCACCAAACTCAATCAAACACAAGATACCCAAATTACCTACAGAGCTTCAGCCATTTAGCTCAAGCGACGAGGAAGAGGAGAACGAGACAAGCAAAGACGACATGGCAGAAAAAACACCTAAAGTATTTGAGGGTAAAGATGAACTTGGCCTGTCTCCTGACGAGAGCATCTACACAAGCTCCAATAGTAGGTTGAAAGACAATAAACGGACTGAATCGTTTTCGACCAACTTACCCCGGGTGCATTCTTTCCAGATAGCAGATCTTGAAGAAGTCCCTCATGGAGTTCAGAGACAGTCCAAGACACTAGATGACTATAAATTCCCATCTCATAGACTCAAAACAAGACTATCGGAACCTAACAAGTTTCCGCTGGTAGTTGTTGCCTGTGGTTCTTTTTCTCCTATAACGTATTTGCACCTGAGAATGTTTGAAATGGCTCTTGATGTTATTAGAGAATCGACCAGATTTGAGGTAGTCGGTGGCTACTATTCTCCTGTTTCTGACAACTATAGAAAGCCAGGGTTGGCCTCCTCATATCACAGAGTTAGAATGTGCGAATTGGCATCTGAGAGAACCTCCTCGTGGTTGATGGTAGATGCTTGGGAATCCCTTCAACCGAAATACACCAGAACAGCTTTGGTTTTAGATCACTTCAATGATGAGATAAATATCAAGAGAGGTGGTGTTTACAAGTATAATAGTTCAACGGAGAAGACTGGAGTCAAAATAATGCTTCTTGCTGGTGGAGATCTTATCGAATCCATGGGGGAACCAAATGTTTGGGCAGACCAAGATCTGCACCATATCTTAGGTAATTATGGATGCTTGATTGTAGAAAGAACTGGCTCCGATGTTAGGTCGTTCTTACTAAGCCATGATGTCATGTACGAACACCGCAAGAATATTTTGGTGATTAAGCAATTGATCTATAATGATATCAGCTCAACAAAAGTGAGACTTTTTATCAGAAGAAATATGAGTGTTCAGTATTTGCTGCCAAACTCAGTTATTAGATATATTCAGGAGCATAAGTTGTATGTTAACGATAGCGAGCCTGTCAAACAAGTGATGGATTCTAAGGATTGATGGGGTTTATAATACTTCTCGCTGAACTGTTTATTATTGAAAGTATTCTTGCAGTAGTTTCGAATTATGACTTAATTACCTCCTGTAACTGATATAAGCAGCTAATATAGTTGTACACCTTAAACTGACGCTTCTAATATAGAAAAAATATATAACAAATTCTTTAATTTAAAGGATTACATCATTGTGACGAGTTCCTCAGCAGATGTAGGGTGAATTGCAACACAATCATCAAAATTAGCCTTGGTAGCACCCATCTTAATAGCAACGCCAAAACCTTGTAGAATCTCTGCAGATGCATCTCCCACAATATGTAATCCTACCACTTTTTCGTTCAAACTCTTAACACAAACAAGTTTGTAAGCAGTTGGTGACTTGTGCTCCGACATACTATAGTACATAGAAGTGAATTTGGACTTGTACACTTTGACGTCATCCTCCCCGTATTTCTGTTTAGCCTCTTTCTCAGATAAACCAATTGACCCTGCTTCGGGATGAGAGAAGATAACAGAAGGGACATTTTCAAAGTCCTGTTTTTGGTCCTTGTAGATTTCAGGGCCAAAAAGTCTATTTGATAGTTTACGGCCAGTGGCGATTGCAACAGGGGTTAGCTCCACATTACCGACCACATCACCTAAGGAAAAAATGTTATCCAGGTTTGTTCTTTGAATGTCATCAACCACAATTTGTCCTTTGGAGTTCAATTCTAATCCGATCTCTTCTACACCAAGAGGGGACAGGGACTTTCTACCAATTGTCCAGATTAATACATCAACCTCAAGCACAGTTCCATTGTTCAGAGTAACTTTCTTCGAGCCATCTACCAATTTCTCAACCTTAGTCACTTGGGACTGCTTGTGAATGTTTACACCCTCTTTTTCATAATGGGTGGTGATAGTGTCTTGAATCATTTCATCAAATTTTCTTAAAACGGTGTCACCTCTTATTATTAGATGCGTCTCGGTTCCTAAGCCATTAAATACACCAGCAAATTCAACACCAATGTAACCTGCACCAACGACAGCAACTCTCTTTGGTTGCTCCGGCAATTCAAAGAACCCATCAGAGGAGATACCCAATTCATGACCCGGAATATTGTTAGGATCAACTGGTACACCTCCGGTAGCAATCAATATTTTATCGGCTGTGAAAGTGGAAATCTCGGAAGTATCCTCTTTATTGACAACTTCCACTTTTCCATCCTTGGTGAATCTAGCAAAGCCGAAAACGTAATCAACGCCCTCCTTTGTGAGATTTCTCTCATAAATGCCATTCAATCTCTTTATATAAGCATCTCTCTTTTCTTTGAAAGTTGCCCAATTAAAGTCATCTGCCAATGATGGATCGACCTTTTGGAAGCCATAGTCTTTGGCAAGTCTCAATTTGGAGGCCATATCGGAAGCATACCACATCACTTTTTTTGGGACACATCCAACATTTACACAAGTGCCACCCATTTGTTTTGATTCGATAAGTAGTGTTGAAGCACCATATTTAGCTGCTCTTCTAGCAGAGGCAACTCCTCCTGAACCACCTCCAATGACAAGATATTGATAATGCGACTTCATTCTTCTGAGCATAACAAACCCACCTCTTTCAAAATATATTCGTGTAGTAAACCTTCTCTTTGATTTATCTAGCAAAGTGCTCTCAACCTTCAGGTCTTCCTAACAAGTCTTTTATATGAGGTGAAGGCAAACTTATATTCTCTTATTGTGCTGATTAATGGCTAGGTTTTAGGATGCTTATATACCCATAAATTAATACGACAGATAATTATATCAACTACAAATTTCGAAGATCCTGTGAAGTTTTCTTGGTTAATGAGGAAGGTAAGCTGAAGAGAGCAGCTGAAAGAGATCGTATTCATACCCTAAGGACTTCACCGAGACGGAGCCAACAATAATAATCAGAAATTGATTATACGGAAAGATGTCAGGCGAAACTGATGGAGCTGAGGCTCAGAATATACCTCAGGATATTGAACAAAGCGAATCGACACAAAGGCAAGGAGCTCTTTTCACAAGCGAAGATGTGGACCAATTGATGGAGGACGAAAATGAAGAATATGGTGACGATGCAGAAATTGAAGCTGAAACCGAAACAACTAATAATGCAAGCGAGACCAAAAGCAGTGAGGCCAAAGACAGCAATGAAGAGAAAAGTCAAGACCCTTCACTTGGCAAACTTAATTCTGTTCTTCCAGCTCTTCCAGAACTCACAAGGAGCGACAAAACTCTAGAAGAAGTCCTTGAAATGATGGATGATGAAGAATTCACGCCTATTATTCCCGATAATGTAACACAATATTACCTAGCAAAGAGCGGATTCCAAACTTCCAATGTCAAGATAAAGAGATTGTTAGCCCTCGCTACCCAGAAGTTTATCAGCGACGTTGCGATGGATGCCTACGAGTATTCCAGGATTAGATCCAATACTGCTGTTTATAATTCCTCAAATCCACATGTAAGGGCAAGAGCATTGATGATGGCCACCTCCAATATTTCCGGTGGAAATGATGAAATAGGTGGAACTGATTCGGGGGTCTCTGGAACCGGAGCAAACACAGCTGCTGAAGGACAAAGTGGGACCTCTTTAACGGGAGGGATCCAACAACAACAGAATCAGAAGGTTACTTTGACAATAGAAGATTTGAGTAGTGCATTGGACGAATATGGGCTCAATATTAATAGACCACAATATTACAGATAATATTGGTTTAGCTTTACGACACTCGAACTTTAATTATGTAGCCTATTATGTTGTATTTTAGTATACTAGCGAGAAATTAGTTTTCATTTTTCAATAACAACTATCTGTTTAGCATCGAAGCAAACAATCATAAGTGACCACTTTAATTGCGTACCCATAAATAGAATCGGGTGACCAAAAGTAAACTTAAATGTCATAATCATGATATTAGCGATTTCGTTAGAAGAGTCTTAGTCAAAAGGCAATGCAATACATCTCCATAGGTGAACATTAATTAGAACATGTTGTAAGCAATCTGTACCTGTACCTCAGGATATTTCAAACGAAGGGAAGCACCTTCTTTTCCATGAATCAATCTCCCAGGTGATAATTCCTTCTTCAGAGCCAATCGCTAGAAAGCTTCTATCTTTCACTCGCACAATGTCTAAACCAGATATTTCTAGATCACAATCCAAGTAACGCTGGAATTCATCACCCTCTGTAACTGTCTGGGAACTTGCTCGAGGAGATGGATGCGGATTGACTCTTCTCACAGCCATAGATGGAAATCTAGCAATCATAGATCTGTCTCTTACAGTAATTCTATTGTTTGGACGTTGGAAAGGATCTGAATTGGGCTGTGATGTTTGGGAAGCTGTCATCTGATTCCTATCCTGTGTTGTAGCTCCTTGGTCATAGGAGTAACGACTAGAAGAGCTGGCAATAGATTGATTATAGTTAGACAACATTTGAGGAGAACGTGGCTGCATCGCAGATAATTCAGGAAGCGACTTAATAATCGGCTGGTCATAAGATCCCGAATCAGCGTCATATAGATGGTCAGGAAGTAATAAGACTTGATGGTTGGAATAATCACGTGTATCCACCAGATGAACTCTACCATGATATTCCGATATAATCAGGAGATCTTCAGTTCCACCGCTGAATTTGCATACCCTGAAGTCTCCGTTAGCGTCAGCCCTGGTAGAAAGTATTTGATGGATAGGGTAATCATGTTTTCTTGCATCATAAATCAAATTAGCTCCTTCTTGAAAACAGACGCTAAACTGCAATCCTGACTGGCTCCAATCGGTCGATATTCCACACTCAAATTTTGTTTGAATAGCTTGATTATTATTGATATCTTTTATTCTTTCATCTGTATGAAGCATGAATATCTTGGACGAATCACCTACAGTAATTATTGTTTTTTGATCCGGAGACAAGCTTGCATGGTTAAGCGGTATTTCTAGATTGATATTCATCTCTTGGTTAGAAATATCACGGTTCTGAATATCCAACAGATACATATTTTGATCATTATTGCAAAGAATGGATTTGTAACTGGAATTAGAACGCTTGTAAATGGAAACGGAATTGTTGATCAATGCACCCACATTTCTGCTGATTACCTGATTTGTGTCACCGGAATAGAATCCAAAGAACCCTCTATGATTTCCTACACCTGATCCCTGTGTACATGCGCCATGTATTCCTCCAACAACAACAAGGTTATCTGCTTCTTTAAGACATCTCGGAGAGACGTCAAACTTTGCCACTGATTTCAGGACCTTTTTACGTCCAGAAACTGATTGCTGATCATAAGAAGTCCTACAATTAAGACGCATCAATTGATTTTTAGAAGGAAAATATACTGAATTTGATGTTGAAGAGGCACATACTAAATCCTTAAGCTGCCAATGACTGCATTAGTCCTAGGGATTATTATCCCAATTTCATTGTTAGAACATTTATGTCTCAATAAATTTGCTAATTTTTGATCACTTACCCCATACTTATGTTGACATTATAAAATTTGGACGTGGGTAATAGAAAGCTATGATTAGCCCCAGAACGGCTAGTGTTTTCAACAGTAGAAACATCGGAACTATATTCATCCAGATAACGAAGACCGGTTATGGCTGTCAGTATAAATTCTTCCAAAGAAATAGAGGTAAATCAATTCTGAAGTCACAAATATCAATGCAGCATGTGAACTTGCCCTCAATACAAACAAACTCACCTCTTCTCGCTAGATAAGCTTTCGATAGTCATTTTTCCTGTTTTAACGTCAAAGTAATAATATCAACAAACCTGGTCTACTATTGAAGTAACTGTAGACCCACTTAGTCTAATTATTTAATAAAACTGTCACCAAAACTTTATATCCCATCCTCATCCCCTCAGTCACACAACTTTCCGTTGATCGCTTATCATCTAATCCTTAATTTCTACTGACTATCACGCAGTAACAGAAAAGTTACATCATAAGCCCGATTACGCGATATATTACATCAGCACTTCTCTCAGAAGATATCAAACATTTTACATCCGTGCACCAGAACCCTGGGTGACAACAACGCAAGAGAAATAATTGCCTATATGTGTTTTGTTCAAATAGAAACAAAGGAAGAAGTAAGGGCAAGAGCAGGATCGACACTGTTAGGGTTACTTTTCAGGCTGAATACACAAGACGTTTAGTAAGCTATACTTGCAACCGTGTTAGCTGTTGGATCTTAACAATTGAACTTGATGCCATAATCAGAACCTTGGAATTGTTGATTTGCAATTGATCTGAAGATGGCCTCTGTGGTTTATTTTCTGGATAACAAAGGAAGACCGCTTCTTTCGCGGGATTATAAGGGTGATATTCCTTATCAAGCAGTGGAGAGATTTCCTCTTTTATTGCTGAATAATTCCACTAGTAGTTCTGGAATGGACGAAGGAGCTGCGAAGCCGGTACTCTACGACAATGGTATCAGTTATATCTACCTGATGCACAAGAATCTCTATATTTTGGCAATGACCAGACAGGACACAGATACATTCACTATTATGTGTTATCTGAATAATCTAATTAAAGTGCTGGAAAGCTATGTGAAATCGCTAGAGGAGGAATCCATAAGAGACAATTTCTCTATTATATACGAATTGTTGGACGAGATGATGGATTTTGGTGTACCTCAAATCACGGACACCAAAATTCTCAAGGAATACATAACACAGGAGTCTTATACCTTAGAAAAAGTGCTTGCTTCTGCTTCGTCTTTGATGTCGGGCTCTCAGCCGCAGCAGACAAAGCTCCCACCTTCGACTCTGACGAATTCTATCAATTGGAGATCTCCAGGTATATTCTACAAGAAAAACGAGGCGTATTTGGATGTTATAGAATCAATAGATATGCTCATAAATGCTAAGGGTCAAATGCTGAGCTCAGAAATATTTGGTGTGATCAAATTAAAATCATTTTTGTCTGGGATGCCGGAGTTGATATTGGGATTGAATGACAGATTTTTGAACAGTGGATTAAATTCGATCAAAGGGGAAGTAAGCACTTCCAAAGGAATCGAGGTTGAGGATGTTAAGTTTCATCAATGTGTGAGGTTATCGAGATTTGAAGCTGATAAGATGGTTTCTTTCATTCCGCCAGACGGGGAATTTGATCTCATGAGCTACAGAGTGCATTCACAGACGTTGAGACCTTTGTTCTTAATTGATTACAAAATGAAAAACCACTCAAACACCAGAATCGAAATTATGATCAAAGTGAAAGCAAACTTCAAGAACAAAATAATCGCCAATAAACTGGAGATCCGCATCCCTGTTCCTGATGACGTTGACTCTCCGAAGTTCCACTACAACAAAGGATCGCTGAAATATATACCTAGTGAATCTGTTGTTTTGTGGAAGTTCAAGAGAATAGAGGGAGGAAAGGAATATGTAATGATAGCAGAATTATTATTACCTTCTGTTCATGACGACTCAAACCTGTACAGCTTCAAGAAGAGACCAATCAATTTGAAATTTGAAATGCAAGGGTTTGTCACAAGTGGTTTACAAATCCGCTACTTGAAGATTAATGAACCCAAACTAAACTATCAAAGTTACCCTTATGTCAGATATATAACCAAAAGTGGAGACAATTATTCTGTCAGAGTCAAATAGTCAAGAAGTTTCTCTGTCTTCACAATTCATTTACATACTCATCATCTTCAATTAATCAGTGTAACCTGTTCAGGCAGTATTGCTATTGATGCATTGTAATTTCTAATCTCTTTAAAATCTTCTATGTTGACAGTATATTTGAGTTAAAAGATGAAAAAATTTCCAGAACTCCATGTTCGGTTAATTTTTGCGCAAGATCTCGAAATACTGATCCATAAAACTGAAAATCCTACACTGAAGCAACAGTGATAGAGAAGCAGGCAGCTAGGGCTTGCAAAGCATAATCTTCCCACTGACAACACAAAAAAAACATTCTGAAAGGTCTGCTGATAGACTTGACTTAAGTTTAAGGAGTTGTAGATACTCTTCGCTATTGAATACCAGGATGAGCTCAAAAGACAGCACCGAGGCTCTCATCAAGCAGTCTACGAACTTCAAAGACGAAGGAAACAAAGCGCTAAAGCTTAATAATTTCGATGAGGCAGTGTCACTTTACACTAGGGCAATCGAGATATACCCAACTGCAATTCTGTATTCAAATAGAGCACAGGCTCAGATAAAACTGGAGAATTATGGCTTAGCTATTGAAGATTCAAATGCTGCCATTAAGTTTGATAAGGACTATCTCAAGGGATACTATAGGAGAGCAGTGGCTTATAGTGCTATTATGGACTACAAGAAGTCTCTCAACGACGTGAAAATTGTTTTATCCAGAGCTCCTAGTGATAAACATGCGAAGTCTCTCGAGAAAGAATTGAAAAAGATAATTAACCAGATAAAGTTCGAACAAGCGATCTCTGTTGCTGATAACTCATCTATCATCCACTCCGTTGATTTCGATTCGTTGCTATTAGAAAACAATTATTCGGGTCCAAATTTGAATATTTCTGTTACACAGCTAGGTAAAAATGACCAAAAGGTCGAAATCGATTTAACGAAAGACTATATCGAAAATATGGTCAAGCTGTTTAAAGCTGGTGGAAAGATCCCAAAGAAACATGCCTTTGCCATAGTTGCAGTTGCAAATCAACTATTCAAAGAAGATCCATCTCTGGTAGAGTTTGGACTTCAAAGATCGAAAACAAACTCAAAGGAACACCAAAGTAAGGATGTTGAATTGATTTCTGTGTGTGGTGATACTCATGGTCAGTTCTATGATGTCTTGAACCTCTTTAATCTTTTTGGAGAAGTGTCTACGAAACACACGTATTTATTCAACGGTGACTTTGTCGACAGAGGCTCCTGGTCTTGTGAAGTGGCTCTTCTTCTCTACTCTTTGAAGATTCTCTATCCAAAGAATCTTTACATAAACAGAGGAAATCATGAAACAAATGACATGAACAAAGTCTATGGATTTGAAGATGAATGCAAGTACAAATACAACGAGAAATTGTTCCACTGTTTCTCCGAATCTTTTAACTCGTTGCCTTATGCTACTTTAATTGGACAAGAGTATTTGGTAATGCATGGTGGACTGTTTTCAACTGATGAGGTCACAGTTGATGACATTAGAAATATCAACAGATTCAAGAACAAACAGCCACCAAAAGAAGGAATTGAGATGGAATTGCTATGGACAGATCCTCAAATTTCTACCGGAAGATCACCATCTAAAAGAGGTATTGGTATCCAATTCGGACCAGATGTCACTAAGACATTTTGTGAAAAGAACAATCTCAAAGCTATTATTAGATCTCATGAGGTCAGGATGGGTGGTTATGAAATAGAACACGATGGAAGACTCATTACTGTCTTTAGTGCTCCAAACTATTGTGATGTTCAGGGAAATTTGGGTGCTGTCTTGAACTTCACATTAGATAGTTCTGAGGAGTATAACATTGACCACCAGACTTTCAGCCACGTAGAGCATCCAAATATACCTCCTATGAACTACTCCAAGACAAATTTTGGTTTATGATGCATGTTTATGATACCATATTGTTGATCATTAGTATATATAATTCTACCAGCTCTGTTTTACTTCCTTTTTTTTTTATTAAACGTCACTACTATGTATTACTACTGCCATCACACTATGTCTGAATATTACAACTTTAATTTCACCTTGAAATGTTAGATCCACCCAGTATCGTTTTAAAAATGCACACTGCAAAACGTACAATCGAAAACGTTAAGTTCTCAACGAACTTCCTAACTGAATAAAACCTGTTTATCTTGAAAAGGTTGTAGAGGGGGGCAATCTAGTCAATATCGTCATTAACCACCCTACAATATATACCTTTTCTTGTATAATGAGTGAAGAAAGGAAAAGCTTCGGAAGAATACATGTCGAAGATTCGATTTCTGTCTAATCCTTTAAATATTTTTTCACAGCGTTCGATTTTGTGATTACATAATCCAATTAACGTTTTTCATAATCAAATGTCTTAGTTAATGAAGATTCTTTGTTTCCTTTACAAATAGCTTCAGCCTATTTAGAACAGTACCCAAGGAGCCTCAATCATTCGTCTGTCGTTACAAGCTAGCTGTCGCGGTTAAGAAATGGTGGCTATCAATACATTTTTTTTGGTGATTCAATTCTCTGCGCTGGTTTCTGCAGCCATCACACTTACTGGAACAATTGCACTCCCTGTACTAGAACCTGCGAAATTGTTTGATCCCTCAAGATCACATTTACAGTTGATCGATGAAGCCGATGATTCATCTAAATATTACCATTTCAACAGAAAGGGCGGATTCGAAATTCCACAGGTGGAACCAGGAAACTACAGATTGGTGGTCAGATCGCATGATTTCAGCTTGAGAAGAACTGATCGATTCAGAATCACAGTGAATGATGAAACAATGGACGATTCCGATTCATACATTGTGTATGAGCTCAGACCGGGCTACACAAATAACGAAAATCTACTGGTGATTCCAAATAAGCTGAATTTCTCCTCTGAATCGGTCGTGCTTAAACAATTTGAAGACAAGGCTGATGGCTGGGCTCTTATGAATTATCTTCCGTTCTTAGGACTCTTTAAACAATATCCAATTCTGGGGGTTATTGCAGGTTCTTGTTTCCTAATTATGTTAATGCCTACAATTATCAGCTATTTCGATCCTGACTTCACGGAACGTGTTATGGATGCCCAGAAGACCACCCAATCTTTGAAATGATCTCTGTTAGCTCTTTGATAGACGGTTCCTTCCGGCTCTATTCACCTTCCTTGTAGTTTTTGCGTCGATCGTCCCATACCGACGACCTTCCCGGGTTGTCTCAAAATTTGTTCCCCAGAGAATCCAGGTTGTTGTACTGAAATGTCTGCTCTTTATTGTGTCTAAGTACAGAGCTTCTCGGACTGCCCTTCTGATGTGAGCCGAAAAATGACCAAGAATCCAATTTTCTGCCAAGCAAACCAAGTATTTCCGGTTTCCTATCTTTTCTAATTTTTCATAGCCAACTGTACGCCCTAGGCCTAATGAAGATAAACATTAAAAATAAATATGTGGAGCGATTTCCAAGTTAACAAATTTGTTAAAAGCAAAGCCAGATTGTTTTTAAAAAGGTAGTTATACATAAACTAAAACTCATCTGAGATTCCTTACGCAAAAGGTATCTAGGACGCTCAAATATTATAGGCACAGTGCTCTAATTCCGGTTCAAATAATAGTTTATAACTCGGCGGTAGGTACAGAGCCGTGGTGATTTAATTACAAAAGGTCAACAGAAACATTCAAAAAGGCATATGACACTGTAGTTCAAAGCCGATCATCATTACATTCCACTCTTTATAAATTCATATTGCTCTACAGCTATGACAAAATTCCCAACAGTGTTGGGGCGCAGATCTGACCATCTTCTGGATATCAAGGTCCTTTCTACTTGTTGTACCTGGTATCTGGTATCAAGCATCACCTCTCAATCAACTAAAAATATCCTTAATGAGTTTGACTTCCCCGTGTTTGTCGCAGAATTCCAATTCTTCGCCAGTCTTGTCTTGGGACTTTCGGTGGTTTCTCTGCTCCAAAGATATCCAAAGCTTCGAGGTCAGTTCCCAAAACACTCATATCCTGCGTCAGGATTTATTCTCAATAGAAAACTTCTCAAGTTGTTTTTTCCTATGGGGTCCTTTCAATTTGTAGGTAAGCTATTCAACTTGGCCGCAACGTCATTGTGTCCGATCGCTACGGTTGCCTCAATTAGAGCACTAGGCCCGCTATTCATAGTTTTGGGTTACAGAATATACTATAAAGTCAGATTTTCGATCACTACATATGTCTCACTCATTCCTCTTCTTTTGGGTGTGATCATGATAGTCATTTCGCAGTCCCGAGACAAGGAGACTTCAAGAAGTGTCATTTCCGATCCCCAGATGAACCAGAAGCAACAACTAGAAGAGCTATCTTCATCAGAGTTATTATTAGAACAATCTCGCAATCTAAAGGGAATTGCGTTCGCTTTAATTTCCGCTACAATATTTTCCTCTCAATCAATTTATGCAAAAAATGTGGTTACTTCACATTCTCATCATGGAAACATCAGCGATCCGGGCTCGTTAGCACTTTCTAAAGAGACAATCGATGACAACCTCTTTGTTGATGTAGAAAAGGCGCTTTCTTCATCGACCTCATCAGAAGTTTCTTCTCATTCACCCGTTAACAAGCACCCACAGCATTCACATGCACAATTACCCTCTACAATGACTTCGGAAAACCCATCTCCTGATGGATGCAAGATAAGAGCGAATTCTACAGACTACGAGGTGATTATGGAAAGGCCAGATAAACTGACAACATTGATTTATTGTGCAATTTATGGAATTGTGCTATCAGTGCCAACATTTATTAGCTACGAAGCCAAAATGTTATTTTTTGAACACATAACTCTTGCAGATAATACGTCTCTTCCGAATTTCTACCGCATACCATGGACTTTATTGTTGCTGAATGGTGTAAGCCATTGTCTTCAGTCATTATTGGCATTTCATATCCTGGCAATGTTACCTACAGTTACATACTCCGTCGCTGCAATGCTGAAAAGAATTGTGATAATTACGGTCAGCATGATAATCACACGCAAACTCCCCACCACTTTAGAGACTCTTGGACTTTTACACGTTACTGTTGGGTTGTATTCTTATGATAGATGGGGATCTAAGAAATGATGATTGAATCAGCATATATATCACCTATTTTTCCAGACAGGATAGTATTATACGATATACGTCTGTGTACTATATTCCGTAATTATATCAACCCCATATTAAAAGTCTTGTTTGATCAGCCGCTGTTAATTCACACGCCCCCTCTATATTACCAGCACCATTCAATTTCACCTTCAGCTTCAGTTTTAAAGACACAATAGGTGAATTTCCAAACATACTAAATTCTCTTAATTTGATGATTTTCCAGCAGGAGTTCAATTTCAATTCGAAAATTTCGATAGATCCTGTATCAAATCCAACAGCAATCAATGATTTATGCCTCCAAGGGTGATGAATTGTGACCTTCTTTTCTTCGGAATTAAATTCTGAAAACTCGATAGATGTAGCCAAATCATTCCCTAGAAAATATTCGGCAATATATAAACCGTTGATAGTGAATATCTTTAAAATATTCTTTTGGTCGATTAAAGTAATAAGCGCTAGCTCATCAGACAGAGATATGAGCCTGCTTGGAAAACTAGAGATATTCCGGATATACTGTGCTTTTAAACTATCCCAAAGTTTGACATCACCGTTGACATCTAGACTTAATATAACCTTGTAAGATCCAGAGGTTTGTATACATTCAATAGCTGCCGAATGACCGCGCAATATTCCCGTCTGTTCTAACTCTAGACCTATTGTATGAAGCCTACTACCAAGGGATACTTTTTTTAACTGGCTATCTGACCCCTGCTGCAAGTTTGACTTCTGTGAATTCTTTATATTGTGAAACTTGTCAGTAGTCAATTTGAATATCTGTATGGTCCCATTTTCAAATCCTATTATCAGTTGGTTGGCCTGCATAATTTCCAGTGAGGTAATGGAACTGCTGCCTAAACTTTCTAGTAATAGGTTTTCGTTCACATAAACAATATCAGGTTGAGTCCATGAAACTTTGAAATCATTTGTCTGTCTACTAAATTTATCAAAGGCAATCCAATTCTTATTAACTGTGTCAAATCCAATTTGATCAATGTCAAAATTAATATCAACAATGGAAAGTGGGAGATCAAACAGTTGCTTAGCACTGAACTCCAATAAATTCCATGATAATCTCTCAGGATGAGGTCTGTTGAATATCTGAATCGGTGTTTGTCCAAAGTTATGGATAACAGAAACAATGACTCTCCTCTCATGTTCATCCTTTATTTTATCTAGATCAGTGGATCCCTGGTAACTCAAATGATGAAACACATTAAGCGCATCAACAGCTTCTTTTCCTCGTTGTTTCGAACCAAACACAAGATCTATCCATTTATGCAGGTTCTGTGAAACAAAGTCACTTTCTAGTGCTTGTCTCATCTTTTCAATGAATATCACAGGGCTACCCTTTGCCCAAGGCGGTAATAAAACATCGGATACCTCGTTACCATCTTGCAGGACCCCTAACTCGAAGTTGTTTGAGTTCAAAAGAAAATCAGGAAGGTAATAAAATTCAGGAATCAACTCACGCACATCAGTGGTATGCTCTTTTGAAGCACTATTCCATACCTTGCCGATAGAGTAGAAAAGTCTATCTGCATGATCAAACCTTCCACCTTGAAGTAGTAAATAGGATTGAACGAACGGTTTCATTCTGATAAGATAGGAGGCTACAATCATAGCAGATGAATAGTGAGTTCCATAATGAAAAGGTGGGGTGTCTGGAGACATCTCTGCCGAAGCAGTAAATCTCTCTTTAAACTGATTGGCTCTTTTTTCTGTTTGTGCCCCCATTGGTTTACTCAAATCTCGAAAAGTCTCAGGATTAGTCAGATCAAGCTCGTCACTTTCATAGTCAGCTATCACAAATGGAAAGATAGGATATTGGGTCAAATCATTGAATGTTCGACCTGCCAATGTATTAACTAGGATAAGGTAATAGAAGTTGGATATTTCTCCTTTCCGCCACATTTTTGTGATAGATGAAGTTGTTAAATTTATACTGGATGATGCAATAGCATTATACAACTTTGATCCTAATGGAGATGAAAATGGTTTCAAGCTAGTGGTGTGCTGCGATGCTAATCGTAATGCCTCATTAAGAGTGGCATCAGGATATTTTGCCACAATCTTAGATGACAGCTTCCCAAAAATTGAATCTCTGGAATTCTTATTCAAACATGTAATAAGAAAGCTAGTACCATCTATGAAGAACAATTCAATTGCTACATCCCTCAACAGAAAATTTCTTTTACAAATAGAGGCCAATTGTCTAATCTCCCATGTTTTTGTTATATGCTCACGAGACTCCAGCTCCTGTGTATTGTCATTTCCAGATATCACATTAACAAAAGAGTCTCTCTCATTTAATGGTGCATCGTTGATATCGAGTATCTCGCCTTTTCCGTGGAGAAAATAGTTTGCCACCAGATATAAATGTGTTTGTCCGACAATCATAATTGATCCAATTGTCTGAATTCCAATGATCTGAGTGACATTTAACATTTCCACAATTTTGTCGCCAACACATAAACTTCGTAATATTTTCCTATTTCGATCTTCCTGGGACGAATCCAATTCTATCTGATCTGCAAGCATTTCATAGCTTTCATCATCTAACTCGCTATATTCAAAGTTTGCATGCCCATCATCGGAATGTTGGGTAGGAATTGATGCTTTATTTGAATGGTCAACATAACTTATGATTCTCTGTCTCTTCCGTTCAGGCCCCTCCGCTGAGTCTAATATCCAAGAAAGCTTGAACAATTCAATAGGAAGTTTCGACCTGATTGAGTAAAAAAGAGAGATGAAGTAATCAAGATCATCTTTATCATCCTGAATATGACGGTTAAATCTTTTTGTTTCTGAACTTACTATGAATTTTATCAGTGGAAGAATATCCTTTGTATAAATAGCGTCTACTTTCTTGTTCAATTCCCTCCACTGTCGCCCAAGCAAATCATTAACTATCTCCTTCCTAGATTTCTTTGGCTCTAGCCTTTGAAGGAGACTCAGAGCCTGTGAAAACTTTATGTTAAATGAAATATTGAATGTGTCATTGGGGCCCCATATTCTTTTTATTTCCTGGTCACTCATAGTGGGGAGATTTCTAAATGTTTCTCTGACAGATTCTAGAGTTTTTGAGTCTGCACAAAGATCTTTTAAAGTTGGATCCAAATCAATATCATTCATCACAAGAAGTCTTAAGCAGTTAATCGAAAGGCTTGATATTTCGCTGTTAGTCATCAACATATTTTTGAGAAGAATGGATACCAATACGGTAAGCACCTGATCACCCAAAGAATTGGTAATGTATGGGACATTTGTCATAAGGATTGAGGAACAGAATTTTAGGCCCGAGTTGCTGAAACTGGAATTTTCAAGTTTCCGTCGAGAAGAATCCAAGAAGAATTGCACAAACGTATTTGAGAATTCATGTTTGAGTGACTTAAAAGATTGAATGGAATGTTGTGGAAGATTCGCTTCTTCAATATTTCTGATGATCTTACTTATGACATCTAAAGCTGAGATATAGTCATCATCAATAAATTGGTATTGTTTTCGACCGTCCAAAAACCTGATAAAAGTCTTTATCAAACAAAGTCCAAGAATACTGTCTTCCAGGACATCAGATAAAGTGTCCTCTATAGTCCCAATATGTTCAATAATTATTGGTACAACTGCAAGTGAGACACTAACAGGGTGCTTTTGGTAAAACTCATCAAAGAATGAAGCAAAGATTTGTCTTTTCTTTGTGTTATTTGATAAGTCAAATATTTTCGTTATGAAAATTGCTTCCATTAGCTTTAGAGCACTGGTATGAAGTTCCTTTGCTTTGTGTTCATTAGCTAATCTGTCAACTTCCAAGACTAATGACATTACGTCTTGTAGCAAGCGATGATCCTCGAGATAATACCGAGAGAACTTAGGTATAGTTTTAACAAGGATTGAAATGGAACAGATATAGGAATTCAGTGGTTCTGTTTTCTTCAAGAAAGTTTCGTTACCAATTTCCTGAGTACCGAACGTTTTAAGGAGATTGAAAATTGAATATCTCATAAAATGATTCATTACAAAGAGAAACTCCGGCATTATTATCTCTAGCTTGGAACCACTTCGTGAAATCCTTGGTATCCATGTATTCATATCTAACAAATATTCCACGGAATATGAAATACCAAACACGGCACAAAATAAGATTACGAATATTTCATCATCATACTTCCACTTCTCGGCTAATATTGCTAATATGAATAAGCTAGAACCCTCCATATGACACTTATATGTTTTGTTGTTGAAAGCTGATACCACTCTTATCAACAATCGAAGAGTCAACTTGATCACCTCTGGGTTAGAATCATTAAGAAGAAGAAATAACCACTTAATTGTAACTGATTTCAAGATTTGTTTGTATACCTGTGGATTAATTGAGGGTGAAGGGTCGCATATAACATCTACTAAAACCTGTAAAGCAGTGATGCCACATTGATGCTGAAGGTTTGAGGATTCAGTTTGGAGATTCAGGGCATACACTATATACAGGAACAGCGGTTTCACTACATCTGGAGTAGGATTAGACTTGACCAGAATAAGGAGTGAATCATGTAGTAACGGTAAAATTTCTTCTTCAAAAAGCCCGTATTTTAACGCTTGTATGAATCTTTTTATGATTCTCATCTTCACCAATTCCTTAACATTATGCACATGATACTTACTGTCCTGACCAAATACCGAAAATTGAAACAAAAGGAACTTGAATGTATCTTTTCCAGATTTATTATCGCATCCATCTCCGGCAACAGGCTTCCAAATTTCGAAATCAACAATAAGTGACTTATATCCAAGAGAATTAGCTAAGATAGATTGGACAGGCGATTCATGATTGTAACCAACATACTTTAGAATTAAATCTAGAACTTCTAATGTTAACAATTGTTTCTTTGTTTTCAGTATCGTAGCTAGTATGTTGTATCCCATTGTTTCTTGAAATTCTTGCAAAGAAAGTGGGCTATTGTTTAACAAACCAAAAAGCATTTCTAAGGATTTAACTAAGCTGGTGGTGGTTCTGGAAGTCTCTATCAGCCTCAAGGGGATGACAAACCCTCCAGAGCTGTATAATGTGTCAATAAGCAGTTTCGGACTCCAAACTATGATATTAGGATCTGCAAATTCAAATACGGAGGATTCATGGATTTTTCTTGAATCGTAGTTCTTCTGGTATAGAATTAAGTTTGAATCTGAGAATCCAGAATTAATCGCATTGATATTTAAAACAATTAGATGGGGCTTTAAATGAAATCGATCACCTTGCCCTGGCAAAGTTAATTGGATCCCCTCTATTTCTCTCGCAATAAAATCATGGGATTCATTATTCTCCTGGAGTTTCAATTTGGTCATAATTTTTGAGTTAGGTGAAAGGCGTTGATAGAGATCTTTTGCTTGGTAATTCCCAGAGTAGGAAACCCCTAAGAAGTATGATAGCAAAATCCAGTCCAACCTTTGAGGAGATGCAATCAACATGAAGTTCAGTATCTCTAAAATGACATTATCTGAAAATTTAGGCGCTCTTATTTTCAATGATAATTTAGTATCTGTAGGGAATGATGGTTTCGTTAATATGAAAGAACTTAAGCCCTCGCTCAAGTGAGGAAAAGGGTAATTTATAAACTGAGACTGAATAAATTCTCCGTTAACATAGAGCTCTACACGCGAGCTTCTCTTAGTATCATGCTTGTGAACGAGACAAAGATGAAATAAAGTTCCCTCCTCGAAATTAAAATCTTCAAAAGTCTCTGTTTCAAAAAATTGAGTCTGTGGATTATAAATCTGAAGAACCAATTGATTGCCACATATGCTGTATTGAAAAAGCGGTTTGTCACTCTCATTATAAATTGTAACAAACTCAGACTCAGATTGTTGTTCATCATGATGATTCGTGAGCCCTGTATTTAGTCTAAACCAAGTTTGAATCGTGAAGCCTTTATTTGAAAGGTCTAGAGAGAGATCAGAAAATACCATCTCAGAACTGTTATGCAAAATAAGAGATCTATGGCCATCCATATATAAGGTAAAAACATCGAGTAGAAGATCCATTGTCGACTCATCCTTTAAACCGAGTTTGCAAAATTGATTACATTGATCAAAAGTGAGCCCTAACTCAAGAATTGAGACAAGAAACAATTTGATTAGATTATCGATTTTTCCTGAAAAAGAGTCAAGCAACAATTGAACAGCCTGTGTAGAGTATATTCTTACCTTGTTTATCCGGGAAATTAAGGAAATATGATAGATGAAAATGAGAACCATTCGGTTTGTGTGTTCTTGTGGATCAGACAAGATAGACTCAATTATTGTTAACATCGTCATGTTTGAATCTGGATTAACAAGAACCAGATAATCAGAGCTTTCCAGGAATCCCAATAGTTCCTGCTCAAATTGAGATTCATAGTTCGTATCTAAAAACCCTACAATTGCCTCATAGTTTTTGTTGTATGTAAGACAACTCTTGAGCCTCTCCAGGACCCATTTTTCCTCTGGCATCCCAGCTTCCATTTTCTATTATTTTGTGGTAGACCTGTGATTCGAACGCCCTTTGGGGGTCACTTCCTAGACAATTACCTAATATGAACTGGTGATTTCCTTTATGTTATCGATGATCTCGTACTGATCATTCAGTTGTCCTAATACTCTTGTTCTATTATCATTAGAATACTATTTTCTATCTCCCTCAACTTCTCCAGATATGGTGTCGCACGACTTTTCTAGCTCCACCTTTGAAGGGCTAGATTTGAGGGTGTGAAGTAAAAAGTTTCAATACAAAAATTTTATAGTAGACAAAAGGGGAAGATCGAAGAGCAATCGAAGCTGCAAAAGTATAGCAGTAAACAAGTCGGCCAAGGTTGTGTGTAGTATTGCAAACTAGCGTCAAGTTTGGAAATCATATCTAGAAAAATATTGGTAGAAGTCTTGTTGCTCCAAGATCATGGGTAGTGAAGAGAACACACCTGTGGTTAGTTCCAGCTCCAGCAGAGTTGAGGAAGAAGTTAATGAGTGTGATGCATTTAGTAAGACAACAGATGTTGAACTTGAGGCAAGCATACGTAATTCCAAAAGTCGCAATGGGCCAATTGACAACGGTTCTCATAGAAAACAAGATAGTCGAATAAGCAATGGTGATGTCGATGAAATGACGCCCTTCCAACTTCTGGAAAAGCGCAAGGAACTGTACGGAAAACTGTTTGAGCAATCTTATTTCGATCTCAAGGAAGGACAGCGCTATTTTGGAGTCCCTAGTCAATGGTTGAAAACTTTTCTTAATTTCGATTTCGATGAAAATGATAGGGAAATCGAATCCAAAATTGGGCCTATCAACACATCAACGCTTCTGGATGGCACTCGATTATGCCTAGATCCGAAAAAAGAGGTCGAGTTTGTGGCAGAACCAATATTCCATAAATTGGTAGAATGGTATGGTTTGGAGCATGACAACGTTCCTATTGAACGTCTTTTATTCATGGATAGACAAGATGGTCAGTTTAAGCTTGAGGTGTACCCATTATACATAACTCCACATATACTTTGTGCAAATGCACATTCTGCGAATTCTTATAGACTGGTGGGCGCAAAACCGTTCCTGATATCATCTATCAATACCGCTAGAGATCTCAAAGTTGCCATGAAGAAACAATTTGACATAACCAAAAGCACAACGAGAATCTGGAAAATAACATCATCGAATTCTAGAATACCAACAATATTGATTCCTCATTCATTGGACTTGATCACATCGAAGACGCTAATTCCGGCTGGTAAGAAATCCGGTCCTTTACATCTAGGCGAGATTAATGTGCAATCTGGCAATATATTAATTGAAGTTCAACAGGAAAATGGTACCTACATAATGGATACTTCGTCAGTCTTGGTTCCAAGTAGTGGCTTGATAGGACTGAATAATTTAGGCAACACATGTTATATGAACTCTGCACTACAATGTTTGACTCATATCCCAGAACTGTCAAGTTATTTCCTCTATGATTATTATGAAGAAGAAATTAATACAGATAACCCTCTTGGCAATGGAGGGAAAGTCGCTTCAGCATATGCCTCATTAGTGAAACATTTGCTGGATAAAAGATTGACGGGAAATTCTGGTTCTTATTCCCCTAGGGATTTCAAATATACAATCGGATACTATAATAGTATTTTTGGTGATTATCACCAACAGGACTCACAAGAACTGATAGCATTCTTACTGGACGGGTTACATGAAGATCTCAACAGAATTTTGAAAAAACCTTACGTTGAAAAACCGGAGTTACCTGACGACAAAGTAAACGATCCCGATGAAGTGAGAAAACTTGCAGAGAAGTGTTGGACATCTCACAAAATGAGAAATAACTCAGTTATCATAGATTTATTCGTTGGGCTCTACAAATCGACATTGATTTGTCCTCAATGTACAAAAGTAAGTATAACTTTTGATCCATACAATGACTTGACGCTCCCTCTTCCGATTCAAAAGAAGTGGATTGGAAAGGTGAAAATTTTGCTGGAAGAGGGATTTCCTAAAATATTCGAAGTAGAACTAAGCAAATCATCAACGTTTGCTGATCTGAAGGCCTACATAGCGGAAAAGTTGGAGGTACCAATAAATGATCTGTTAGGGGTTGAAACATTTCAATCTCAGATTTATAAAAATTTCGAAGCTAAGGACTCAGATACTAGGTATCTGCCTATATCTGACCTCATAGGAGGCTATGATGAAGTATGGTTCCATCAGGTTTCCCATAAGCCTGGTGACTTGGTTGTTCCGGTATTCAGCACATTGGAAGATTCCAGAAGCTCCTCGTCTCCCAAGGCTTTTGGTATACCCTTTTTCGTTACAATTTCTGAAGAAGAGAGATATTCTTATGGTGCCATCAGACAAAAGTTAGAGCAGAGATATGGTCAATTGTCAACCTACTCATATTTTGAAAAAATAAGATCTCAGTCTAAAGACAGATATTCCATAGAGGACTTCCCTAAATTAGTTAATAACGAGATGTCACATTCTGATGATACAGCTTCTGACATATCTTTGGCAAACCCAGATCTTCCAGGGAATTATGCATTTAGTATAAAGATTTTTGATTCCTCGAGAGAAGTGAAAGTCCATAATAGATACTCAAGGTATCTGTATAGCAGTCATGGGTCGTATCAACAGAATCAATCTCAGGAAGATGAATCTGATGACGACTCACTCTGGATTCCACGGACAAATAATAATTTCAAGGACTTACCTGATCTTTTCGAAAAACTGGGAACTAGAAAGAGAATGTTTTATATGTACCAAGGGGTGGAATCATCAAACGAGACTCAATTAAATGAAGAACAGCCACCCACTGACCAGGAAGATTCTGGTTCAAATGATAAATGGGAACAAGGCTGTGAGGGTCTCCGCCGTCCTCAGGGCTCTTCCGACAACTCTAGAGAAGGCTCGGCTATCCCAGATGGTGCTGAAAATACAAATATTCAGCTGTTGACAATGGATGTCGATAATGAGTCATCGTCAGGATTTAGTGCTGAGAAGCAAGATGAGGATGCTCAAATGATATCAGATGATGATTCTGATCTCTCTGTTGCCAATGAGGATGACCAAGAGGAAATAACTGAAGAGGCTGCAAAAGTGTTAATTAATGAACGAAATGCCATTGTCTGTGAGTGGAATCAACAGTTATTTGATACATTCTTTACCGGAATAGAAGACGAGGGTGAAGGGGGTAAGGAGACATGGTCCTCACCTGAAATTTTAAGAAATGTAGAGTTAGAAAGAGACAGAGAGTTGAGGGCTAAAAGTTCGAAAAAGAATCTTTCTCTCGATGAATGCATGACTTTGTTCTCAAAGCCAGAAGTTTTAGGAGAAAATGATCTCTGGTACTGCCCTACATGTAAAGAGCATAGACAGGTGACAAAAAAAATTGAACTGTGGTCTGTTCCTGATATCTTAACTATTCACTTGAAGAGATTTGAGAATACGAAAAGCTTCAGTGACAAAATTGATGCAGTTGTGGAATTTCCGATCGAAGGGTTGGATATGACTAAGTACGTTGTTAACAATGAGGGTGAAGAACTTGTATACGATCTCTTTGCTGTTGACAATCACTATGGAGGACTTGGAGGTGGCCATTATACCGCATATGTCAAGAATTTCATTGACAGTAAATGGTACTATTATGACGATTCACGGGTTTCTCCAGCTACTCCTCAAGATTCAATAAAGGGATCTGCTTATTTGCTTTTTTACAGGAGGAGATCTTCGGAGCCTCTAGGCGGAGAGTTTTTCAAGAATATGTTTAGCAAGATTTCTAAGGAAAGAGAGCAAGCCTCAGAGATGCGAAAGAATCTAGATTCAGAGTTGCAAGATTTGAGTCACACTAACGATAGCCTTGATCTTTCACCATCTCCTGATGGGGATCTTGATACTGATAACAACAATGGACCAGTTAATGGCAGTAATACCAACACTGCTACTGAAACAGTTTCTGATGAGGTGGAAAACAATGGACAAGATGAAACGTCCAAACTGGGAACTGGTGGAGGTTTATCTGATACTGGGTATATCGATAATCTGATAAAAAGGCGCAAGAAGATGATTACCAAAAGTAATATTCTTGACTCCAATATTGGTTCTCCATTAAGCGATAATGATGATAATATTTCAACTTATAGTGGTTCTGCTTTAGCCCCTGTGGGGCATGCTAATGACGATATTTATTCTGATCAACCATATATATGAGTTTATTTATCTATATTTTCAGACCTCTAGCATTTTCAGATTATGGCTATGAGACTACTTGACGCTTTTTTTACTTAATAATGATCTTTATATTATGCTAATCAGTTTAAGGATTACGTTCCCTGTAGCGAAGGACCCAAAATAAATTATAACGGCTGAAAATTTTTGTTCAATAAAATAGTAAGAGGAGATTTAAAAGATATACGGATTTTTTATATCCTATTAGGATAATTTATGGCACCTAAGAGAATTCATTATCATGGCACATAATACTTCAACAGACAATCTACAGACGATACATTTTTCGCCAGAGGTTTTGGCCCGTATAGCCCCAGATGTCTCTCTACAGAAACATCTACATCTAGGTCTTCGACCTAGTCTGAGGAAGTTTGAAGAATTTAATCCCATTAACATATCTGTTTCTGGTATAGGCAGATATGAAGCAAGCTCTGAATCAGAAGAGGCTAATAATTCTGGATTAATATTGGGTTCTTCAGTTGTCAAATCGGGACCAACCACAGTGATTTGCACCATAACAGCTGCTATAATAGAGGATAGCAATGAAATCATTAACGACTACAGAATGAAGTTAGACAAAGATATTATAACTGCATCATTACAGAAGAAGGAAAGTGAGAAATTGTCAACAAAAAATGCGTCTGTTTATACCGAGGTGGAAATATCGAAAGGAAAAACAGGACCTCCTACAGAGGAAGAAATCGAACTTTCTCAACAGCTCTATGAATCTATATACCATTCTGGCGCAATCAAGCAGAAGTCGCTGAAGATTGACCTTGGATACAAACTCACTGATTTAGATGGTCAGGAAAGGATTGTGCGACACGAGGAAACGGATTCAGTAGATCAACTTTTGATTAATTCATTCAAACCTAAAAATTCCTTTTCGTTCGTGTTATATTCAAACATTCAAGTGCTATCCCGTACGGGTCCTTTATTTGATCTTTGCTATGGCTCATTGATCTCTGCTTTGAAAAACACAAAGCTTCCTTTTGTCTATATAGATGACAAACATCTAGAAATATCCGTCAACCCTGGACGACAATTAGCAAACACAGTGTCCTCTGCTGCAGATACGTTGAATTTAGTTTGTCAGTCGAAGGAAAGCTATCACCTTCAGCTTGAAGAAGATCGAGTTTCATGGAGTACCACTGTAGGGTTAGTTGATTTTAATGATGATATCCGAAAGGAAGAAGATGCAATGGAATTGACGGAAAATCCTTCTAAGAGTTTTCTTTTGGTTGACCTAGAAGGGGAGGCGGAGGAAGAAATTTTCAAGAGAATTAATGTGGTTTGCAATGGCAAAACCTTGAATCAGGTTAGTATTTTTGGCGGATCGGGATCAAAAATTACTAAAACGCAGATTAAGAATGCTATAGAATTATCCCAGAGAAGAGCTAAAAATTTGATTAATAATGTTTAGATGCATTGAATTAATGTGATATACAATAATAACTAACATGAGTAACAATGAAAATCAGTAACATCAAAAATCAGTAAAAAAGCCATGAGAACAGTAAATATTCAGAGATTTTAGATCTGCATTCTTCTGAAAATATTTATGGAAGAATATAATGTATATGAGTGACAACAATTGGAATATTTTGAGGTTAAATATTGGAATATGATCACTATTCCTCTTGAATTTATAAAACAATTTTTCTTGATCTTAAATTGCGTTTTCTTGGAACAGGGATTGGTGAGCCTGTGTTGGAATCATAATTTGACTGTAATGTCTGTTTGTCAAGTTGGACATATTCGTTAACCTTTGCAGCAACACCTCCTCTGACTCTCTTGACCACTTTGGATTTCTTGGTCGTATTCTTTCTGTAGACTTCAATATAGAAGCCAATAAATAAAACTAAATAAGATGAGATAATTAAACATCCAATAAATGTTGCTAATGAAGTACCTGCACAATCTCCGCAATGTGGAAGGGATGGAGCATAGTTAAATACAACCTTCTGGTATGTTGCAAAGTAAATGAAGGCCAAATCCAGAATAAATTGAAGAATCTGAAATCTGGTCACCCATTCTTTCCACCAGACTCTGATTCCTCTGGCAGCAAGGAAGTAATACCAATACATCACAACATGAACAAACAAGTTGAGAACAATTGGAACCCATGAAATGGAAGTAATACCGACTAGCTGAGTGTAACATAGTAATGCAGTAGCACCATGATGGTAGGTGTGAAGAAAACTCAATTTCTTCTGCTTTACCACAAGGAATAAAGTATCCAAGAACTCGGTAAATTTAGTGAGATAGTTCAAATAATATAAGAGAACCATCTCCTGGGTCCAAGCCCCATGATCACAAATAGCATAGTAAAGTCCATGATAATAGATCATTGGTATCAGCTGCTCTGTCAATAAAAGAACTAGGGTTAGAGACAACGTGGTCAAGAAAAGGTTATGAATCTGGAACAGACCGTTTAAAACTAATGCACGATAGCCCTTTTTCTGGATGTAGGAACTACCACCAAAAATAACAAAATAATAAGTAGCAATGGCAGCAAACACTGGTACCGGAGTAGAAAAAAAAGTTTCACCTTCCACAAACTCAAATTCACTTGGAACAAATCTTCCGTTCGTTACTTTGGTAATGAATTTATCGAAATAACCGAACAGGTAGATACCATAGGGACGATCAACGGAGGGAATAGGAAATCCCTGATACGATTTGATGTATGTGGACATTTTTGAATGGACTCTATATGGGGGGTAAAATAATATTAAGCAAGGGAACCACTAGCTTTATTTTGGAAGTGGAGGCTGGAAAATGTTGATGCACACTAATTATCGACTAAGTAACACTGTATTTCAGAACACGATAGGTAACCAACGATATGGATATATAAATTGTATTTGTCTAGCTGACAAAAAAACCCAATACTCCGTTTTTAAAATCCAACACGAAAGAAAGCAATTGTATTGTTATTTCGTTTATGTTGGGGAAGCGCTGCCAGAATTTGCTTTCTGTTTACATAAGACGAGGACCTAAAGCGCGAAGAACATGTGACCACGAAGAGTGACATTGGAACATGTTATTGATCACGTGTTCGCGTCGTGGTTGTAGTTGAACCTTGGCATGGAAATTAGCCTAACGCCGGAAGCCGTGGACCCTGAAAGAACTCTGAGGACTTAGAATTGGAAAACTGAAAACTGCAAATAGCCGCAGTATATTTGTGAGAAAACAATAGAACGAACAATATGTGCTATATATAACTGGCGAACAAGTTCTGAAAAGCTGGTCAGTTGGAGCCGGAATGAGGAAATCACAGGGAACTCAGATCCATAGATCCGGTCATATTGCAATAAATTGGCGGAGCGTGAAATGCTCGGTCCTGACATCGTATTAATAAGCCCAGGAAGCATTTAACGTCAAAATACCACATCTGTGGAGCCATGGCTTCATGTTTACTTTTCGGAAGAAGTAAACTTTTCGCTTCCGAACTTTTTTTTTCCGAGGATGTTAATTACCAGGCTTAAATCAGCGAAAGTCTAGCATCTCGGAACTTGGAATTATGATAACAAAGCCTTATACACCCGAAATCGAAGCAGCAATTTTAGGACATAATGCAGCAGCTGCATTTCCCTATGAGCTCCAGCATATACGACAGTTTCTAGCACTATCCACAGATATCTCTGTATCTATTGCCACACTGATACAGGTCTCTCTGGAGACGCTCAGCCCTGGTGCTAAGAACCTTGGTTGACATATGATTCTTTCCGGTTTGCTATTCCGCGCCAGTGCGGATGCTCGTGCCGGCTGTATACTATCTAAACGAGATTACCAGGCGTGAAATTTTCTTTGCAAGGGAAGGCATCAGATTAGTCATGTATGAGCTCAATAGCGATAATCGAAATTCAAACGAGTGAGAGTTTCGCTTGATGCAAAGACGGCTAAATACCGAACACATGTATCCGAAAACAGGTTCCGAGTGGCAATATCAAAGCCTCTCTGGGATAAACATTTGCTAGGGTAAATATTATTTTATATATATATATCTTAAGTCCACCTGTAGAAAACCAAGTTACAAGTATGTAGAACTTATCTCTCACACAATTGATAGCCATTGATTACAGACTGAAAATTCATCCATTAGCATGTCTTCAGACTCAATTAAGGTTAAGTCAGACTTAGATCTGCCCGATGAGGTGAATTCTTACCAGGGATTTGATGTTGGGGCAGAAGAAAAAGTGCGTGAATTAGCAAGACAACTGACACATCAGAGTCAGACATCTATGAATTCGAATATTGAGGGGAATGCTTCACAGGATCTCATGAAGATCCTTACCTCGATGTCTCAAGTTCCAGGAGTCGAACCTACATCTGCAACAGATCCAAAATTGGACCCTGGTTCAGATGAGTTCGATTCCAAGTTCTGGGTCAAAAATATGCGAAAACTCATGAATTCAGATGTTAACTACTACCAGCCAACAAGTCTCAGCGTTGCCTATAAGAACTTGTGTGCAAAAGGTGTGGCCTCTGATTCGGATTTCCAACCTACAGTCATTAATTTACCTTACAAGCTTGCTAGAGATTTCTATTATGATTACTTAAAGCGCAACGATGAGTCCAGATACTTTGAGATTTTGAAGCCAATGGATGCCTTGATCAAGGCGGGAACACTTACGGTTGTCTTGGGAAGACCAGGTTCTGGTTGTTCGACTCTTTTGAAAACCATTTCAGCACACACATATGGTTTTAAAGTGGATAATGCTTCAGTCATCTCATACGACGGTCTAAGCATGGCAGACATTAAAAATCATTTCAGAGGTGAGGTTACTTATTCTGCTGAAACTGATAACCATTTCCCTCATTTGACCGTCGGTCAAACTCTTGACTTTGCAGCAGGTCTCAGAACTCCTCAAAACAGAGCTCCTGGTGTCACCAGAGCAGAGTACGCAGATCACATGGCCAAAGTTTATATGGCAACATATGGTCTCTCTCATACTAACAACACTAAAGTCGGAAATGATTTCATTAGAGGTGTTTCTGGTGGTGAGAGAAAGAGAGTTTCAATTGCCGAGGTCTCCTTGTGTGGTTCAAATATCCAATGTTGGGATAATGCCACCAGAGGTTTGGATGCAGCTACTGCATTGGAATTTGTTAGAGCTCTGAAAACATCTGCTACTGTTCTAGATACAACTTCACTCATTGCCATTTACCAGTGTTCACAAGATGCCTACGATCTATTTGATAATGTGGTTCTTCTATATGAAGGTTATCAGATCTACTACGGTCCAGCTACTGCTGCCAAAGATTTCTTTGAGAGGATGGGTTATGAATGTCCACAAAGACAAACAACTGCTGATTTCTTGACTTCCATTACCTCTCCAGCTGAGAGAGTTGCAAAGAGTGGTTGGGAAATGAGAGTACCAAAAACTCCTAAAGAATTTTCGGACTACTGGAGGGCTTCTCCTGAATGTGCAGAACTTAATAAGGAGATTGATTCCTCTATCGCTAGTTCTGAAGCACATAATGTTGCTGATTCATATAGAAATGCTCATGTTGCCAGACAATCCAAACATACAAGACCTGGTTCTCCATATACTCTTTCATTTTGGATGCAGATCAAATCTGTGGCCAGAAGAAATATTTGGAGAACTAAAGGAGATCCTTCTATCACACTTTTCAGTGTTATAGCCAATTCTTTGATGGGTTTGATCCTTTCATCGTTGTTTTATAACTTAAGTGCGAACACTGCTGATTTCTATTACAGAACTGCTTGTATGTTCTTTGCTGTCTTGTTTAATGCATTTGCTTCTTTGTTAGAGATAATGGCTCTCTTTGAATCTAGAGAGATTGTTGAAAAACATAAAAAGTATGCCCTGTATCATCCTTCGGCTGATGCATTTGCTTCCATTCTTACAGAGTTACCAGTTAAGTTACTTACCGCTATCGGATTTAACTTGATTTTCTATTTCATGGTGAATTTCAAGAGAGATGCTGGATCTTTCTTCTTTTATTTCTTAATGAATTTCTGTGCAACGCTTGTCATGTCGCATATTTTCAGAACTGTGGGATCCTTCTATAATACTTTGTCCGAATGTATGACCCCAGCTGCATTGTTACTTTTAGCTCTCGTCATTTATACCGGTTTCGTTCTACCAACCCCAAATATGCATGGTTGGTCGAGATGGATCAATTACATCAATCCAATTGCATATGTGTTCGAAGCATTAATTGCTAATGAGTTCGCTGGAAGAAGATTTGTCTGCTCCAGCTTTGTTCCATCTTATGCAGATGCAGATCCTTCGAATAGAGTGTGTTCCGCTGTGAGTGCTGTGGCTGGAGAGTCGTATGTGTTTGGTGATAATTACATTTATGAGTCTTTCAAATACAAGTTTGATCACAGATGGAGAAATTTCGGAATTACTTTAGGGTTCATTATTTTCTTCTTATTCACATATATTGGATCCGTTGAATTCAGTAAGGGTGCCCTTCAAAAAGGAGAAATTCTTGTCTTCCAGTTGTCAACATTGAGCAAGATGAAGAAGCAGAAACAAGTACCTAGTAATAACACCACAGATATTGAGGGATCATTAGATGGTGAGAAACCTGTCGGTATCAAGGATGATTATGATTCATCCAGTGATGATGGAGTTGGAAAATTGGTTGCTGGTAAGGATATTTTCCATTGGAGAGATGTTTGTTACGAGGTGGACATCAAAACAGAAACAAGAAGAATTTTAGATCACGTAGACGGTTGGGTTAAACCTGGAACGCTGACTGCATTGATGGGTGCTTCTGGTGCGGGTAAAACCACATTATTGGATGTTTTGGCAAATCGTGTTACCATGGGTGTAGTTTCAGGTTCTATGTTTGTCAATGGTAAATTAAGAGATAATTCTTTCCAGAGATCAACTGGATATGTCCAACAACAAGATTTGCACCTTCGTACATCCACAGTTAGAGAAGCACTGAGGTTTTCTGCTTATTTACGTCAGGGAAGATACGTTAGCAAACAAGAAAAGGAGGATTATGTGGAGAATGTCATCAAGATTTTGGAAATGGAAAAGTACGCTGATGCTATAGTTGGTGTTGCTGGTGAAGGTTTAAATGTGGAACAAAGAAAGAGATTAACCATTGCCGTTGAGCTCGTTGCTAAACCACAGCTTCTACTTTTCTTGGATGAGCCTACTTCCGGTCTTGACTCTCAAACTGCATGGTCTATTTGTCAGCTTTTGAGAAAACTTGCCGATAACGGGCAAGCTGTGCTTTGTACAATTCATCAGCCATCTGCTATCCTTCTACAAGAATTTGACAGATTGTTGTTCCTGGCTAGGGGAGGTAGGACCGTTTATTTTGGAGATCTTGGAGAAAATTGTTCCAAATTAATCGACTACTTTGAGAAGTATGGTGCTCCAAAATGTCCTTCAGAGGCAAATCCTGCCGAATGGATGTTGCAAGTCATAGGTGCCGCCCCAGGTTCGCATGCTAATCAGGATTACCATCAAGTTTGGCTAGATTCTGAGGAAAGAAAAGCTGTTAAGAATGAACTAAAAGAGATGGAGGTCGAACTTGCAAAGCTGCCAGTTTCTGAAGTCAAAGGTGCTCATGATCAGTTTGCAAGCAGTCAAGTTTATCAATATCTCCTTGTTACTAAAAGAGTGATGCAGCAATATTTCAGAACTCCAAGTTATATCTGGAGTAAATTTTTGCTTACTATTTTTGCAACGTTGTTCAATGGTTTTTCCTTCTTCAAGGCTGGTACCTCCCAGCAAGGCCTTCAAAACCAGATGTTATCTGTCTTCATGCTCACAATTATCTTGCTAACTTTGATTCAACAGATGCTTCCTAATTACGTAGAACAAAGGTCGTTATATGAAGTTAGGGAGAGACCTTCCAAGACTTTCAGTTGGGTTGCTTTCCTTTTGGCCCAAATCACTGCAGAGATTCCATGGAATGTTGCTTGTGGTACACTAGGTTACTTCTGTTGGTATTACCCAGTCGGTCTTTATAGGAATGCAGTTCCGACTGATACGGTAGCAGAAAGAGGTGCATTGTCTTGGTTACTGTTCGTTGCCTTCCTAGTTTACACAGGAACTTTAGGTCATGCCTGCGCTGCTGGTATTGAAGTGGAGGAGAATGCAGCCAATTTGTCCTCGCTTCTCTTCACTATGTCTCTAAACTTCTCTGGTGTTTTGAAATACCCAACTGGTTTCTGGAGTTTCATGTTCAGAGTTTCTCCAATGACTTACTGGATCGGAGGTATGTTGGGTGCTGCCGTTGGTGATACTAAAGTTGTTTGTGCAGATAAGGAATATGTAAGGTTCCCACCACCAGATGGAATGACATGCAGCACTTATATGAAGGACTACATGAGCACGGCTGGTGGTTACTTGCTGGATGCTGATGCCACTGATACCTGTCAATTCTGTGCCCTTGCTGATACCAATGTTTTCCTAGAAGGTGTCCACGTCAAATATAGTGAGAGATGGAGAGACTGGGGTATTTTCATCTGTTACATTGCGATCAATATAATATTCACCATTTTCTTATATTGGTTAGCAAGAGTTCCAAAGAAGACCAGCAGGGTGAAGAATGAGTCAGAATTGAAGAGTAAGAGTCAGAATGAAACAACTAAGGAGGCGGAGGAGGACGCCAACTAACTGGTTATCGTTCTTTCATTGTTTGCAAGATACCTGAACAATAAATGCTTGACTGGATTTCATAATATATATTTATATATAATAATCTCTACATTAGAGATCGGCCATTTTAATACAATTTTATAAATATTATTTATAAAAGAAGAATTAAGATCATAATATGCAATCAATGAATTAATAAGGAGTCTAAATACAAGTTTTAAATGAGTTATCATTTTCTTCGTGAAATTGTCGATTAGATGTCGGTTCATACAGGGTATCAGAATCGAGAGGAGAACTGGATTTCTTTCTTTTGGAAGCAGGAAAGATCCCTAGGGTATGGTCATGAATGCCATTCGATTCCTCATCCTCGGTTGGCTCCAATCTTTTTCTCTTTTTCAACTTCCTATGATGCTTTAAATATCCTAGTTTGACCTCATTGAGTCTTTCCCAGATTGTTTCCACTTGCTCCCTATCAAAGAAGTTCAAGTTTTTATTGAGAACGTCAGCCATCTCAGCTATTGCAAAATAACTCAGTCTGCTGCTTACTCTCTTTTGACTCGACTGTAAAAGTTTGCAAGCAGATTTGTATGAATTATTAAGAAGCTGGATTCTAGAATTAAGGGTATCTATTTCATTGGTTTCTGATGTTATTCTCAATGTCACCGCGTTGATATAATATAAAATTGAGGTTAGCAGAGGGGATACCTGAATAATCTTATCAAATATTTGGGGTGGAGTAGATGAGAGGAAGCCCTTTTCGACCAACAAGAACTCTAGGAATAAATCACACGTGCTGGTCACTAGAAGGTTAGAGCTGAAGTATTCCTTTGTATTCATTATTTCTTTTGCAAGGGTGTCCTTTAATTTTAGCGATCTGGAGAAGGTGTCCATAACTTCCGTGTACTCGCTATCAAACTCGGAAACATTGGTCTTCCTAACTGCCTCAATGTCATGAAGAGTTAAAATAGTTAAATCTAATGTGGAAAGTAAATACAGTTGATTCTTATAATCTTTAGCCTCGTACATGGAACCGCCAATACCTATGCAGCTCTGTAGATAAGTCGATCCCATCCTATCATTCAAAAAGTGTTCACAGCTGAGCTCATTAATTTCTGAAGAGCTAAATTTGCGATTCTTCATGTAATAATATTTGGCCAATTCAAGATTATTTAGTCCTTGATTTTTGAGAGCAAAAAGGTAATATATCGGTGATATCAACTGATGATATACCAGCAATTCTTGAGATGAGAACATTCCCGAATCGTAGTCGACGATAAATTTAAAAAGTTTTGGGTAGTTCAACTCACTGAATGATTCATAGTCATTAGACTGGAAAGATGATAAAATTTCATAAAAATTGATAAGCAAGCTGGTGTAATTCAGTCTTAGTAGTCTATATTCCATATCAGAATATGAAATATCAACCGTGTGTTGGAGTT
Organism: Ogataea nemodendra; assembly: GCA_030567775.1. Taxonomy (NCBI): domain Eukaryota; kingdom Fungi; phylum Ascomycota; class Pichiomycetes; order Pichiales; family Pichiaceae; genus Ogataea; species Ogataea nemodendra. Next base: position 575,202 of record JAJLSV010000049.1, read on the forward strand.
CAAGATCAATATACCTATGGCATAGACCAAAGAGTTTTTGGCTTCTATTTTTACCATCCCAAGATTTGATAACATAAGATATGCCGCAATACATATATGAAAGCATGGTGAACTCTTTTAACGTGAGCCAGGTAATCTCAAGTGGGAGTTCAAAAGAGCATTCAGACAAAGAGAGCTTCATATTTAGCTTGAACGCGTGATCGTCACTCCAAACATCTAAGGATTTTAACTTCTTGAGCAATTGATCAATTTCTGCAACTTTTAATTTACAATCATTAAAATCGTCCTCTTGAATGGAAATTAAAAGTCCCAGCAATTTTGTAATGGAATTCAGCTGTACCGGTAGAGAGTCCATCCAATGCTGGTACGACCGCTGCACAGATGTCAACTTATTATAGCGTATTTTTGAATAGTTGATTTCATCTCCCTTAAAAAGATGGAATTGAATTTCTGTTATCATAATTAGTTGGTAAATGCCAAAGTTTCCATCATTGAGTCGGTCCTCAAGATTATCCGCAGCCTTTTTCAACATATCAAAACTTTGTGCATTGGTGAATGACATCCCAAAGTATCTAACTTTAGTGAGACTCAGTAACACGTCCAATTCCAAGCACTTGTGCTCACTAAGCTGCTTAGTTAAATCATTGAGACAACTAAGGCTTGTTCTTTTGTTCTTGCTTTTATCCACCATATATTGAACATGGAAATTGAGAAGCTCAAGCTGAATTCTAACTATCGGTGAGTTGCTTCGACTTACAACCTGTAGACCCTTAGCGCAGTATTTCGAGGCCAGATCCAAACTGGAGGTCTCCCTAACGAGAACCAGAGACAGTCTATAATAGAGACTAGCCTCAAGATCACAATTGAGACAAAATCGATACCGTTCTAATATTATAAGAAGACATGTAATGGCAGACTTGATCAATGTATTGTATTCTAACAAGGCTTCTTCCGATCGAACAGTGCTAGAACCCATAGAATGTGCCTTCGACACAAACCAGTTGGATGCCTGCACAAGTCGATCCACCTTCTGCAATTGTATCTTTGAAGACTCCACAGCCCTTTTCAAGCCCTCATTCTCTGATTCTTGCATTGCTAGATCGCTCGAGAGCCAAACTCTCAGTATCAACTCTCCCTGGTCGATCTATAGGGGGTTCGAAATCAACCCAAATATTGAATCATACAGAAACGCGAAATGAGTTACAAATCTATCACCTCTTTGGTGTAAGGATGATTAAGAGCAAACCTCGGATTAAAAAAATGAATTGGATGTAAACGGAAACAGTTGCTCTACTGACCGGATATATTTTCCGCTGTATCACATGATTTTGATCACGCACGAGTGTTTTTGACCACTGTTGATATGATTGATAATGTGATGATTAGAAATGTACTTCATAGAAACTATTGATGATTTCTCCTAAAGATATTGTTTACCTACTTTTGCTTCAGCAAAAGAACAAGCAACAGACGAGACAGTGAAGAAAAATAGATGCTAATTTGTTGTGTATCAGAGAAAGTTAGTAATTTAGTGTAAATAGCTAAGAAGAGCTGTGAGGAATAAGTCAGAGCTTAACCTTTTTGATTTTGTTGAGAGTAATGAACAAAGTTTGTTCTTGGGTTTTTTGTTTCTTTTAAGTATCAGCATGTGGCAATAATGAGCAGATCAGAATATCCCTTGGATATTCTGAAGCTTTTTAGATGTCAATGAGGCATTAATGATGATGTCCGTTAACCTATACCATACGGATATATATATATTAATGTTTAGAATTTAGCCGTAATTACTGGGATACTCGTCAAGTGAAATAATAGTACTACATCAATATCTAGAAAACAACCAAATAATCCACAAGGTACAAAGTCTTCCATTGTTACTCATCAACCATCTTCGCACTCACTGTCGATACCACCATATGAGTTAACATACATTTCACCAACAATCATAGAATCGGCAGTCCTACTAGCTGACAAACCCACTGAAACACATGCTTTAGTCATGCCTCCGTCACTGTAAGGATATGCCGTCCAACCTAGTTCGTCTTGCATCTTCCCTAAGTCTGATCTTGTGGAAGATGACGACAACAAAAATCCCCACCCGGATTCATATCCAACATCTGCTCCCCACTCAGTGTAAGTAATATAGGTCGCCATTGAAGACCGTTTACGGATCTCAGTGTTGCCCGCTATAACTGCCAGATTTGGATGTTGAAGAATAGCGTCCTCATGATCATCCTTAGTTGATAAGAGAGATTGTGAAGAGCCATTATTATATCGTATCACGGTAATGGCCGTTACTTCTTCATTCTCTAGTGGTTGGTAGAATCCTGAGTAGAGATCGAATGATACCCATGAAGAAGAGCCATCATGGCTTGATAAAAGAGTGACACTAGCATTAAAGTCCGGTATATTCCGTAAATGACTATGGATGCTATCATGAAAACTCGGGTCGTGTGAGTAAATACGATAATTAGGTAGAGCAACATAACCAGCTCTAGGGTCCACTTCTCTCTTAGTACTGACACTACCTTCATTATTCTCAGACCCATACTCCATAGGATAAACCCAGCCCGCTGAATTACCATATCTATTAAGATTGGTTAATACTAAGCCACTAAAGATACTTGACAGTAAAGGAAAGTAGCACCCCTTATTAAATAAGCCTTCGACAGTGTATTGTGATTCCTCGTTTTGGCAGTTATAACTGGCTACGTAAGCTCCACCTGCGAATAAAAGTCCGAATAGGTACAGTCCATTTCCAACTGCAAAATTACCCCAGCTGAAAACCATAATAACTTACAATATCGCAATACACTTCTTGCAAATATGAGGTACCTGGAACACACAATATTAGAGAAACTACATCAATTATTACTTCTAGGTCATATATATAGTAACCTAAGCGATTACGAACGGTCATCTGAGATGATGATTTTAAGGGTTTTAAGGGTTTTAAGGGTTTTAAGGGTTTCACCAGAACTACGTGATTAATGAAATCAACTCATTGCCAGAAAGATGGTAGTGTAGCCAGGTTAGGATTCAGTGATCTTTTTGTTTTTGCAGATTTGATAAGGGTTCTTTAAAGGAATGGAGAGGCGAGACAAAGGTTATTGAGAGGATACCTTGGACAAGGTTTTGAGATTGAGCTCCGCCATTTGAAGATTGAACAACTAGTCTGCTAAGCTTACACAGGTCAGGTATTCTTTTTTTTCCGGTTTGCTCAGATGGTTTGAACCAATTAAATGCAGTGGTATACTTGATATTTAGCACCTCTACTGTCATCTTGAATTTCTCCGATTACTACCGAAATATCATTCGAAAAGGGGTTCTATTGTTTTATCACCATTGGTTTTGCAATCCCTCTTCAATGTGTGTTCAGGAGGAATTGATGGCCCAGTGATTTAGCTGATTAGTTGCAGCCATCGATATTTATTGTATAAATAACTTTTTTATTTAGCAACAAGGGTCAATAGTTCGTAATAAGGGGAAAAAACGTTCAAGCGTGAGGCAAATCATATGATACAGGGCGATTTAAAAGAATCATTATATCCGGTCAAGAATACTGGTTATCGACGAAACCATTTTATTTTCGGAAATAGCCATATCTTTTAAATTCCCCTGTATTTACTGGTGGGTAATCCGATTATTTCTATACATATAACACATCCAAAATTGATAGACCCTATAGTTCCGGGTTCAACACGCTATATGATACTGCACGCCACTATATATCCTCTTAAAGTAGATGGTATCATCTAAGATTATGTAATTGCATGATCATGTACAGTCAATCAGGTTTAATATGAACTAATCGGAGCAGGTGATTTCGTTCATATTATCTCCGGATTCATATTTTCAGATGATAGTTACCATAGGTAAATGTGATTCGTTCTCGGGAAACCGTTCAAATTGAACATGAGTTCATCTTAGTTATGTTCACATTAAACCTGTTTGACTGTAATCGATATTGGATAATTGATGACGTCAGCGATCTGGCAACGAGTAACATATCATCTCTACACTGGCATAAATCTCTTGGGCTCTTCAGATGGGGATTTTCAATCAGGAAGAAAGTGCTTGCGAGCTTATCATGATCTGCTAGGGGAATCAAGCGCAATCACAATACTCCTTAGTAAATGGATCCGTAACTTTCTCAGTACTGTCTGGTCTTTGGATTGTTCAAAACTACCTATTCTTCTACCTGAAATGCCCATGATTTGGCTCTCTAATACATCCAGATTACATTTCCTAAATATCTTACCCGGCTTTACACTGTTGCTCTATTGTGTGTTTTTTTTCATGTCGTGTCCCCTTTTTCGCCATTTTTTGATGAGTATAAATAGTAGGGGATTCCCCCTCATCGTATCGTTACAAAATTGAAGTCGGTCGCGAATTTTGAGCGGGTACTGAGGAAAACAGAACGGATTACCTAAGCGAGGACAAGAGTAACAACTTATAGACAGTTGTTAATCTTAGTAAGCATATAGGTATTCGGTTTTTCTAACAATTTTGTTAACAATCGTATAAGAAACGGACAAAACATTGGACGTCTTTGTACATTAGACAAAAGGAAAACAATTGCAAATCTTGCAAACGAAAGGATTCATTTGGTTGATCATCTTTTCCATCGGGCAAAAAACACTGCAGTCGGGCTTTATAGTTATATGTTGTTGTAATATAGATTTCTACGATTTGTAAGTGAGATCAAGGGCGCACACATACACAAACACAGTTACACACAGATTACACAGAATACAAATACAAACATGGATTCATTAAAGCTACCGACAACTGCCGCTCGCGCAAAGGCATTCACAGCACAGGGTTCTCTGGCCTTCCCAATGTTGCAAACTGATATGAAGGAGGAGATGGGACCCAAAGCAGAGCAGATGAAGCAAGAATATGAGATGTTGAAGAGAGAACCGGAGGAAAAGTTACTAGATATGGAATCTGAGGTAGGAACAGCTGTCAATGCAGATGATGCTGCGGGCTCGGGTATTGTTCCAACGTTGCAGAATATTGTTGCGACAGTGAATTTGGACTGTCGTCTCGAGCTGAAAACAATTGCTTTGCATGCCCGTAATGCAGAATACAATCCAAAACGTTTTGCTGCTGTGATTATGAGAATCAGAGAACCGAAAACTACAGCATTAATCTTTGCATCGGGAAAGATGGTTGTTACTGGTGCCAAATCGGAAGATGATTCCAAGCTTGCTGCTAGGAAGTATGCAAGAATTATTCAAAAGCTTGGTTTCAATGCTAAGTTCACAGATTTCAAGATCCAGAATATAGTTGGATCATGTGATGTCAAATTTCCGATTAGACTAGAGGGTCTTGCATATGCTCACGGAACCTTCAGCTCTTACGAGCCTGAGTTATTCCCAGGTTTGATTTACAGAATGGTTAAACCCAAAATTGTTTTGCTTATCTTTGTTTCTGGAAAAATCGTTCTTACCGGTGCCAAACAGAGGGAGGAGATCTATAAAGCGTTTGAGGCTATTTATCCTGTGTTGAGTGAGTTCCGTAAGAGCTGACGTTTCTCACATGAAGATAAAATCTAGAGTTTTGGTGTATATTATATTTGATTTCTAATTGCAATTCTTGAACTAGTTAGTCGTGCGCGATTTTGTATGAAAAAATTTGTTAAGCGTTGTAAGGGTTTTTTGTTATGACGAAAGAACAAGTCAGGAGGAAGAGATTGCGAATTGCAGGAGAATTTTGCTTGAGTTTCATAAGAGTTGTTCTTTTTGATGGATCTTACGATACTTGATAGGTATTTGATCAAGCAGTAAGTGAGAGAAAAAGGATATTGACAAAGACGGCAGCAGAAGTGCTCTTTTGATAACAGTCTGTGCAAGAAGATTGGTATTAGTGCCATTTTAGGTCTGGTGGACCACATATAGTTCCTGTTTTTTAGTGGTGAGAGAATTTGGGATCAAAGGTAAAATTTTGAACTTAATTTTCGATGTCGTTGTCAGAAAAGTCAATCAGCGCAGTACTTAACAGTCAGGACGAGAAGTCAAGTCCGTTCTCTGCCGATGCCGCTTCAACAGTTGATCCCCAAACCCATGGGAAAAAGCCATTATCAGTTGTCAAAAAAGGGGCAGCTTCAACTATTCAGGAAGTTCTTCCAAGACCCATTTTGTATAAGAAATGTTCTTCTGGTGGCTCTGTAAACTCCAGATACTCGACCTTGTCGCCCATCAATACGCAGCTCGATCAAGATGTTGCGACAAATGCAAGTCAATTATCCCTTGACCAACCGCAATCGATTACACAAGCCAGCTTTCAGACACACCCTGGGGATATATGTTTAGGTTCAGATAAGCCCAATACTGGATCTTCTGAGTCGGTGAATTCCTTAGGAACACCAAAGTTTAGAACACCGCTCCAAAATCAAACAACTCATGTTGCATCTACCGCGCAAACTCCAGTGGATGGGCTTCCAACACCAGTTCCATTGAAATCAAGTGGTTCTATATCATTTCAAGTACCTCCAGTAAGTGCGGTAAAGCATAGGGGTTCCATTAGCGCACGTCCTTCTACGACAAAAATGAGTCTTTTGGAAACACCAACTTCGGGTATTCCTAGTTCTAGGCAACCATCGGGTAACCAACAACAAACCCAAACTATCTTGCCTCATGCATTTCATGATTATGTTCTGCAGCACACCCCCTTAGGTAGCACTCCTATGTCTGCTAAAGATTCGTCTGCTGACCAATTTTCTTCCAGACAGGAATCCATAGAAAAGAAGCTGTCCCTTCAGTACTCGTCACCTTCATCGGTGCCTCAAAATTCATCTGGACCAACTTTGTCTCGTCCATCTCCTAAACCATCTCCTAAAGATACACGAGAAAGAAGCACTATTCCAGGGCCAGGCAGTCATCATACATCTCCTAAGGGAGGCGCGGTGAATTCGCCTCTTTTATTTGACCTTCCACACCATATACATCCATTACAACATTTCAGCTTTCCAACAGACGATAGTATTCTTCAGCAAAATGCAGATAACGAGTTGTATACCCCGGTTACCACACAGCCAAACCCGCTTGTTGAAGGGCGTAGTATTCCATTTTCCCAACCTCTGTTTAAGAAAAAAACTACTTCGACACCCAAAGCTGTTGTTTCCACCCCTAAAGGTCCTGTTGTTCCATTCACTGAATATATGAGAAAAGAGGATGATGACAAGACGCATATTTTGCTGGGGGCCACAGGATCAGTTGCTACAATCAAAATTCCATTAATTATCGACAAACTTTTCAAAATATACGGTGTAGACAATGTTTCTATACAATTGGTTGTAACAGAAGCAGCAGAGCATTTCTTAAAAGGCCTGAAAATATCCACTGAAGTTAAAATCTGGAGAGAGAATGAGGAGTGGTCAAACCCAATGACTCGGTCGGGAGATCCTATATTGCATGTTGAGCTGAGAAAATGGGCAGACATCTTTTTAATAGCACCTCTTTCTGCAAATACCCTAGCTAAGGTTGCTAATGGGTTGGCAGACAATCTACTGACATCTATTGTGAGGGTTTGGAATCCTTCTATCCCTATTATTATGGCTCCAGCTATGAATACATTTATGTACACCCATCCTGTGACTAAGAAACAACTGGCAATTCTTAACGAGGACTTCAAATACATAGAGGTTCTCAAGCCAATTGAGAAAGTTCTAGTTTGTGGAGATATTGGAATGGGTGGAATGAGAGAATGGAGCGAAATTGTTGACATCTTATGTAGGAGATTAAAAGTCATTCAGAAGGAGAAGAGGAGACGGGAGATGGAGGAGGCTGCTGCTGAGAATGAGATTGTGGAGGAGGATGAAGATGAGGAAGATGAGGATGAGGAAGATGAGGATGAGGAAGATGAGGATGAAGATGAGGAAGATGAAGAAGACGATGATGACGACGACGATGATGATGATGATGACGATGATGATGAAGGAGAGAATGGCAATGGCAATCACAATGATGAGCTGGTAACCGACTCGGTTCGGGTCAGCGATAATTTGAACTCTCCTTCGAACAACAATCAAATCTTGGACAAAATTTCAAATCAGAAGGAGTCAGCCGCTGATTCCCGAAAAAATAATGCTCTGGAAGGTCCTGTTAAATGATTTTTGATTTTATCAGACATGGCATGTGTTTCTATGTATCTCTTATCTACTTTTGTCATTAGGTGTTTTATATTATGATGTAAATGTTTTAATATGGGATTTATCAACAAGTGTCAGGCGGTGAAATTTCTCTTCTAGGGTGCGAGGGTGAATTTTATTTCTTGTATAATATAAAGAGGAAAGAACGTGTTGAAGGTATACTTGCTGGTAGTACAGAGATTCAGACGAGAGAAAGGAGATCAACCAAGAACTAGCGGTTGATCTGGAATCTTGGACTCCGAAAGAATGTTGGGGATGAAGTGGAAGATCGGCATTGGTATGCTGGTGGCATACTCATCATTCACCAGCTATGTTTATCTAAGAACTCAGCAGGAGATCAAGAAGCGCAAGACTGCACAAAATAAGCTCAAAGGTTTGGATCTCGATGAAAGCAACACAGCAATATTCGAGTCGTTGGTCATCCACGGCCGGTTTGAAAACCCTTTTCCAGAGTACAGGCCACAGTCGATATTTGAATTTTTTGCTGTGAGATTCCTGGATCTATTGGAATTTGGTAGAAGAGGCGGGTTACCTGGAACACTACAGGAACTGAGGTCATCGGTTCCGGTTTCTCATCCGGACGTTGATCTTATTAAGGCTAACGATAAATGCACCGAAAATATAGAAGAAAAAGAATTGTTGCCGATTTTAAAAGATAGACTGACATTCACCTGGTTCGGACAATCATGCTCTCTACTTCAGTTAGCAAATGTCTCTTTTCTTACAGATCCGCTTTTTGAAAATTATTTGATAAATCAGTGGGGGCCTAAAAGAATTACACCATCTCCTGTTTCTCTCGACGAACTGCTACAAAATGTGGTCGTTCCCCGTTATGTGATGGTTTCCCATGATCATCCTGATCATCTTGAAGACTCGGCTCTAGAAAAGATCAGAAACAAATCTACATGGATTGTTCCTATTGGACTGAGACATTTTTTGGCCAGAAAGGGCATAACTAATGTTATTGAGATGGATTGGTGGGACAGAGTTCCATTAGATGTCCCAGATTCTGAAGATAAATACGAAGCTGTTTGCCTACCTGCAATGCACTGGTCAGGAAGATATCTTTTAGATACTAATAAGCGATTGTGGTGTTCTTTTATGATTTTGAGAAACGGAAAATCTGTATTCTATCACTGCGGTGATACGGGATATGCTCCAGAATTATTCAAATTGATCGGTGAAAAATATGGTCCTGTTCTCCTTGGAGCCCTTCCAATCGGTCAATATTGTCCACAGTGGCATCAACGTCCACGGCACATTAACCCTCTAGAGTCTTTACGAATCGTTAACGATTTAGGTATTAATAAAATGGTAGGTGTTCATTGGGGAACGTTTATCTTGAGTTCTGAAAAGTATTTGGAGCCTAAGGAAAAGCTTTTAGAGCTGGCCAGAGTTGAAGAACGTCAAAACAGTTTCCTGGTTCCTGAGCATGGAAAAACTATCGTTATGGATATGAACAAAATAGATAGGCCAGAGATCCAACAAGAGAGTGGTGTTACAGAGATCAGAGATGGTAAATGCACTGTTTATAGATAAAATTGTTAGAACCTCTCAGATACTAACAACAATTGTGTATATACACATTAATGCATTATGAAGCAAATGCTATACTAATTAATTAATTATTCAACAGATTCGATTTCTGCTAAAAATCTGTCGAACTCTTCGTCTTTCATTTTATAACCATATTCTTCATTCTCAGGAAAGGAGCCTCCCTTAACATCAAGCGAATATCTTTGAAGTGCCTCTACTCCTTGAGAATAAAAGTCCGCATACTTCTTGACAAACTTAGCGTTTGGATTGTCAAGCATACCCAAAGTGTCAGCCTGGACAAGAACTTGACCTGAGGTGCCTGATCCTGCTCCTATTCCGATTGTAGGAATCGACAGCTTATCAGTTAAAATTTTTCCAAGTTTATGAGGAACACATTCTAAGAGCAGCATAGAGCATCCGAGACTCTGCAAATGAAGGGCCTCTTGGTAGATTTTGAGAGCAGAAGAATGAGATTTTCCTTGAACTCTATATCCTCCAATAATATTCACCTTCTGTGGTTTCAATCCTATATGTCCCATGACAGGTACTCCAATTTCAACAAGTCTTTTTATCTCCTGAGTGTATTCAAACGACCCTTCGATCTTGATGCACCCTATCTTTCCTAGCTTCATCAACTTGAGAGATGTCTCCAGACACTGCGATATTCCGGACTCAAACGATCCATATGGTAAATCTGCAATCACAAACTTGTTCTCAACTCCCCTGAGAACAGACTTACATGTGTAATAATACTCTTCAAACGGGATCTCTAGAGTCGTCGGATATCCTTTGGAAACCATAGCTAGCGAATCTCCGATCAATATTACATCCACAGCCGGACTTGAGTCGGCTATTCCAGCAGTAATGTAATCATGTGCTGTAATCACAGAGATCTTCTCCTTGTTTTTGTAAAGTTTCTTGATATCCAACAAAGTTTTCTGCCTGACAGATGAACTGTGGGAGGAATAGTATCTGAAAGGACCTTGAATCGAAGACTGAAAAACTCTTCTAATCATCATTATATCTATAACAAAGTTCTTCTCTTGTTTGTAACTCCAAATGACTCAGTCCAGAGCCTGACTTCTCTGACAACCTGTATAGATTAATGTAGAAATCTTCTTAACCAGCTCTTTCAACCTGACAGTTGTCTGTACGATCTAAACGATCCAAACGATCCAGGAGAATAGTGAGATAATGACTCTTCAAGTCAAGGTCGATCGTCGCAAATCGACGTCTACAACTTCTCTCTACAACTTCTCTCTAACCAGTCCATTTAGACGTATCAATTGGTCAATAAATAGATATAGCGGAAACATGACAATGATCTTAAAGGTCAGAAACATCTAGAAACATGTTCCGGATCATAATGAATCAATAAATAAATATATATATAATAAATAAATAAATAACATTGGAAACACTGGTCTATTCACTGTAATTTACCTTCAAGCTCTGCTCTCGCATACTTGGCACCACAATAACCACAGACACTGACCTTGTCCTTGTCAAGATTAATGAAAATCTTGGGATGACCCTGCTGACCGTCAGTTCCATGACAAACAGCAATGTTTCCGTGCTTCAAATAATGGATTGGCTGCAATGCAATTAGATCAATAGCAGCCTGAGGACTAGGCTGTTTCGAAAGATCTTTGCCAACAAAACGCACATTATCCTTGATGATCGAATCTCTTGATCTCTGAGATGCAGACCAGGTCCCAACCCTATTTGGCGCCTGAGAATACGATACCTTAGTTTGCTCTTCCTTGTTAGTGGGTGGAGTGACCGGCCCGCTACTGGTCACACCTGTTTTTACAACAGTAGAATTAAAACGAACTCTTCTAGGAATCCCCCTTATTATGCCTCTCAACATCTCGTCCTTTGATCCTTGTCTCGTGATAATATTCCCTCTATTAATCACAGTTCTTAATATCCTGGCTTTCTTACTATCAACCAACCATTCTCAGCCAATTCGAAATTCTAAAAGGAAATTATCAGCCGGGTAATATGTGAATAAGCTATTATGTAATCAATTTGCTATGTTCTAGATGTCTTTGAGGATATGGTAATGAAGATGGGTTGAATGGATTTATGTATCCTTGGAGCCATTTACAGCTGTTCATATCCAAGTAAATTGCCATTATATGTAAACTATCTTTCTTTTTACTAAAATATGTAAAACTCGTTATACAAACTGCTCCAAGATCAGATGAAGCCTCCTCCAAAACCACCAGAGGAACCATATCCAAAACCGGATCCTCCTGAACCTCTAAAGCCTCCAAAATTGCCAGGGCCTCCCAGACCTCCTGGGCCTCCGTTTCTTCTTGGTCCTCCTGGAAGACCCATTGATCCTGACAATCCAGATCCTATTAACTCGAGATCTTGGTCCTGGTCTAGCAATGGGTCATCGTACCTTATACCGGGACGAGAACCCGCGAGATGACCTGGTCCTGCAAACAATGGGTCAGATGCGGTTGGATGCATTCCTCCTTCGGCGGTGCTGGAGTTCAACGGGTCGATGAAGGGTTTAAGCAAAGGGTCTTTGATTCCTCCTGGATATAAATCGTTGTTACCTAGACTTGAGACGGGGTTCTGGTGGACGTCAGATGTTTTTTTTGGTTGTAGATTGAGTTCATCGTCGAACTTTGGAGGAGCCAAATTATCTGGGATTTGTTTTGGGGAGCTTTTGAGGGCCTTAAGGGGAAGCGGGTTAGGGGGTGTTGAGAGTTCCTTGATTGGGGCCTCGGGGGTTACTTTTTGCACATCGAGTTGTAGAATCGAGAAATCGAGTATCTGGCTGGTTTCCTGTAGATCTGAATTCAACTTTGGGATAAAGGCGTCGAATTTGGTATGTAGGATCTGGAGCAATGGCCTGATGGAGTTTTGGACGCTGGTCATTGGAGCCGGAAACTCGAGCTGAGACGACGGCACAAAGTCCAATGATGTTGTGATTTGAGTTGAATGGATTGAGATACGTATCTGGATTGTGTTCTGTTCGTTTGGCTGCTCCAAAATTATTTTGAGTCCCTGATTGGAAACTATTATTATCTCCTTGTCTCCCTCGAGTCTTGCAAAATATCCTCTGTCATTTGTGTATTCCAGCACCACGTAGCCGATCAGTTCCAGATATGATCCGATCCAACCGATCATTATATTGTTTGTCACTCTCTTGTTGTTACGACCTTCAACAAGAGCATTCGGTGGTCAGGGTAAGTTAAAAGAGAAAGAAGCGATTATTAGGAGGGCAAAATTGATTTAGCAGCCTATAGATAAAAAATAGAACTCGACAGAAAAAGTTGGAAGTAGGCTTTAAAAAATATTAGTCAAAGAGTCAGCATATATTTAAATTTGTTCGACAACAGTGTGATTTAGTAGGAAGACATATCAAGACAAGAAGCTGTTCATTGAGCAAAATATTGAAAAGCAGTTGGACGGACAGAATCACAGAAACCCAGAGAAAATTACAAGCAGGTGAAGTCAAATAGAGAAGTTGAAAACTGGAAATTGAACATAATGACAACGGCAGTTCCGCTAATCTACTCTTTCCCAGAGTTCAGCGGCGTGGCAGAGGCCGTTGCAGACCACGTTGTGGCAGCACAGAACTACGCTCTTTATGGAGACAACAACAGAAAGAAAGTTCCGGATTCAGGAAGCAGTCTCAGCGCCAGCTTGAATTCAGCCGCTGCATCCTGTATACCGATGCAAGCTGCCATGTCGGAAAGATCAGCGTCAACATTATCTGTAAACGGGTCATCATCATCAAAAGAACAACGCAAGAAGAAGAAAGAGGAGAATCGAAGATTCAGAATAGGTCTGAGTGGAGGTTCGCTGATAAACGTTCTTCATGAGGGTCTACTCAAGAGAGACGACATAGAATGGTCCAAGTGGGACGTCTATTTTGCAGATGAGAGATTAGTTCCTTTTACCTCGCCAGACTCCAACTATGGAAAGATAAAAAGACAGATATTCGATTTGATTCCCAAAGATAAAGGCTATCCAAAAGTCTACCCGATTGATGAGTCTCTTCTTGATGATCCACAAGAATGTGCTGACAGTTACGAAAAAACATTAATAAAAGGCTTTGCCTACAAGGACTCGGTTAAGTTGCCCATGTTCGACCTTATATTATTGGGGTGTGCGCCCGACGGACATGTAGCATCACTTTTTCCAAATCATGAGACATTAAGAGAGTCGTATGCCTGGTGTGCTCCAGTAGAGGAGGCTCCATTTGGGCCTCCGAACAGAATTACCCTTACAGTTCCTGTTATCTGTCATTCTCACAGAGTCTCTTTCGTTGTGGAGGGTGCAACGAAAGCTCCTGTGATTAGCACAATCATGGAAAGGCCGGACAAGGGACTTCCTGCCAGTATTATCAATGAGAAGGCAGCAGGCCGTATAGCCTGGTTTGTGGACCATGATGCTGTCAGTGATGTTGTTGGTGTGACTAAAAAGAGATATAAGTTTTTAGTCAACGAATCGACCTAGATAATGAATTGAATGTTTTGATGTGTGTTAATATGGCTTCGCTGTTCTATGCATCTCTCCTATTTTAATGCAGGAGGTTTCAACTTATGCATGCTATTGTCATTTCCATTTTCTTACCACGGTATCTTCATTTAGTATTGCAAATTCTGGCTTTTTCATGTATATTTGCTTTCCTCTTTCCTTCATTGATGTCTTTGTATCGGTTCACAGGTTGCTTACGTTATTTATTGCTAATACTTGCGGATTGATTCGTTTATTTCTAGTCCTTTTCCTATATTTCTTATCAAACATGGTTAATTTAATGGAAACCTTTGATCTTTTTGTGATTTTGTTATGCACTCTGTTTTTTTATATCATTTTCGGCTGTTTTGCTGTATTTTTTTCTTTTTGTCTAATTGTTCATTACGAACTGAATGGGGTAACAGGGTACGAGTTTCTTGACCTTTCTAAGTCTCTCTTGATCTCTTGATCATTGGGCAATTCTCCTCCGTTTAATCGTTGATGATATTTGTGGCGGTGAAATTCTAGTGGCGCATTGTGGTGGTGCAAAATTCTTGTGTTATCACTAATATAAAAATGAACATGACTGTTGTTCTTTATAAGAATTGAGTGTATATTTGGTGTACAGACAGCGATTTCAGAGTGATATACAAAATAGTATAAGAACTTGAATTATGGTAAGTTAAATTGAGCGTTCAAAACATAAAATTTGGAAATGTGAGAACTTCATCAGAAAGTAATAAAAACTAACTATGAGGGTTGATCAATATAGTGGGTTCCTATAACTGTTTTCCTGGTGACGACATTTTTGACTTCAACAGTGGCTGTCAACAAGTTTCTAAGACTCAGAAGCCAGCCATTGTATTTGTCCATTATCTTGGTTCTGTCGTTGTTTTTGCCCTTTTCCATCATCTTCCTGCTTCCGATAGATCTAATATCCACCTCTAATGACACCTCAGAACAGTTTAAAAATTCATTTTTCTACTTAAGTCAAGGAACAGTACTGCTTCTTTGGAGACTGAACTATTGGATGACCTTTTTGCTTACTTGGGTCATTCTACCATTTCTTCAATATTGGTTCAGTTCGGGCTACTACAAGAGGACTGATAGATTCAAATATTCACTGTTGGAGCTTGTCAAGTTCCAAATGATCATGATTGCCTGTGGTGTGATTGCATTGATCTATATAGTGATAAAGCATAAGTCTTGGCTGAATATGAAATTTCTCAAGAGTTTGGTTATTACTATCAGTCATATATATTCTTTGATTCTAGCTCTCTGGCTGATGGCTCACGGATTAATCTTTTTGCCTAGACAACGTTGGGAGACTTCCGGAAATTTTGACAACAGACTTCACTCTTTGTACCTGAAAATCCCAATGCTTAAAGAGAAATTAGATGATACCAAGTTTGAACTGAAAGAGTTGTGTGGAAGACTGAAGTCGTTAGGAAATCTAGATAATCTCGAATACAGAGATTGGATTTTAAAACTTCTGTCTGCGATTCCAGCGGAGTATCAATCCATGACCTACCATGGTGTAGAAAGCTTCACAAATGATGAATTAAACACTAAGCTTCTTGATAAGCTTTCTAGGAAATTAAAGGAGCTGAAGTGGAGATATAACCATAATCAGATAGCTTTCAGAGTCGCCATTGAGGATGTGATCTTGTTAGAGGATGAAGTAAATGCCCATCTTCTGGGAGAATTCAATCCTCGTTTTACGAAAACACTTATTAAAAATGCAAGGTTCAATTACTATCTATCGCAATTTGTGCAACCTATATTGGGAAAGATATTTTCTGTGTTCCTAATGGCTCTATCATTGATAGTGATTGAAAGCGAAATGTTTCATGGATTGAAGTTTTCTTTAGTCAAGTTGATCATTGGTGGTATGACAAAGAACTTTACCCAGATTTACGTTCAAATATTTGCCGTTTCTTTCACCGTTTTAACATTCATGTTGTTGTGTGCAATGCTTTCTCTTTCACAGGTTAAAATCTTCAACATATATCACATTGAGTCAAATCAGTCTTCAGATCCTGTTTCTACAATCTTTTTCATTAGTTACGCCTGTCGTTTGACCATACCGCTGTCGTATAACTTTCTAATGCTTTTGGATTCAAATTTCACGAAGAATTCGTCCTTTCAATTGTTCTTTGGTGACTCTATCCAATTGATTCCTTTAGGAAACATTTTGAATGATATCCTACCTAGACTTATTATAATACCTATTCTACTGTCATTTTTCAGGATCTGGGAGCGAATGAAGAACTGGTTGTCGAACATCTTTGTGTTTGACTACATTTTGAGCGAGTTGGATTTTGATGATGACGCTGTTGACCTTGAGGATGACACAGAACTGGGAAATGAGGCGGTGGATGGTAATGGGGGCAGGCTTAATAGGGAAAATGCACGTATCCATCAATCAAAACAGATAATACACCGCGCATTGACCTCTGACGAGAGATTCACATCGGTCACGTCTCCAATTCGTCCTTTCACGCTTTCGTCGACAGGATTACGAATAAGCGAGTCGTACTTGATGGATCGGGTTCCATCATTGCAACAATCGACCCCGATAGCAAGCCTGAAGAACTTTGCAAGAGGTATTATGTCGAAATTCACCCGTCGAAACAGGAACAATTACGACGGACTGAGATCGTACAACCTGACTTTGGGATCGAGCGAGAACGCCAGCCGTCGCACCAGCTCAGAGACTGGAATTTCTCTCAACACTAACCCCTCTTTCGACAACGACAATCGTCTTCTTCGTGATGATGATATCATGTTGATTGATGATGACGATGATGACGATGAACAAAGATTTGTTGTTTGAACATCCCTATCCTCTGTATATTATATTATTCTTGTATATTTACCTATTATATAATCTGATTATTTCTATACCCTTTCCTAACTCCAGTTTAAATGGGGTAAATATAGTTCAATTTACACTCTTATAAAAGACTCTGATAAAAGCAAGGATTCAGCACGGGAACAAACACCCTTATCTATATTGGTTTTCTCCGCAATTCATAGTGTATAAACATAATTTGTCAGAAGCAAGTAACAAACCCAAAGTTGATGGAGTATGTTCTGATATTGCATACCCCCTAGCTATGAACTAGAATAAACCATATTAATTCAGACTATACAATCCTTCAATCATGTAATCTATATTAGATAATCGATAATGTCAGCGAATTTTCAAAAGTCAAAGTGAACATCCGTACACGTCTATTTCTACGAAGTTGAAGGGAGACTAAACCGGCCGGATCTCTGAGCAGGTTGCCTTTTTTTCTGCATCAAATCTCGTATAGAAGAAGAGAGTAGTTGATGAGACTAAGTATATAGAAAGGTAAGATAGAATTGTATATTGAGATTGGCAGAGTTTAGAAGAGGAATTGAGCTGTGGAGATAGGAAAAAGCCGAGCTGAAAAACTGGGAGTGTCTTGAGGTAGAATAAGTCAAGATCGAAAAGGGGATAGACAGACATCTCCAAGTCAAATGAGACGGTTGTAAAAATGGAGAAACAGGCACTTGCGGTATTCAATTGCATACATAGAAAGCATGGCATAGCAAAAGGAGCGAGATCCAGTTGTGGGAAGCGGGAATTATCTCAACATCTGTGCATAATTGCAAGGAATCAGATCAAGAATCCCCATCTTACATTCAATGTTAACATGCTGAAAGTGCCGTCTAATTATGGCTATTACAGTTCTCGAGTCAATAGACTCTACAATGAAGATAGGCATCAAGTTGGTATTTTAGATGTGGATCTCACACAGTGTACGGCATCTAAAGCTCCGAATTCGGACTTTAACCACGATCTAGAAATGAGAATCGACGACCCAGATGAACCAGCTTACACAAATCAATATTCCCACACAAAAGTGTTTAATTTCAGCATATTTGATGGACACGGAGGAGACGAGTGTAGCACTTATGCTCGTAATCATCTTTTGGAGAATGTAGAAAAGTTTCAGATCACAGATAAGTCCATTCAGAACATGTTCAAATTCTATAGAACCAATATTGGAGGGTATTGGAAACGATGGATTAGAAGGCCAAATTATCACTTTATCAATGCAATGGGGTTAGAAAATTATCTTATCTCGGACGAAACCAAACAACCACTGGTTCATAAACCTGATCTCGAAGATAAGAAACTTTGGGAGTATGACGAATTTAAACGACTGGTGAAGGGAGAGGATTTCTTCAAATTGAGACTCTACCTGAGCTTTTTGTACACTGACTACCAGTTTCTCAATTACGAAGATCGTTACAATGAGTCAAAGGTGAGCGGAAAAGAACATTTAATCAACTCTGGAACAACCTGTACGTCATCATTCTTTTACACCGTTGACAAAAACGAAGGAAACCCCAATGGATATTTTTATGAGGAAGGAGTTTTGGGTCGTCTTGTTATTGCACATTTGGGAGACACAAGGGCAATCATATGTGACAGCAATGGAGTGGCTCAAACTCTTACAAGGGACCATCATCCATCGAACCCAGAGGAGTCAAGAAGATTGACTAGATATAGCACTGGATTGATGATGACCGATTCTTTTGGTGAGGAACGGTTCTTAAATTTCGCTAATACCCGAGCATTTGGAGATCTGATGGCAAAGAATGTGGGGGTGACAGCTGAGCCTGAGATAACAGACCTCTTGATTGGCGATACTACGTTGATGAACAAGTATAAGAAAGAAAATGAGGAATATTTGAAAATGTGCAATATACAAGATTTCGGAGGTGGAGAATGTTTTGTTGTGATGATCAGCGATGGAGTTACAAACTGTCTTAGTGATCAGGAGATTATCGACCTGATTACTAGTACTACAAACAACAAGGGTGCATTGAGAGGCACTCCGGGAGAGGCCGCCAAAGAAGTGGTTCAGTTCGTCGAGTGCATAGGAGGAGATGACAATGCTACGTGTCTCGTGGTAAAGTTGGGAGGATGGGGTAAATGGCCACTGCTTGACCGTACAGGTAAGCTGCGTGAAGAAAGGATGATGGATGTTGCGCGACGGGGCCGTTAGAGAAAGATTACCGGAATACAATTAAATCTCTAACTCATTTGTTGATTAATATATACAATATTTTATGTACAAGCACGCCAAATGTACTCTTATTATTCTGCATTTAGAGATGCATCTATTTATTCTTTGTTTGGGTATATTTGAATCTCTTTCTTGTATGAGCAAACTCCCCAAGCTTGGAACCAACCATGTTCTCAGTGATCTCCAGATGGACATAGTCTTTCCCGTTGTGAATCTGGAACTTCAGTCCCACAAACTGTGGTAATATCGTGCAAGATCTAGCATTAGTTCTAATTGGAGCACCAGTTTTTCTGGCCTCTGCTATTGGAAGCGGAACAACATGAGGACCTATATTTTTGCCAGAGTTAGTATCAATCAAGGGACTTGTTTGGATAGTGATTTAAATGGAACATACCTTTCCAGGACGACCTAGCAAGACTAATTAACGAAGGCCTCATTTTTGTGGTCTGTGATTTGTGGTAGTTCAGACTATAGATATATTGATGTACCACAAACTACTTATCTAATGCTGTCTAAACTTGACTTACTGAGACTTTTTCAAGACTCAGCAGAGGCTTTTTTTCTTGGTTATGGGCCCCGTGCTGATTGCATCGACGCGTCGATCAGCACAGCCAGTGTCGGCCGGCGATCTCCCAGAAAGAAGTCTCAACGAGTACTTCTGAAGTCACGAAGGGGTTTCAGGAGCTCATGGTGGTTAAGAGGCCTGAAAAACAGTCAAGAGGACACTTTGCAGCGTAGTAGAGAGATCGAAAGTGATAGATATAGAAATAGCCGCGTCTGTTACTTCAGAATACAAACTGGAGCGACTATGTTTCATTTAGCGAAGAGCTTATATGATTCCTATAACAAACGAGACGGTGAGTAGACTAAGACTATCAGAAGATGTGGCATGGAGTACTAACTTTAGAAACTTTTGAATTTGAATAGAGTATTCTGTACTGATTCTGGGGCTGGATAATGCAGGAAAAACTACATTTCTTGAGCAGCTGAAATCTATATATATTCCAAACTACAAGAGACTTCAACCGAATAGAATCTTACCAACGGTGGGTCAGAATGTGGGAACCATAGCGGTCGAGGGCCATCTGTTGAAGTTCTGGGACGTGGGTGGACAAGACAGTCTTCGAGAACTGTGGTCCGAATACTATGAAAATGCACATGCAATCATCTTTGTTATTGACTCATGTGACAAGGAAAGACTGGTCGAATGCTCGAACGTGCTGACAGGCGTGATGAGCGATGAACTCAATGAGGGTCTTCCGATTCTGATGCTGGCAAATAAACAAGATATTGAGGACGAGACCAAGCTGGAACTTGTGGATATCAAGGAGATTTTCAATCCAATCGCCGAAAACCTGAATGCACGCGACTCCAAGGTTCTTCCCATCAGTGCCATCAAGGGAGACGGTGTCAAGGAGGCCATTGAGTGGCTGCACATCAGACTGGTGAGAAACAAGACAAACAGGCCACCTAATCGACAGTAGCGCAGTCACATGATAATTGTCACGTGTTAAACGACACGTGATTCGCTCTTTTCACAACGTTTTTCCTCTGTCAAAGAGCCCAACCGACACTCATTTCAACTGTGCTCTGCAGTGGCCTGATGAGTCGGTCTCCTCTCGACACCCGTCCACCGTCTCTGTCTGGTTCTCTTGTTTGACCGATGTTTCCTACTTTCGCTGCCGTTTCCTGCAAATCTGGGTTATCAGCACAGCCCGAATATTGTGAGCAAATTTCGAAGACAAAGAGAATGAGCAAATTATGATAATAATGAGAAAATTGTTCCAATAAGCATATAGAAAGGAACCCCTTAAACGCACACCTACTATTACAATTTATATGGAAATGTCAGAGAATTTTCCAAAATAGCTCATAATGATTGTTGAAACAATAGAAAAAGATATTTAGACTGGGAAATCTGGGATTTTGCAGAAAAGAATTGTACCAGATAAAATTATAGATATAAGAGGAGAGCGCTCTCCACAAGGTGAAAATTTAGTCTTCAGAAAGTGATTATAATAATCCTAACATTTAATATGGGATTCGAAGCAGTATTAACTACAGTGACAGTGGCCACTCCTACTCTTGTTGCCAGAGCAGCCATGGAAATGTCTGGCATGTCTGGTATGTCCGGCATGGATATGAGCACTTCGAGCTCTGCAGCTTCCAGCACAGACAGCATGACCATGTCAATGAGCTCAAGTTCCAGTATGGACATGTCAATGGGTACAAGCACCTCTGGTATGGATATGTCGTCGAGTACCGATTCATCCATGGATATGTCAATGAACTTATATTTGACTACCAACTACGACTCTTATCCTGTGATTTTCAAGAACATGAAGGCCTCTTCTGGAGGAGCAGCTTTTGGTATCTTCTGTGCTCTGTTTTTCGGAGCTGTGTTCCTCAGGAGTCTTTTCTTCTTGAGTGCTTATTTGGAGCAAGTGGTATTTCACAACTGGACCAACGCTGTTATCTTCAAGGAGGTGGATAATTGCGAATGTGGTCCTGAAGATGACGAGAAGCCTCCGCTCATTCCAAAGAACGGAGAAGCTCCTGGTGTCAATGGAAAGTCTATAGGTTACATCCTTAAAAATACCTTCTTCCCTGGCTTTACAGAGATTATCAGAGATATCATACGATTGTTAATTGCCTTCACTACTGCTATGGTTGGTTATGCATTGATGCTTGGTGCAATGAGTTTCGTTTTGATCTATTTCTTCGCTATATGTTTGGGAATTGCGTTCGGCGAAGTTTTCTTCAACAGATTATCCATTGTTCTAGGTATCAACAAGAACAGTTCTTTGTGTGGAGCCTTACATTAAATGTATATATGGCAATTAAATTTTATGATATGTGAAGATGATCCATTTCGTTGTATACTATATATTGCTTTAGTGAAAGCTAGATTATGTGTTACCAGAGATGTTGACGCTATCTAACAAGAATTAATATAATCATAAAAGACAAAACACTCAACTAATATAAATCAAATAAGTAGCCTAAGAATCATAAGAAAGTGTTATCTACTTACACATCCAACGTATATGTAGTCACAAAAAGACACGATTACTCTTCATCGAGAGGAAGAGTCTCCAATTCGTCAACCAAGGAAGATAACTCGTTAACAACGTTCTTGTGGTAGTTTAACTGTATCTTGCTAAGAACTTTAAGAAGGTTAACGCCTTCTGCAGGCCTAATCAATGACTTCATTGAGTCTACAGCAACCTCAGTAGCGCTGACAAGGTCATCTTCAGCGCTCTCCAATTTCTTGGATAGCTCAACAGGAACCTCAACAGTCTCGTCACCATGTTGGAATGACTTCACTTCTGCCCTAACAGTGTCAAAGGTCAATCTAGAGGTCTCAACCTGCTTTCTAAGTTTAGCGGTTTCTTGGAAATCGCCACTTAGAATCTGTTTGATTTTGTTATTGAACTCACTAATAACCAATTTGTCTTGTTCTAATCTTTCATCGCCAATCTTGAATTGGTATTCACTAACCTTAGCCAATGCTTTGGCTAGAGATCCTTCTTCATCTTCAGACTCAGAGATAGATTCTTGCGAAGTAGAACAAGCCTTAGACAATTGATGTGCAAAAGTCTTTGGAGTTTGCCCCTTTGGCGATGATAACAATACGGCTTCAGCCTCCGAAGTGGTAGTAGCCTGGGACAATCCAGTAAACTTCTCATTGATCAACTTAGTGTAGTCCTGTAAAGACTCTCTGAGGTTTGGAGGGTAGTCGTAACTCTCAATTTCATACTGTTGTGTAGTAAGAAGAATCTTCTTGTAGAACACCTTCAAGGTGTCTACTCTCTTTTCGAGATCCTTGTACTCCTGAGGCAGCTCTGAGATATCATCAATGGAGCCAAATCTCTCTTGAAGAGATCTTGTAGTTCTCTTCAAAATTGGCGAAATGTTAGTGTTCAAATTTGACACCTCTTTCTCTAAATGAGTCAAGTTGTCTTGGAATGAGGATGTGAGTTGTTGAGTAGTTTGTTGCAACGATTGTTGCAGAGAACTAAGATTTGGAAACTTGAATGACATATTTTTAATATACTGTGGCTATTGAAACTCAAAGACGCGCAGATCCTATAGATTTACTGTTCAAATACTTTCATTAGAACTATGTTTTATTGTCCCTGAGTGTTTGGTGTCCTGTCAATTCTCTTTTTTGCAGACAAACAGATTTCCCTCATCCTAAAATACCAACATCTCTACACAGTTATATTGTGGGCGGTGCCATTTTAACTCAGCCAGCATTTTTATTACGTAATATATTATGTAATTGTCATCTCTAAAAGAGGACTACAAGGAGGAGGGTGATAAGCGATCGTATTCATTAAGGCCATATAGATATAGGAAAGTAAAGCATAACCAGTTAGTTGGTGATCATCTGCTTTGTGGCATCATACTCTTAAAAACTTGCCTAGTTTCCTGAAGACGGAATCTTCTGTCCGTTGCTGTTGGGTGGTAGCAGGAGCCTGCATTGATGGCACTTGGTCTTGAGAAAAATTGGATTCCTCAGGATTTTCAGCAGTATAAACCTCCTGGCTTGGTTGCGATGAGGTTGAGGAGTTTCTAGATGATCTGGAATGTCTTGAGTCAATACCCTTCAGAGAAAGGTCAACTCCTCCTCCAACACCTGAAGTATAACCTTTTTGGGGGTCAACTGGTTCACCCTTAACGATACCAGCAGTGTAATTCTCTGATCCTTCGGATCTGTTCATAACTCCCGCTGTGTATGATCTGAACTGGGCCGATTCGTGATGATGTTCAGAGTCTGTAACTCCTGCTGTGTAATGTTTATGTTCTTTCATCTTTAGATTTTTAAATAATTTAATAAATTAAACCTAACGATTTGTTTTGAAATGAAGCCTCTGAGTTCCACCTCCGAATCTAATACTTATATAGATTTACACGATTTACATGACTTACATCAGCAATTTATGTCATTCGTCTATCTTGCATTTTTGCTATGTCACCTGAGGATTGCTAGTCATCTTCTGGAAGGAATCTATTTTTTCCGGCATACAATTTTACTCCCTTCCCCTCCGATGTTCCATCACCTGAGTAAAGCACCCCTTTCGTCTATTTCCAATACTATTACTGTAATCTCGTTGCTTTCATGATCACAATTATTGCATCATAATAATTTACTGGCTACCATTTCTATTGTTAAAAAAACTTTATTGTCTTAGACAGCTTTTATAGCAAGCTCCAGACCGAAACACCGTTATGCAAGCAGAAATAAAACACTAAGTAAATCTCCCAATATAGACAACTCCAACAAACCTATCAGTTGAATATCCGTTTAATTTTTGATGAAAGCTTTTCTTTTCCGGGACCATTGTGCTCCAGCTCCTGAGAATTCGAAACCTGGTTCGGTTCATTGAGAGCAGACTGGGCTGCACGGTTCGCCATTTCCTTCTGATTTTCACTTAGATGGACATTTCCATCATTAGCTGTTGAACCATTACCACGTTTTTTGTCAGCCATACGTCTGTTTGAATTTCTTGTTCCCCAGCTGAAGCTGCTCCGTGAGTTAGAGAATCTCCTGCGATTTCTCGAATCCTCGTTTGATGCCGTGGGTGTTTTCTTGGAATCATGACCTGAAGCCATTTGAGTATCATCTCCTTCTTTAGGTTTGTATGATGATTGCTTTTCGGTCTTGTTTCCTGCTGCCACTCCTCCAGTCATCCCTTCTCCTCTAGCATGTTCCGAATGCTCATTCATTTCGTTCTCGTCCAACTGTTCTCCAGCTTTGGTGGAAATCTCATTAGATTGCTGAGAAAGCTTCTCATCATTTAAACCGGAATGGCCAGATTGGTAAGTTTCATCCTGTTTATTCTGTTGCATGTTAGTCTTATCATCACCATCAACATCTTGAGAGTCACCAGCTGTTTCTTGCAAATTCTGTCCATAGCTATTGTTTCCACCAGAATTTGTTGGCTTCATCTGATCCTGATCATATTCTTTTTGGCCTGGGACTTGCATCTGATGTGTGGTTTGATCAACATCTTTGTCCCCCTCAGATTTAGAAATATCCTTTGAAGTACCGCTTAGCTCTTGAGTGGAAGCATCATTGTTCGCATTATTGTAATCTGTCACTCCAGAAGTTGACTTTTGGTGACCTTTACCACCTTGAATATTTTGATCATCTTGAACAACCTGACTCGCTTTGTTTTGGTCTGATATTGACTTCTTCATGTCTTGTTCCTCATTATAAGGTCCTTCACGCAAAGTGGATGGAATTTCAGTGGAATTTATTTCGTTCAGATCATTTCCATGTACGTCACGGTACATGGTTCCATATTGGATACCTTCATTTCCCTTCTTGCCAGACTTTTGGCTATGATCTTTTGCTTTCGATTCACTACTGCCACCGATAAACTGGCTTTTAGAAGATATTTGGTTTCGATCTTTGGAGCGTTCGGGATATTTTTGTTCCAAAGGAGAGGTTTGACCAGAATCAGAACCTGCACCAATTTTTGCATTTTTAGCATTACTCAAGTATTTGCTCTGGCCATCTTTTGAGTTCTCCATAGACCGATCATCACCATTATTTAAATCATTTCTGGACTGACTGTCGTCAGCATTTGACTTACTCATAAATTGACTGTCACCAGCTTTGCCATCTTCTAAGGAATAGTTGCTATCATCTTTTAACTTGTTAATGGACTGATCCACGCCATCTTTCGACTTGTCCTTTGGCTGGCTGCCATCATCTTTCGACTGATTCATCTGATCGTCAACATCTTTTGACTTACTCATGGACTGATCCATACCATCTTTCGACTTTTCCATAGACTGATCCTTGCCATCTTTCGTCTTATTCATGGACTGATCCTTGCCATCTTTCGACTCCTCCTTTGGCTGGCTGCCATCATCTTTCGACTGATTCATCTGATCGTCAACATCTTTTGACTTACTCATGGACTGATCCATACCATCTTTCGACTTGTCCACAGACTGATCCATAGTATCTTCCGGCTTATTCATGGGCTGGCTACCGTCATCTTTTAACTTATCCATGGACTGATCATCGACATCCTTTGACTTGTCCATCTGTTCATTGTCTCCATCTTTTAACTTATTCGTGGACTGATCGTCAACATCTTTTGACTTACTCATGGACTGATCCATGCCATCTTTCGACTTTTCCATAGACTGATCCATGCCATCTTTCGTCTTATTCATGGACTGATCCTTGCCATCTTTCGACTCCTCCTTTGGCTGGCTGCCATCATCTTTCGACTGATTCATCTGATCGTCAACATCTTTCGACTGATTCATCTGATCGTCAACATCTTTCGACTTATTCATGGATTGATCCATACCATCTTTCGTCTTATTCATGAACTGATCCTTGCCATCTTTCGACTCGTCCTTTGGCTGGCTGCCATCATCTTTTGAATTCTCCTCGGACTTTCCACCATCTTTTAACCTATTTATCTGCTGGTGGTCGCCATATTTGGAGTTATTTGGTGAATTGTTGTCTTCTGTATTGGTGCATCCTGCTTCACTATCTCTCGGAACTTGTTGGCTCAATGATGATTTTTCAACATCATCATCCTCTAGATCGGAATTATCCATGGAACTGTGTTTCTGCCCATATGGTGTATTCTGGGAGATGGAGTCGGTCTCAGACTGCTTAGATTCGTTTCCTACATTTTTCGTTTTAGATCCAGTGTCTGACATCGAATATCTACGATTCCGTTGCTTGTCAGACGAAGTACTACTTCCAAGACCAAAAACGGACATCAACTTTTTAGTAAAAGTCTGATCACTTGAAGGTTTGGGATTTCCTTGGGAAGGTTTCAAAGTAGGAGAAGTGTTGTATTCCTGTCCTCCTGGTCTATAGCTGGAATTTTCCATATCAAACTCATCCCGATCGGAAAATTGATGAGACCCAGAAACATCCATGTCCCCGATGGTTCTTGGCTCTTGATCTGACGAAACACCGGAAACTTGTTCATTTCCTTGGTCTTGTAGATAATTCCCTTTTTGTTTTGTTTCCTCTCCTAATTGAGCCATTGTATTGAAACGATGTAGCAATAGTATATTGAATGTTGTATAAATTAATACTAGAATAAAGGAGGGCTACACTGATTATTTATACTACCTCACCTTTGATTCTAACTTGCTATCTTGGAGTAACTCTTGCTCTTCTCTATCCATCTCCTGATACATGATTCTGACTCCAGCATGTACGCTAAATGCTGATGGCTGCATCATCTGTAAAGAGCAAGGTTGCTTACCAAGGAGAGTCTTCCTTATATTTAATAAGCCTGAATCAAGGAAACTACAGCATCCCTAAATTTTCAGTAGTCCACCGAAGCCCAATTAAAAAAATATTAACTATTTAACGTATAAGATGATGACTATTTCATTCAGCATGTAAACTCAACAATATAATGAGATATAGAGTAATAGATCATCTTCACTGGTATCTAGGAAATAAATATTTCTACATAGATGCTCGACAAGGTAAAGATCGTAATGCTTGATTTCGATTTTCCAGATAAACAGCTAATTTTCAAGAGCTTGCTGTCGACACTAGATGCAAAAAAATAAGAGAACATGAAATAAATCCGATATTGATCAAGCGCATCTTGCATAATATAGCTACGACGACCCATATCTAAGTTTCTGTAACAGTTTCTTCACTTTGATCACTCAGTCTCGACAACTCATTCTCTTCATTTGTGTTACTATCTTCAGTCTCCTTGTAAACGGGAACAGTAGCATATTCAGCGGTGTCATGATTCATGAACTTATTAAATTCGCTCTGTTCCATTGTTGCTTGATTCTCGCTGCTTCCCTCATGATATCGAGCAGCATCTGGTATACTGCTTGCATTGTTAATGTGTCTGTAATCGGAAGGTAAGGGTGTAGGCAATGATGGAGGTTGCACATAGTCGTTGTCAACCGGAGGTTCACTTGGCATCAATGCTTCCTCACGTAATTTCATCATTTGCTTCTCTGTTAAACTATTCCAATTTTCGGGAAGGGTCATATAATTCTGCAGGGCTGCTTGTTGTGTAGGTGGCGAGAGTAATTGAGGAACCGCTAACGGTGACGTAACATTTGAAGAAGAATCCGATGGAGATAAAGGCGAGCTCGTAGTAGTTGATGTATTCGGCGTTTGCGGTGATGGTGTATTTGCGTTATTTGGTGTAGTGGCATGTATTGAAGAAGAGGCGGAGCTGCGTGGATTTTGACTATGCGGTCTTGTAACGCGTTTCTTCAATTTAGAAATAGACTTTCTTTCTGTACCGACAATAATTTCTGACGTCAATGTCAGTACATTTCTCAATCTCTTCAACTTATCGACATTATATATATGCGAGGACTTCTCAACCTGGATTATCTCATCATCCACCAGATCTTGTTTCTGAGGAGTCTGTATCTTAGAGTTCGAAAGGTTCACTAACACTTCAACGTAATACTGAAAAGATACTAGATTAGAAACTATCGTTGGAAAGCAATCAGCTGGAACTTTCAATGCTGTAGATATTTCACCGGTAAGTGTAATGGGATCTATGATGAGTGGAACTATCGACTGAGAGATATCTTTTCTATAAGATTGAGTCTCATACTCATCACCAAGCTCCAATCTACAAATTCTAATCAGAGTTACAATAGCACCATCAACATTGGATATTTTCTTATAATGTTTGATATTTAGCTTCACGTGGATAGTTTCGCCTTTCAAATAGCCCATTGATGATGTGAACATTTTGATTTGTATGTTGCGTTCTCCACTTCGCCCGGTGTCTGTTGAATCTGTTGAATTTAATGAGGAGGTGGAAGATATCGTTTTCCGTAGATTTTTCTTGTCTGTTTTGAAGTTGAGAACCTTAGGATGGGGTTCGGGTAGTAACAGGAGATTGATAGGTTTAATAATGTTGAGCAGCTTCTCGCAATTGGCTACAGGGGAGTCTTCATTGTCTTTATCCATGACAGAACACTTTAATGAGTACTTGATTTCTCCTTTTTCGAATGAGATACTGGTATATATGTTCTTCTTTGGCAATTTGACGATGAATGGAAAGCGATGTTCTCCCTTGGTGAGAGCCACCTCGTGGTTGGAAGCGTCTCCATAGAGTGTGATATTGTGGTTGAAAAGATAGTCTTTCTTAAATGAACGCAAGGGCAGAGTTGAGCTCACCTTGACGAATCCGACTAGCGAGAGGTTAATGAGAATCTCCACAAGGTTCTTCTTGAGTATTAATATCACCTGGCCTGATACTTCTTCTCCTGGCCTGTATGTTTTGTGCGGGTCGTCCAACGTTATATAGAACTCGCTGATTGAAAACTTCGACTTGGCTGACAGCGAATTCGGCAGTATTCTTGAGCCCTTCAAGGGCAATATCTGGTTGACTGCCTTTCTCATGGTTTCCGATCGTCGAGGACTATGAAGTTTGATGCGATCTACACATGAACTGTATGTCTTCTTGTATGGTAATATTTAGAATGGTCCGGAATTTGTTTCTGATTTCTCAATTTTTCTGCTGTTTTCTGGTCCTGTCCTGTTTTTGTGGAACTTTTGCTTTTTTCCGTGTATTTTCCTGCGTATAATCCGTTTTAATACCCTTTTATCGCTTTTATTTGCCTTTGTTCCTTCCAACCACATCGTAAAACTGTCTTTTTTTATCTTTGTACGACAATCTCAGAAAAACTTCTTCACAAGCCACTTCACAAGCCTCATTTCTACCCTGGCCCGCTGCTCACTTTTGCGGTACGCCAACATTCCTGAAATCTATTGTCGCACGCGAGGCTTGGACAGCGCCATTTGCGGAAGACACGGGCCTAAAAGGAATAAAAGCACAGCCAAGAGACAATTAACTCCGGGGATTTCTTGGCTAACATTGGCATTGAACAGACGATAAAGATAGCGGATGAGCAGTAATGGACAAAAATGAGCAT
This sequence comes from Ogataea nemodendra, assembly GCA_030567775.1. Taxonomy (NCBI): domain Eukaryota; kingdom Fungi; phylum Ascomycota; class Pichiomycetes; order Pichiales; family Pichiaceae; genus Ogataea; species Ogataea nemodendra. The sequence continues at coordinate 605,370 of JAJLSV010000049.1, forward strand.
CTGAAACAACATTCAATCACATATTTCATACGGAGACTATTGAGATGGACAACTTTTTCATCTGTCGGTTTTGCTTAACGAAAAACAACCCAAATAATTGGCCTTCTGTCCAGATCATTCGCATATATAGATTGCCTGTCAGCGGGAGGCAGTTCGCGGGGTCTCATGGACCCGAATAAGATGCCAGGCGCTTCCCGACAAAAACATCCACCTAACCGCCACACTCGAATGGGGCTGGTTTATGGCTTTGAATTTGTCATCGGCGCGACACAGTGTTTGTTGCATCTGAGGTCGACAACGATCGACGTTGGTAGTCGCATTGGTAGTCGCATTGGTAGTCGCGACGCTATTTCGGGGACTGATGATTACCAATGGAGGTTCCTCATTCTAAAAATTTCACCAGCTATGGTGACTGAAGACGACAAATTTTGATCAGTTCGTCAGACCTCCAACACATAGATTGACTGGTTTACTTGCAAGGATGACTTTGTTGGCCAGATTGCTACTTGGCTCCAAAATAGGCTTGAAATCTCCTGGTCCGAGGTCATGCATACCGACTTTGAGACTTACAGGTCAATCCTCGTTTAGACATTTCTCCGCCATAAATGCATCTCTTCAGCAGAAGCCTCATCAAGAAAGCTCCCCAACTTCTCCAAGCAAAAAGGTTCTTCCCAAATTGTCAATAGCGGAATATAAACAGCTTAGAGATCAATATTATGAAGAAAAGGATAAAATTAAAAGAAGATCAGCAGCCAATTATTCTATGTCGTTGGCCTTAGTTTTCCTCAGTTTAGCTTTTGCATCAGTGCCTCTCTACAGAGCTATCTGTAAAAAGACAGGATGGGGTGGTACTCCTATGACTGATCAGACCAAAATCACACCAGACAAGTTGGTTCCTGTGGACACTGATAAGAAGATCAGGGTTTCGTTCACAGCAGAGACATCTCGTTCTCTTCCTTGGAAGTTCATTCCTCAGCAACGTGAGGTTTATCTTGTTCCAGGAGAAACTGCTTTGGCGTTCTACAAGGCTAAAAATACATCGGACAAAGACATTACAGGAATGGCCACTTATTCTGTGACTCCCGATCATGTGGCTCCATACTTCAATAAGATTCAATGTTTCTGTTTTGAAGAACAGAGACTGAATGCTGGAGAAGAAATAGATATGCCATTATTCTTCTTCATCGATCCAGACTTTTCTCAGGACCCAAGCATGAGAAACATTGACGATATTGTATTGCATTATACCTTTTTCAAAGCTACACATGATTCATCGCATTCTCAGATCATGGCAGATGCTCATGATGAAAAGAATAACAAATCATAATCATAAGATTATAGCAACCACTTTTATATTGGATAATTATTTCATGTACATACACGGATTGCATTCAACAAGTTCGGTGATAACCAAGTTATTGGGGGCCTTCAATCATAATCTTGATAGCCTTGTTTTCCTTAGAGAAATCGTAGGCCTTAGCGGCATCCTCAAACTTGTATCTGTGGGTGATTAATGGCTTGACAGTCACTCTTCCAGAGGCAATTAATTCAACAGCCAACCTGTAGTCATCAACACAGTATCTGAAAACACCAGTAACAGCCAACTCACGCTCAGCCACAACTGCCATTGGGAAGCCATCCAAAGTAGGTCTACCCATACCGACTTGAACGTATCTACCTTTCTTCTCAAGAAGCAAAATTGCATTGGCGATACAGTATTGGTTTCCGGTAGCATCCATAGCAACAGTTGGTCTTTCACCATTCCATTGCTTCAAGACATATTCCAGGATGTCATCAGCAGACTTCCCTTTTGAATTGAAGACATGAGTAGCAAATCCATGCTTCAAAGCAAATTCCAACTTCTCTTCGATGATATCAATGAGAAGGACCTTGGTAGCACCGAAAGCCTTACCGACACCAGCGACTAAAAGACCAATAGGACCAGCACCGAAAACCACCAGGCGGTCACCGAAAGTCACTGATGCAAGTCTGGTAGCATGAGTACCAACAGATAGAGGCTCAACTAGAGCACCCTCCTCCAAAGAGACGTTGCTTGGAAGCTTGACACAGAAGTCTTCTGGCAAGAGATAGTATCTGCAGAGAGTACCGTCGTAAGGTGGAGTAGCAGCAAAGGCCATGTGTGGACACAAGTTATAGTTACCACTCTTGTACTCGTAGGAGAATCTGGATGGAATACCTGGCTCACAGGCGACACGATCGCCAACTTTCAAGGTGGTGACCTCAGAACCAACCTCAACAATCTCACCTGACGACTCGTGTCCCAAAACCATTGGCTCCTTCACAACGAAAGAACCAACTGATCCATGTTCGTAAAAATGAACGTCTGATCCACAAAGACCAGTATATTTGATTGCTATTTTCACGTAACGTGGATCCTTGATTTCAGGAATTGGTCTGTCTTCTAAGACAATTTCGCCAACCTTCTTGAGGACAATAGATGGATTATCAGACATGATCACAGATAGATTCTTATTAATTTTGAAACTAGTTCGTATTATTAGGTATTCTCTTTCTTTCTTCGATTTTTCAAAACACTAAAAAAACGTTTATATGTACCAAGTGCAGAATTGGGAGAAAACTAAGGATATCCTCTGGCTTTTGGTCAACGGAGTTCAATTCAGTATCCATGATTGGCAACTTGGACTCTGGGGTGTGAAGGTGGAGTGCTTTTGGTCGAGAAACCGGGGATCAATGCGGCTGAGTACATACTTTTCCATCCATATTAGGAAATAGAGGCTACTTGCCTATTTAGGAACAATTATACAACGGTGCGGGGTGTCGCGCTGTCCTCGAGTGGAAAAACGTGTGGCCAAAGGATAAAATGTATAAAGAGGTTGGTATTGAATACAAAACACTAAACGATAAAGAGCAATAGAAGAATAAGACAAATTTTAATGAGATTAGGGTACTCAATTCTTGTAGTAGATACCTCTGAAGAAATCCATTGTTTGAGTGAAAACAACCAACAGAATACCTCCTCCAGGACCTAATCTCAATACTTTTGGCAAGAATCCCTTGTACAATGCCGAAAAACCTTCCTCTTTGAGAATGATTCCGAGCGAAGGGAAAGTCCAGTTGTATTTGACGGGAACACCCTCAATCTTTGGTGTGTTTTGGATTCTGGATTTGACAACATCAAATGGGGTGTTGATCATGGTACCAACAGTACCTCCAATTGCACCAGAAATCAGATCATTCATGGTCTTCTGTGTAGAATTTTCAGCCTTTGGCAGAAGGTTTCTGACCTGGAAAATGACCCCGAAATATCCTGCGTTCCATGCAATGTGTCTCCAAAGGGTGGCCTCCAGACCGTTGTAGAGCGCGAGAACACCCTCCTTCTGAACTATCTGCTTCACCACGTCTCCCATTCCTTTGTACTTGGACGTCTTGTCCTGCAATCTGATCTTCACAAGCTCAAAGGGAACAACCACAAACGACTCCGTGGCACCTGCAGTAGCACCTGTCAAGATAGCCAAAGGCTGGGTCATCTGATCTACGCCAAAAGCCCTTTTGTATACCTTTCCCCACTCGTCGTTAGCCGCAAACTTTGTAGCTCTCTTTGGAGCCTCCATCAAGATTGGCGCAGAGATTCCTCTATACAATCTCGAGAATCCCTCATTCTTTACGATCTTTCCGAAACAGTCCATAACACCAGTGTACTCTGCCTGGGCGCCACCTCCTACTTGAAGCTGAATTCTGGTCTTAACCACATCCAACGGATACATCACCAGGATTTCAGAAACCCCGGCAACTGCACCGGAAGCAAACTGGTAGATAAACGGTAACGGTCTAGTGTCACTGGACATTTTCAATCGCTCTTCTATACCTTTCACTTAGTCTTATACCTTGTCTTAAAATCATGCGCTTAAGGGAGCCTGACGATAACTCGCAGATTTATATACTTCCACGAAAAATTTCACCGCTAATCTTGAACTACCTGCGCTAAATTCTCCCTGCGGTAGATTTTACCACGATAAGCCGATTTCTGCGCCATTCCCCAGTCCATGTCCCCCGTGAATCCCTGTCTACGTCAAACATACGCTTGTATCAATTGCTGTTCCGCTAGCTTCCATCGATCTTGAATGCACATCAGTCTTTCTTCCGATGTCAAGTACCCCACTTATCTGCGGTCCCATGTAGCCTAACTGATCTACCCGCGAAGACTGGCTGACCAGCAATCCGCTCACCTGGGAATCAGAAGTCAGAAAATTAAAACCAGCTTTCCCCTCCCAGCAATATGGGGCGCCAGTAGCCACAGCGCGGGGAGCCTAATCCCTGTGATAACAGTTTCCGACCTTCCTGATTTATGAGGGGTATCGTGTGAGGGACCCAGCTAAGTGGGGCAGCTGCTAACGAGCAAACCGTGAAAAGTTTTCCTCCTCTAGGCCGGGTAACTCTATTATATAGCCCAGATGCATGTTTTGCGTGGAAATCCGACAGATAATTTTTAGCTGTTATGTAAGCGATACCGTAATCGTCAATCTTGCACAGCCGTAACTTGGTTGATGAAAATTTTGGGAGAATGTCTCTTTATCACTACTAGGGAACGACCTTGAACGAGAAGAGAAGACCTAGTCAGTGATTTAAAGACAAAGCCGCTGTCCAATAACGGCTGAACATTAGTTTATTTCTGTGAGAATCGTATTCTCAAAAGAAGTTTCTAGAGAACTTGGGAGTTTGTGTGAATCAGTCTCAGAACCAGATAATAGTCACAAAATGGTTCTGCCAAATATACAGCAAATCAAGGGGTATACAATACTCCCGCTGGTACAAGAAGGAAACAAGTTCACCAAAAAGTCATATCATTTCATTTATCTCAAAAAGCATGCCACTAAGTCTCATTCAGAGTCACAGACAAGATCTTTATTCATTGTGAATCTTCCCATAGGCTCCAGTTTGAGTAGCATGAAACGGTTATTTGGAGAGATTGCCATAGGGGCTATTATAGAAAGCTTTGAGTCCTGCGAGCATTATGATCCTAATAATATGATAAATTATGACGTAGATATAGATTTGAGGAAGTTGACAAACGAAGAGTTAGCAAACTCCAAAGACAAAGATGAAAAGACTAGCATACCAGTTGGATGTGGAATTGTGACTTTTCTTGACAAAAATGCCTTGAATCTAGCACTGTCTTCCATCAAGAAGCTTGCGGGTGCAAACAAGACAAAATTCCCTGCCTGGAAGCTTCCAGAGAGCGAAACAGGGTATGCGAGATACGCTCAGAGTGACCGTCAAGATCCTCAACAGCTTGAAGAAGAAGTGTCCAACTCTATGCAGGAATTTCAGCTAAGAGAGCAGGAGGCGAAGGAAGGACTAAACGTCATGAAGTCGCTAGTTGACGAGGACGGATTTACGTTAGTGGTGGGGTCCCATAGAAAGACGAAAAATGGTATCTTAGGGTCTGTTAAAAAAGCTGCAGATCTGGAAAGCAATGCTGCTACCGTTAATAAAATGAAAAAGAAGGAGAAAAAAGACTTTTATAGATTCCAAATTAGAGAGCGTAAGAAGATAGAGATGAATCAGCTTTTGAACAAGTTCAAGGAAGATCAGGAAAGAGTTCGGTTAATGAAGGAAAAGAGGAAGTTCAAACCTTATTAGTTGCTAGTGTTTATATCAACTAAATCATAAATGTAATTTATAGTCTCCCTCCTGGGGTATCATAATTTAAGAAGTCTAAGTCGTCACTTTCTTCGACTTGTCTAAGCATAATTGAAGGATTTAAGCCCATTTCATGTAATTCTCTGAAAGCAATAACTGGCTTTTCGTCGTAACCCAGTACTCTTTCTTGATCCCCGCCATAGCAGATCACAAGGGCATATTTCTTCCAATCAGAAACCTCTAAGTTATGTCTTTTCATTGCCGCTTGCAAAATCTTGTGACATGGATCCTCAGTCTTCGCACGCAACTGCTTCAAAGGCTCTGATGCTGACGAAGAGTGCTGAAGAGTGCTAGACGAATGACCAGCTGAAGAAATGGCACCCATTGACGACGACGAGGATAATTTGGAACTCTTTCCACTGTGGTGCTTCTGTCTCGTAGAGCCTGATCTTGAAATAGCTGGTATTTGTTGGTTCACCGTGCTTGCCAGAGTGGCTGTAGATTGTGAAGAAGAAATTCCATAAACACCTGAAGCAATCGAACTAGACGGAGCCACTTGTTCAGGACGAATAGGAGAAATTATTGGAGGAGAAGTGATCGATTTCCGGTAGTTTGATCCATTAGCAGAACGTAGTTTTCTGGAAGAGGTCGAAGCGGGAATTGAAACGATGGATTGGGCCTTGATTGTAGATTGCATTTGAGCCTGGTGATGTGATAAGCTATTGGGAGACGACGAGGGTTCTGCCGGAGAAACAGGGGAACGAGGGTGCATGTAAGAACCACCATTACCCTGATAATCTGGTGTTGGCAGTGGTTTTTTGTCTTTGAGCTCTTTCAATACAGGAAGCAAATCCTCCTTCAGCTTGTTGAATTGTTCGGTCAGTCTTTTGTTGGAATTTCCAGAGCCAGTAGATGAGTTTGAAGCGATCTCTTCGGTGATAGAAGAAGATATCGTGGATACAATATTTGTGGATATTATCAATGATTGGAGCTCTGTTGCCAGACGATCGCTGAATCTCAGTATATTCAGGTTCTTCTCGATCAGTAAACTGTTGATATCTTTCATAAGCATCAATCTAACCTTTAAACTAGAGATGCCCATCTCCTTTAACTCCTCAGTGTTCAGATATGGCAAAACAATACCAGTGATATTATTATTCCTGAATATGTCTATGATTTCAATGGTGTAATTGGTGTTCTTCAGCCATAGCAGGATTTGATCGTTGTTCCAAGATAAAATATCATTGGCGCTGATATCTTTGTTGGAATGAGGAATCACAATCGATGTGGGCCTCAAAGTCTTATAAGATATCTCATGTGACATTTTCAAGACAAAAAGATCCCGTTTGATTCTTCTATTGCCAATTATAGTTATCAAAGCTATCTTCCATGTTTCGAAGAGAACCAACCCCTGTCACTTTATTCATATCATCCCAATTATTATTGATCTGCAACAATTTAACTATTTGCTTATGTAAGCAAACATAGCCTGGACATCAAAAGACTTCTGGGGTGATAAATTTAGGAAAGAAATATAAGGACATTTAGGTATCTGTGAACATAGGTATCAATACTAGAAGTAATGATGACCTTTAAGGGCTATTTGGTAGGGACAGCCAAATAGCTGGATTTCAGCTTTTAAGCAACGTAATCATCGATCAAAATGACTGAATTATTGATATTGGAAGCAACAAGTTTTTGTAGTTGTTTTTAAAGGATTTTAAAATAAGATAATGCTTAGAAGGATCAAAATTACACTAATCCATATAGTGTTGCGGAAAAATGCAATGCTAGCCACTATAATAGAATTTGGAGGACTTCTATTTCCAGAGTTGTTTCTCTCTGAGTCTTAATCTACATTCATGGTTTCAATTTTTCAACGACAGTGGACCTGTTCACAGTACATTGAAACAAAGATATATTCTAATTCGACATAAATGAATATATGCTTACTCAGTCGAACCTATGAACTTATCAGCTTCATCGTAGGCATCCATTAGGATTTGCCAGAATTTATCTGCATCCACCTTCTCGATAACCATGACTCCCTTGTTGGCTTCCACTTTTTTCAGGGCTCCATCTTCCTCACCACCAACTGTGACTTTAAGTGTGCTTCTTGAATATTCAGTGACCAAGTCCTTCTCGAAACCACCAAATTGAAGTAGAGCAGCAATTGCCACAGGGTCATGAACTCCTGGACCTTGATATGATGAGTCGTGTCTAGCTCTGACTTGGTTGTAGAAGTATCTGACCAATTCAAACATAAGTCTACGGAAGTTTGATGCTGTTTCAGGAGTTTTGAGGATCATGTTCTGTCTTTCAATGGTAGCCCTGACAGTGCTGGTCACATCAAGAGGAGACAAAATGATACGCTCTGAAAGAATCTTATCACTTAGAACCTCATTTGCGGCAGTTGGGTCACAGTAGATGTTGAACTCAGAAATATTATTTTTGTTAAAGATCTTGAATCCCCCGCCCATAACGGTCAGGAACTTGATCTTCTCTCTGGCTTCTGGATACTTTCTGAAAAAAAGAGCGATGTTGGTAAGAGGTCCAATGGCAGCGATCGACAGTTCTCCTTGACACTCATCAATGTGTTTCTTCAGAGCAGCAAAAGCAATATCAGTTCCATGTCCAGCAGCCTTCACTGTCGCTTCAGGAAGTCGGTCAGAACCATTTAGACCTGTTTTTCCATGAACTTCAGGACAATGTTGGGCTTCCCGATCTAATGGTGAAGCTGCTCCTGAATAGACAGGGATCTCCGTTCTTTCAATAGCAGTCAAAAATCTCAAGGTGTTGTTGGTTGTATTTACTACTGATGAGTTACCATGTACTGTACTGATTCCAAGAAGCTCGAATCTTGGATCGTAGAGTGCGAGAGCAATTGCTATCACATCGTCCTGTCCAGGATCACAATCCAACCACAACTTAATTTTCTCCGTACTATCGACTGACATTTCTATTGTATATGTGATATCTAAGTTGTCCAAGTACTAGTACTGTTCAGTCCTTGCTAGGAATCATTCAATCCTGTATTCTCACTTTAATACTACTGTAAGTTCTGGATCTCTGAAATTCTTTATGGTTACAAATGAATCTCGCGGCAACCGATGCATTTCCGATCCAGATTATTTTGGACTTCGGCCGAGGTAAAGAAAACGGTCATTTCAACGGTTGGAGATTTAGCGGTGAGGGTGAAAATGATTACTAAAAGGAGAAATGTTGGCTCATCTTTGTATCATAAGTCCGAGTTCTTTAGATAAGCAATAATTACCATGATGTCTCTTTATCTGTTAGAATAACATATCAGGAATTGTTTGACCCTTTATCGGGTAACGGAAATCTGGCTATCATAACGGAAAAGCTATTTAGTTTTGTATCAGAAAGGTTTATATCTTGAATACATTGAAGATATTTACTCGCAGAGATATACGATAATGTTTTTCTGCGGTTTAGTAATAGATAAGGGTCCAACCAAAAACTTTGAATCAGAATGGTAAATCGGCTGTAGACGTGCAACTGGTTGGTTTCCTGTCACCCCGCAAAATCTCCTGTCATAAGTTCGGATCTAACAATAGATCAGATTATTCATATGATGATACAATCAGTCCTACTGTGTTATCTTTTGCCAATATGGATCATAGATCAAGATGTTTGGGTCTGATTTATCTCTAATGTCAATACCTGACAGCTAGACATTGCGGAACATAACTTCCCCTTTAGGTAATTTTTATCCACGATCACGTGAACGTTATCGGTTTGCAGTTTCACTTTATAGAGATAATTCGGATCACCTAAGACATAAGTTGTCCAGTATTTCAACGGAAGGCTGGCATTTCAAGACACTCTATTCTACATATCTCGATATTAATGCATCCAGTCCGGCTTGACAACATTATATCGTATTTGAATATGTTAAGTTGACAATGGATTTGTGGTAACTAGATACACCACATTTGCAAATAACAATTGTAAAAGCCAAAGTTTGTAACAGTATCTCGTGGTGATTCAATCGATCCCCGTTGTTCCATATTCCGGTCACCAATTGTTTGTTTTCAAATATATATATATCACTTTGTAGTTGTCTAGATTCGGTCTATAACGATGGCATTACTCCATGAAGTAGCAGTAGAACTCCACGACGTCTGACGTTGAGTCTCGTGAAAAAAAACAATTAAGGAAAATTCATAGATAGATGCTGAAGGTACAATAACCGAAAATGTGTTGCATATCATGGATTAAATCCTTTTACAGAGATAATATTTATTTCTCTTTTATAGATATTGCAATATAGGACATGAAAAGTAGATTCTAGATTCATTCATGAGATAATCCAACCTTAAAGTTGAGAGAATGACTAACAAGACAATTCCCGGTTTGAAACAGTTCCGGCTGGACAATTCTGCTTCAACTAGAGCTAAAGCTTGTATCTCCTGCAGAGAGAAAAAGCGAAAATGTGACAGAAAGCTCCCACGTTGTTCATACTGCAAAGTACGGCAAACCAAGTGCGTATATCAGAAGGAAACATTATCATTAGTAGAACAGGCAAAACTGTTGGTTGATTTAGGATCATTTCCGACTGTGGCCAATGATGAGTTGATCAATGAAACCAACTGCATTACTAAAACACCCACATCAGTCCCAATAGAACAACGGTCTTCAAAAAGATGTGCTGCAACTCAAGCAACTTATGATGGATTAAGCCAACTACGACTGTCTACAAATAGTGCCGAGTTGTGCAGCATAATGCCACACATCGAATTAAAGGACGCTTCTTTCATGAAAACCGAAACTAGAACGTTGACTACCAACAACTTATCAGATGTTCAAGATCAGTATAAATATCCAGAAGAGCTTACACCTGGGAGAGGCATAGATGGTTCAAGTAATTCTTGTGGTTCTCATATACTCCCAAAATCATATGGCCAAAAGGCCCCTAAGGCATTTTGGCCTATCCAAAAGGAAATGATCCAGATGCCACAGTCCTCTTCATATTCCTCTGCAGAAGATATTAGACCAGAATTAAGGTCAGGACCTGTTTTCACCAATATTTTCTCATCTTCGTTGTACAAGGATGGAGTTTCACTTCAACAAGATCTTCAGATCCTTCATTCATATATTCCTGAGAGAAGGCTGGCTGATGTTATGTTAGATCGCTATAGAAACTCTATACATCCAATTATCCCAATTCTAGATCTTTCTTCATTCTATCCTCTTTATGAAACATTCTGGGATGATGAAACTATAGCAAATATAGACTTTTATATCATATTGTTTACTATTTTCTATGCTGCAGTGGTCTCTGAGTATGAAGAGATATCGGTCTATAAAGATGTACCATTGGATGAACAAGTTTATGTCAATAGAATGAAATATTTTGTTGGTGCTACAGAAATAGCTTTGTCTATGGACAACTTTCCAAACAAGATATCTCTTGTGGGGTTACAATCGTCTGTGATTCTACATTATGTTCTAAGAAGCGATTGCAGAACAGATGATTGTGGTTCTGTTGGATCTCTTGTCAGACTTGCACAACTGATGGAATTAAATAGAGACCCTCATAAATACCATGGGTTGACAGACTTCAAGGACATTCAGCTAAGAAGAATTCTGTGGTGGCAAATCTATTACCTAGATTGTACAACTTCACTTTCGACGAGGGTTTCACCAATAGTTGTATACGGTGAATATGATACTCTTTTCCCAAATGAATACAGAAAGGGTCAAAACGATACTTATAGGCTGGATTCTATAATTGCCTTTGCCAACGGAAGGTATAGATGGGTGGAGTGTTGTAATAAAATACTTAGGAGTGCCTTCAAACTACAGAGTCCAAGCGAGAAGGAGATCTATTACTTAAGGAAGGAGATTGATAACCTTTCATTTCATTGTTCATCATCTGTTCAAAGAATGTTAGACCCTAAAAATACAATGGCATCTGAAGAACATTTTATTTCATTCAGTACTTCTGTGCTTTCAACACTTGCGGATAGATGTCATATATTGTTGAATTTAGCATTCAACAGAAATGAATGTGATACCAATATGGATCCCAGAAGTTTAAGTGGGGATAACATACCTGTTAAAACCTTCAAGACACCAGAGGTATCATCTATTGCAAATGTGAAAGACGATATTGCAGAGGGCTATTTAGCAGAAAGGCAAATTCATCTTTTGACTGAGTTCTTAAAATACGGCTCTATGCCAAAAAATATGATTTTTATTTGGGAAGTCAGAAAGTTCCAGCCTATTCAGACCCTTATGTCTCTGCTGAGAAGCCTTATTTTAGATGTTAAAAGAGCTCATGCATCTGACGACTATCAATTACTTGAAAACACATCGCTTGAAAATAGCGAAAAAGTAAGGGTGATATCAAACGCTATGAATAATTTAAGCTACTTATCGGAGCATACTTCACCACTTTGTAAAGAAAGGTGGAAACTCGTTAAAGACTTGAAGAATACGACCTGGGATCAAATTTTCAATCTCGATCTCCAAGGCACTCTTACCCAAGCTTCACCTTCTAAGGAGACCCTCTTCTCAGGCAACTCATGCTCAACTTATAGCGACGATTCATCCTCATTGATGGATGAGATTTGGGCTGAAATCATACAGGAATTAGGAAAGGTTCAAAAGAAGATTGATGACAATGTGAACATCAAGCTGTGGGACAATGATGCAGGACATTATGTTCTTTAATTTGCATGTTTCTGTCGTCCTGAAAGCTTCCTAGTTTCTTTCACAAGAACCTTCTATGAACTTACGTGCCCCCACAATAGCATTTGATCCATTGTCACGTGACAAGGTTTTTATACTTGCAAGAATTCTATTATAATTTGATCGAGATGTTCCTCAGGCTCATATGCCATCATCTAATGAAATGCTTCTTTGTATAGTGGATTGATAACAGTGAATCCGTCGGAAATAAGCAAAAAGATATGTTCCAAAACTGGTGTAAACTTACGACGTAGCTTTTGTGATGATATTTCTGTCCTATTATAAATTTCATAAACTGAAGAGGCCTTCCTATTAATCATTCCAGCGATATTCAATTGAGTATTCTGTTATTGCTTAATAATTCATATATTAATACTGGATATTTATTTGGACATAATTAAGTTTAATACATAAATAAAATTAATTATCATTATTTTTGAAGATTATTTATAATTCCTTAATTCGATAGTAAAATAGTAAATATCATTAGACGAATTTATTTAAATCAAGCACCTTTCTCTACAGGTAGTTATAAAGGATAAATAAACTCCTTATTTTCAAAATCAGTGAGATCTAACATAGAAATATCAACTTTCTGTTTTTGGGAAGTTTCAGGATCCTTTGAATCTTCAATATAAGCTAACTTACTGCTGATAACATTTCCTTCTTCGTCAAACTCCAACAATTTCTTTCTCTCATTATTTCTTTTGACAAATATGTAACGGATTAGTAACAAAATAAGAGAGCTTCCGAACCAGGAAATAACTAGTTGAACGGCCCACGCGGCATAATATCTGTCACCTTTCACCCACATTTGAGGAGCCACAACATTTGCAACACCATAACCAATCATAAACAAAGCCGTTCTAGTTAATCTTTTGGTGTAACCAGCTGCAGAAGACTGGGACCAACACAAACCAAGAATATATGCAAAACCATCAGAGTGGACAATAATACATCCTGCCAAAATACCTATCTTTTTATCCCAAGGCAGACAAACAGCCAGAAGGCCTCCTAATATGGCTGGAATATTCGATATCACAGACAAATAGGAGAGAGAATTGTCCAATTTTGACATCATGTATGAACCGATCAAAAAGTAAACAGTACTGTAACCAGCCTGGGCGACAGTAATCAAAGTAGAATTAATCCTTGAGACACCCAAGGAAGTAGAAATAACTTGCTGTTGGAAATTCATATTGTTTGCCAACATACTAGTGAACGCATATAATGCAAATAAATAGGATGTTGGATCTTTTAAAGCTTCATAAACCTGATATTTCTTGAAGTTCTTTTCTTCGATCGATGATCTTGATTGCTTCTTAATTCTTCTCACAATTTGAACTCTTTCTGGAATGGAAAATGCCTTATATGTTGCAGGATTGTCAGGATAATCTAATGCTACCCAGATGGCGACCAAGAATGTAAGTCCACCATTGATAATCCAATATATTTTCCAAGGGTGAATTGAGCCAGTGTAATGGTTTACACCATAAGCGATGAAACCTGTTGGAATACCGACACCAACAGTACCAATCCAGAATATAGGGTTAATTATACCTTGCTCCTTAATCGTGAAAAACATGGCCATTGTATGTTCAATACAAGGGGTGACCACACTTTCTGTTAATCCGAGGAAAAAACGGATTGCAGCAACTCCTGCGTAGTTCTTTGCGGAAAGTTGAACGAACATCAATATTGTCCAACATAGTAGAGATCCAGTCATAAAATATCTTAGATTAAGTTTTTGAATGAGCATATGACCTGGAATTTGACCAATTAGATAACCTGCGTAGAAAAGAGAATTAACATTATTGTACTGGTCTTGGGTCAAATTTGTGTCTTTCCACATTCCCAGAAGTTTAGAGTATCCCATGGCGTTCTTATCCATAAACATCAGCAAGTTGATGACGAACACAATAACCAGCACCCGGAGCATCAATTTTCTGTAAAGCTTAGCATCTTGTTCGGGAGTAAACTCTTCAACCTCTGCTTCGTGTTTTTGTATGAAGTCCAGGACGAAATCGGCATTCTTATGCTCTAACACCAGTTCTCCGTCCGACGATAGCTCTCCTGAAGATGCTGTAGTCGTGACCATCTTATTTTTTTCATTCACGGTGTCTGTTTCGGTCGCTTCCATGGTGAATTTCTATACCCTGACAAACTGCTTTCCGTAATATCTGATAAGTTAAATCAAAAAACCGTGGAATATTATCTGACCAAAGTGATCTGAAGAATTATAGTATCTTGGTTGTTAGTTCCGTGTCCTATCATAAAACTTCGATTAAGATGATGCAGTATACTTTGATTCATCTCAATTTCCATCAGCTTTTATACAGAGGAGACCCTATCTTTTATATCTTCAGTTCTCTTATCTCTTATTGACTACCTCAACAGACTTCAGTTAGATCAGCTCTATCGTTAATCTGATTCCCAGGCTGTGGCGGCCTGTGCAGGCTATCGTGCATTTTTCAAATCAAGATTTCCACACTTGCGGAGGTTTGCGCATCGAGATTCCGCATGCCGCGCAGACTAAGTTTAGTTTGCTAGGATAAACGGGCAGGAGATGATCTAAGGTACAGTAAATGGAGCTGATAGTGGAAATTTATCTCTATCTTCTGATGACTTCCGCATGGAGTGAATCGAATAGCGTCGGAAAGATAGGTACATATCAGAACGACTGATAATTTGCGGAGATTTAAAAAGAATAAATTGCTACCAAAAGACCGAACGTATATATTGCAGAATCGTCGCAGTTGCAGTAATACAATATACGGAAACATACATAATCATCTTCTTTATAATCACAGTTTAATCGTGGCCTTACATTGCAAAATGACGGTGGAGAAAGAAGGTCTATTGAGTAGCGAGCTACCAAGAGTATATGGAGTCTACAACAACAGAGATTACAAGATTCTCAGGCAGGAAAATCCAAATGCCAGGTATGTCCGTGGAGTGGAATTTCCACTTCTGTTGAAGCTCGAGTTCAAGCCTCCAACAGAAGATAAAGAAGACAAAAGACTTTTCTACGAGGGTCTTAATAACTTTGCCCATGACTTGTCGAAAGATCACGACTTTTTCAAGAAGCTGATCAGAAAGCACGGTTCTGTGATTATCGAAGGGTTCGGTACTTACTGTCCTAAGAGATTTGCCAAGTTCATTGGAACAATTGCTAGCTCTTCAGATTTAATACCTTACGACCAGAATGGAGTGGCTCATCCAAGAGTGGCGATCGCCGAAAACGTCACTACAGTTAACAAGTCTACTGGGCTGACTAGACTCCATGCACACCAGGAGTTCTCTAGATTCAAGGATTACCCATCTCTATTGGCTTTCTTTGGAAAAGCACCTTCCGAAACTGGAGGACACTCGATCACTGTGCATGCTACAGAGTTATTTGACGCACTTAACGAGAAATATCCTCAGTTTGTCAAAGACATGGTAGAAAAGGGTATTTATCTTACTCAAACATGGCCTTATGAGAAACAGTTGCCAAACAACTCTGTGTATTCATGGAAAGCCCCACATTCGTTCGGCAGTTTGATCGAACCAGAAGATGATTTGGAGACTCAAAAGAGGAAGGCCGGAACTATCTGCAAGGAAAGGGTTGTCGATGAATTTGAATGGACCGAAGACAATGGCCTAAAACTTCACGAACACACACAACCCGTAAGACGTGACCCTTACACCAATAAGCCAATCTTGTTCAGTTCTCTTCCTGGATACTACTCGAAATACAAGATTGATCTAGAAACGAAAGGTGACTCGGTAGAGCCAGCTATAACCTACGATAATGGCGAGCGTATTCCAAAAGAATACTTGGACTTCATGCTAGAAAAATCAGTGGAATTGGCATACGAACATCCTTTCAAAATTGGTGACATTGTTCTAGTGAACAACTATCAAAGTTACCATGGAAGAACTCCATACGGCACCCAAGATCGTGAAATTTTGGCCAGTTTCTGGGACGATATTCCTGAAAAGAAGAATCAACCAATTCCTTTAACCGTTCAAGATTTGGCTTGAAAATCTACTTATGAGAACCTCTGAATTGCGTTTTGTATAGTTTTTGTATAGTTTTCCTACAGTTTTACAGTTCTACCTGGTCCTTCTCTTAAAATACCGATAAGATCTCTTACTGTTTTGGGCAATGTATGTAAAATTATTCCAATTTTCGTAGCTGGACCCGTGACCAAATCACGTATCGAAAATCAGCTGCCCTGATGATAACAGTACACGTGATGCACAGTGATTTAAAGCATTTTTGGCCGACTAACATTCTTATTCCAATTGGCTCTTTTCTCTATATGTAGTGCCTGTGGAATGGCTTCCAACAATAGTGTATACACACAGTGTAAATTAAATGCATCTCTGTTGCAATATTCCATACTCAATCCCAAGGAGATTCTTATGCGTAGCAAGGCTGCTGCGGAAGCTAAGAAGCGGAAAATCCAGATCTGAATTTCCGCATTGATTGTTAAGGAAAGCGGAAATTTAGGACGGACATTAGGAGATCAAGTCGGAGGTGTTCTGAACATGATTTATTCATCACGCAATAAGGGCAAAGACTATATCTATGACAATGGAAATGTTTGCAAATTCACCTGATTTAACCACCGATATTTAGTGGTACTTTTCAAACAAATAATCTCACAAAGCTCTTGGTGCTCTGCTGGCTAGATCAGATTTAGCTTTGTCCGTTTAAACCACCAAACGGAAAGCAATCACGATTGCTCCACAACTTAGAACTATGACAATTTCAAAGAAACTTCCAATTGAAAAAGTATGCATTGTAGGAGGAGGCCCTAGTGGAATGGCTACTCTCACAGAGTTTCTGCATACCTCTAGCTCCGGCCAATCAACTATTATCGACTCTTCTGGTCACTATGACTTACCGGAAGACCCTGCATTCAAGGAAATAGTTGTATTCGAGCAAAACGATAGAATAGGCGGTGTTTGGAATTACAGTGCAGATACTGATCCAAGATTTCCAGTGGAAGTCGATGACTATCAGTTACCAGATTCCGTTAGACCTCACAGAAAAGGACCCTCTGGCCAAGAACTTAACAAGACCAGTTATGACTCTCCTTGTATCAGGGATTTAAAGGAGAATGATGTTGAGAAATTGACTTGGAACAGGAGCGGAGTGTATGACGATTTGTTCACCAATATTCCAAACCATCTAATGAGATTTTCGTCGGGGCCGCCTTCGATACATGAACCAGAGTCTTTGTATCATCCATTTGTTACTCATGAAGAAGTTTTAGAATACTTGAAGAATTATGCTAAAATAAACCATTTGGAAGACCACATCAGATTCAACACTACAGTCGAAAAAGTATACAAAAATGAAAATACAGGGAAATGGACTGTCGTTGTTGTTGAACAAGACGTAGTAAATAAGAGAGAGAAATGGTACCAGGAAGAGTTTGATGCTGTTGTAGTTTCTGTTGGCAGATTTAATATACCGTTCTTTCCACAGATACAAGGTATGAAGGAATATGCTAAGAAACATCCTGGTGTTATTTTGCATGCGAAGAGCTTTAGAAGCACAAAGGAGATAAAACACAAGAAGGTTCTACTGGTTGGAAGCAGTGTAAGTGCTATCGACATTCTTCAATATCTTATTGCAGACTGCGCAGAAGTACATCTTTCAACAAACTCCTCCAAGCTTCAGATGCTAGAGGATGATAAAGTATCAAGATCCGAATGGATAGATCAGGTGCTCTCCGATAAATCGATAGGTATAATAAAGCATTCAAGAATAAGTGAGTTTGATTCTCAAACAGTCAAATTTTTAGATGGAACCTCCGGAGCCTTTGATCAAATTATTTTTGCTACCGGTTACCACATCTACTATCCATTTTTGGATATCCCTGAAAATGAGGGTAAAGGTTATGTAAGTGTTACATCTGGGCATACAGAGATAGATAACTACGCTAGAACTAAGGTGGACAACTTGTACCTTTACACATTTTCAATAAAAGATCCTACGTTATGTCATATTGGTATTGCCCATAGCCCTCTATTTTTCTTAGCAGCAGAAGCAAATGCCGCAGCAATTGCGGGTGTGTGGACAAATACCAACTCATTACCTTCTCAGAAGGAACAGAGAGAGTGGATTGATAATAGATTTGAAGGAAAGGTTATGGGATTTCAAGTATTTGACCCAAAAGCAATTGAAATTCTTTTTAAACAACTTCATACTCTCAGTCCAAAGAATCGATATGAAATATTTGAACTTATCGAAGATCCTGATGTGAAAAAATCAAAGGAGCTTTTGAAAGCATTCTTTTACAAGTTTATTAATGGAGATATTAAGATTTAAAAAAAGAATTTGTCAATTTGCGAAAATATTGTCCTTCAAGTACATAATTGTAATAATACTGTCCAGCAATTGTCTTTTTAAGTTGAAAACTCAAAACTATTAAACATTAATTGTGAAAACTCCATCGGTGTGCCCAGGATTTCTTCCGGTTTAAGTAAATCCAATAGATTGTCGCCACCAGAAGCGAAACTAAGCAAACTGTATAGACCATCATCCGGCTGTGCTCTTTCAAAAGTATCTGCGGCAGATGATATACTGTTTCCATCGTGATTTTCGACACTACATATATTAGTATTCAAATCATCATCTGAATTTGAAAGAATCCCGACTAAATGTCCTTCTGATTTCTTTCTATCATCAATAAAAGCGTTCAAATCTTCCATCAAAGTGTCAATTAAAGTCCAAGCATTTGAAATAGATCCATATGTCAAGTCTTTCAATCTCAGATTAAGAGTTCTTATGTTACACAGCATATCCCAGATTCTTTCATAACTTATATCATGCTTTGAACTCAGGTATGCAGTATCCAAGACTTCATCTATTGATTCGTGCCTCAACATTAAGAGCGCAATAATCAAGACCATGGTGCCTTGATATAATATATATAAATCTGTGTGAATAGAGCCGTTAAACATATTATTTTCATATTCAAATTGAACAATATTGTAAAGTTGCTTCGAACATTTTATAGAGGAAATGGCAAGCAATAGAATAGGATCATCCTTGGGTATTCTTATTTTTCTGTCCGTTTGGAATATTTTCAATATCATTAATAGAAAAGGAAGTCCCAAATTAATGTAATAGTAATGATAACTCAAATGCAGCGAAATCTTAAAGTATGAATTCTTTTCTGGTTTTGCGTCATAAATATTCAGTAAGCATGGTGGAAGGGACCTCCTCCACTCTATCATCTCAGTTCTGATTCTCATAAGCTGTTTGACATTAGCCGACATATTAAAGCCAATAGATGAGTTTCCCATCACTTCGACCTTAAACTTTAAAAACTCATAAAGGATCTTATGCAGTTCAGTACACTTATTAAAATAAGCACCATATTCAATCAATTTATGCTGTTTCACAAGAGATTCACCTTCCGAAGGACTGATAGCATCAAAGTTGGGAAAATTAGCGGTGATGCTATTAATATCGATAGAACTTGCTCCACCCATAACATTACTTAATCTCACCTCATTATTGAAAATAACCCACCAAACTTTTGCATAATTGTTCTTTGTCCGGCAATCTGCACCATCAAACGCATTCTTATTAAGCCCTTTTGAGATTGCTTGAGAGGCGGCGAGCTTGATTAAAATATAAGCACTCTCTCTTTCTTTTGTACACTCCAAATAAATAGAGAGTAATATAAGAAGTTGAATTCCGGCAAAAGACGGCTTTAATACCACCTCTGGTAAAACCTCGTTTCTGATCTGAAGATAGATGTCTGATAAAACAATAGCCAAATTCCCCGTTTTTTCTTGTGGGCTAGAACTGGCAAGGAATAGTTGCCCTAAAGTCCACACCATACACATCGCACTAATATCACAAACCGAGAGAAGGATGTCCAAATCAAGTGCCGGATTCTCCTGGCTATTCTCAAGAACTGACCAAAAAATATTGTAGTCGCTGTAGAACTGTTCTTGATCTAAACAATAATATATCGGGTTTATCTTCTCAAAATATGTTTGAGTATAACGATCCGCATCTTGCTTAGCTATTAGTTTAATAAATGAAAACTTATTAAAAGAATGATGATTTGAGGGACTGTCAACTTCGATATTTGTTCTCTGTTCAGATAATGTCGACTTTGAAAATCCAGAACGTTTCATCAGCTCTATTATATTGTTATGGAGAACGGAGGATCCTAAAGGTCCAACATAATGGCTATTACCCTGGATATCTGTTATAATTCTTTCATTTTGAACTCCTCCCTTCATATTTTGTATTTTATCAACCAAGGTGCTATGGGGGGTCGACTTGATGCTGGGCAAAGCCTTCAAGGTCTTATCCACGTCGATACCTAGAGAACTTGCAAGGTTTATTGTGTCATCCATAGTAGATAATGGTTTATCAGGAAATGCCTTTTTAGCTATCTGTCGAAGGAGATCATTCTGTAGTTCGATGTTTGCTTCTGGATTCTCTAGCGGCGATTGAGATGCGTTACATCCTTCTGCAATCATCATTCGTTTATTATATCGAGAAGAATACTGTTTCCGGTTAACCAAACTTGTATGACATATACTTTTCGATTTGATACACTCTGTACATGCATATGCCAGGTCAAATGTGACACCACATCCAAGATCATTCACCTTTTCCCTGACACACTTCCTCTTCTTCTTCTTGCAACGGTCACAGCTGAACGCTGCTTTTTGTCTCACTTTTGCTTTGCTATCGACCATGCTGAAATACAATATTTCTGTTGAAAACTTGAGAACCTCTTCTTTTCAACTATCTGATAGCTCTGAGACTCTCAATTATCCAACGAGAGTGATCTAGAGTGTATCTAACACTGCTATCATTAATAATTACCTGCAATTAGTTTAGTACTAATAAGGGCAATTATCAATAACTGAAGGTCTCAGGTGTTGTCTTTACCCGTCTAACCAATGACAGACTAGGCTCTCCTCAGTTAATCTGATGTTACCAACCAAAAAGAGAGCAGAAAGCGGCTGATGACTGAGGACCATTAAATTATCCAAGATGCGGGATCTTGAGGTCATAATATCCGCTTTGTGGTTAGACAAATAAAAAATCGGAAGACCTCAACAAAGATAGCGGATGTCATCGTGGTTTGCGTGAGTTTTATTATAATGATATAAAAATAGTGTGTTTTCAAGAGATCAACATGATTGAGTGTCTACATATAAAAAATGTGTCATATGATGCCTTCACTTGTAACAATTTATGTGACAAGGAATATTGGATTACTAAAATGTCAACTTTTGCAAGCAGACTTTTGGTTCCAAATAAAAATACGAAAATTCCTGTCTCATATTGCTTTCTAATTTGATAATAGTACGCCTGTCATGCCTCATGAGACAGATTGAGATGGGGTCCAGCCGGATTTTTCTTGCTGACTTATCTCAGAATCTGTTCCACAAAGATAAGCTTATCAAAAAGTGCAACTGTACCGCAGAGTGAAGTTGTCTTCGAGGCAAATCTCCTGCTCCGTTTTGGGAAACCCAAATTTATCTCGAATCGATTTTCAGGTACTAGGCAATCTGCATTACTGAAAAATAGGAACCTCAAACCCATACGTTATAATTGAATGTAATCAAATTATTCAGCAGTGTGCTTGTCTGAATTAATAACGATCACAGACTTCGATGATTTACAGTCCTTCCGACAAGTCAGCTGACTAATTTCAAATCGGCATTAGAATTCAGACAATCTCAATTTCCTTATATTTTGAGATGAATCAGGTTCCATGACTATCAAAATCCATGTGATTTGGAGATATTTGGGAATCGACTTAGTGAAAGAACCTGATCTGGTTCTATTTTCTTCAGCCAAACATTTATGGTGTCACCGTTGCATCCAATCCATCGTGGGAGGTGATTCTAGGTAACTCGCGAAAAAATTTACGTCCTAAAACGGCAACCTTGCCGGAGAATAAATCTGTCTTTCAGCTTTGCATTAGACTGGAAGCATCAGATATAATCTCGGATTCTCCATAGAAAGCATATTGCAGAATCTGTCTATTTTTTCCTGTTATGAGCATTAAGCAGTATGACCCATGAATATCGTTACTTTTCAGAGGTAGATATAATATGTGATGTATTTACATTTAAATATAGCCGTTGGCACAAAATGGAGAGACAAGGAATAATCTTGTTAGCATATGTGCTATAAAAAATAATTATACAGAGGTAATAGAAATCAAATTTATAAAATGACTAAAACATATTCATTGCCGAATCCCTCCCTTCAGGTGACGAAAGATCATACGCTGGAGTTAAATGAAGCTCCTATTGAAAAGCCTGGACCAGGTGAAGTTTTGGTCCACGTAAAGGCAACAGGAATTTGTGGATCTGACGTCCATTTCTGGAAGACCGGTCAAATTGGAGAGTTGAAGGTACTTGGTAACTGTATCTTAGGACATGAGGCCGCTGGCGAAGTCCTGGAACTTGGCGAAGGTGTCGCAAACCTAAAAGTTGGCGACAGGGTCTCAATTGAGCCTCAGAAGGCATGCGGAGATTGCTTCTTATGTATCCAAGGTGATTATAACCTTTGTCAAGACGTTCACTTCATTGGTGTTTACCCATACCACGGCTCAATGCAAAGATTTAGAGTTAACAATGCTAAAAGTCTTTTCAAGATCCCAGAATCTATGTCATATGAGGAAGCTGCTCTGGTTGAGCCACTCAGTGTTGCTTACCATGGAATTGAAAGAGCGGAGCTGGAAATAGGTAGAGGTTGCATGATTGCTGGTGCTGGTCCAATTGGATTGGCTGCTCTACTTTTGGCTGACGCAGCAGGTGCCAGTCCAATTGTCATTACCGATTTATCTGAGGAGAGATTAAACTTCGCAAAAACCCTAGTTCCAAGAGTTAAGACCTATAAAATCAACACCAAACTATCCGAACCTGAAAATGCAAAAGGAATCCGTCAGTTGTTTGGACCTTCAGAAGTAGATGCTCCTCCAAAAGTGCTTGAGTGTACTGGTATTGAGACAAGCATCATTACTGGAGCCTACGTTGTAAGAAGAAGCGGAACACTAATGATCATCGGGGTTGGTAGAGATATAATCCACAACTTCCCATTCATGCATCTTTCACTTGGAGAGGTTGATGTGAAGTTCATCAACAGATATCACCAATCTTGGCCAGCAGTCATTCAATTAATTAGCCAAGGAGTCATCGATGTTAAGAGGCTCGTGACTCATCGTTTCCCACTGGAAAAGGCCATCGAAGCTATGGAGTTATCTAGCGACCCAAGCAAAGGAAGTATCAAAGTTATGATAGAAGATAACATTCAAATTAAATAAACATCATACATATATTAATTTTCGATCATATAAATTATCACTTCCATAACGTATAAACGATTATATGAACTTAATTCTCTCAAAATCAATTCAAAAGCCTAAATCATCAAGTAAAGTAATAAATAATTTGGTCACCTGTTATTGAAATCTAACATTTTCTAAAAGTTTCCGTAGTATTTAAAGCCTGATGACATCGATAAAAAGGTAACAAACTTCAAATTTTGATTATACTAGTATGTATGCTATCTAAACGAAAGTTGGAATCTTAGCCCAATCCCATGGATCATTGAATCTAAGACCTCTGTCTAAGGCAAAGATGGCCTTCATATCTCCATCATCCAAATTGAATTCTTCAACCTTCAAGTTCGTTAGCAATCTATCGATCTTGTTCGACTTTGGAATGATTGCAATACCCCTTTGAGTGGCCCATCTTAAAAGAACAGCACCTGTAGATTGACCATGCTTCTTCGCAATCGACTTGACGGTGTCATGCTCGAATAAGCTAACCGCACCAACCGCCTTAGGATTGTCCAATTCCAAGAAGGATTGAGGACCAAAGGAGGAGTAAGCAGTCACGACAATACCTTGAGATTGAACATATTCAACAAGACGCTCTTGAGTCAAGTATGGGTGGTGTTCTATTTGAAGAACAGCCGGCTTGATACGACATATCTTCAACAGCTCCTGAATCAAGACACCTGTGAAGTTAGAAATACCTAGACTCTTGATCAAACCGGCATCCACAAGTTCCTCAAGGGCCTCCCATGTCTCGAAGACGCTGACATC
Source organism: Ogataea nemodendra (assembly GCA_030567775.1). Taxonomy (NCBI): domain Eukaryota; kingdom Fungi; phylum Ascomycota; class Pichiomycetes; order Pichiales; family Pichiaceae; genus Ogataea; species Ogataea nemodendra. The sequence continues at coordinate 629,810 of JAJLSV010000049.1, forward strand.
TTCGAAAGCAAATTTGTCACCATTACGACAGTAAAAGTGTGGTGGATATTTCTCCTCGAATGGAACAAACTTTTGAGCGATTGGGAAATGCATGTAGTAAACATCAATGTAATCCAAACCCATGTCGGACAAGGTTCTCTGCAATGCCATTTTGACGTGTTCTTTGCGGTGGAATGTGTTCCATAGTTTGGAAACAATAACCAACTCTTCTCTCTTGACGATACCGTCGGCAATGGCCTTTCTAACACCTTCACCAACCTCTTTTTCGTTACCGTAGTCAGCAGCACCATCAAACAATCTGTATCCACACTTAATGGCCTCGTAGACCATCTCGGCACATACATCATTGTCGATCTTCCAGACACCTAGACCAACTTGTGGTAGCTTCAATCCGTTGTTCAATGCCAATAATGGAGCAGACATTTTAGTTTCTCTAAATACCTAAATTAAACAATATCAACTGTTTAATTGAGACAGTCTTAGGTTTGAAATCACATCATGATCTGGATTTCTTCTTATATACGAATTTTTCAAGTGATCTTCCGTCATTGGCATCTCTTTCACCTTACTCGGGTTCTCTCTCCCCGCAAAAAGATTATTACGCTACGAGTAATATTTCCTTAACGAGTAATTGGTTTCCAAGAAATAGTTGAGAAGAGTAAATTAAACGATATTTCCAGGCTGTGAAAAAAAAGATGGTAGCAACAGGAAGCCAAGAACCTAGATTCGGAAGTCCTTTTTGAGAGATAGAGGCAGAATTAACAAATTACTCAGAGAAGACAAATAATTAGACCAATATCGTATTCTAATATATATAGTTGATGAAATATACTAAATTTGGAACGCAAATTTGAAGATGGAGGGAGGATAGAGGATGCTAAGAAATCAGTTATTCCAATAAAGTTCGAGATCACGAGCACGCCAACTCATTGACCACCCCGTTGTTTTCTCTATTCTGTGAAGCAGATCTAAGATGATACGATGCTCCTCTTTATGACTCATTAATTTTCCGGCTATCCAAAGGGGTTGCAGTGCATTGTTCCAACAGCCGTGATGCTCATTATTAAGGCTGATTCCAACAACACATTTAGCATGCCATATTAAGCTTTTTGTCATGATTGGGTCTATATCCAGATTTGAAACATCTCCACCAAACCGTGGTTTATGTTCCATTAGCAAAATAAACGCGGTATGAAACATCTGGTTACCAGAAATAGCGGGAGATATACAGTATAATATCTCAGGAAATAGTCTTTCATCTGTCAATTGCAAAATGTCAACAGGTAGCATACCAATAGGCCTATTTCTCCACCATAGGTTCAGCTCATGGAAAATGGCCCACCATCTCTCCTCAAAGTAAGCTTGGGGAATCTCTGAAACATAAATGATATTACATACCTGGGCAAGAATAAACACGATGTAATTAGCATACATATCACAAGCCGTGTGAGAATCAAAACTTGGATCAGTGAAGTACTCTCTTGCTTTATGAATGTCAGAAATATGAGGAAGCCATTCCTCACAGGAAATGACAGTCGAATGTTTCCCAGATATCGCATGCATTACATCCATTCTTGCGAAGCACCAAAAGATGGCCTGTTCATATCTTCCAGAAAAGCCGTTAATACCGGACACTTTGAATAATGCTGCACACCCTTCGAGATGTCTTCTCCAAGACCTGCTAGGATTAGAGGATGACATCATCTCAAAGCAACATAAAATCACACATGACGCGATCATGCTAGTGTCTGGAGCTTGCTTCACTTTCGGAACAAGATAATGTAGTGCCCGTTCGTACAATCTAAACGTACGCTCGGCAGGAACCTGCTCTTTAGGATAATGCTTGTCTTCTTGTCTGCTGGCTATTGTAAGTATTGCACAAAGCAAAGAATTCTCTCTAACCATTAGAGGTAACTGAGACGTGAAAAACGATCTGTGATCAAACATATCCAACCAAGGAGCCACCTCACTTATGTAACGCGCCAACAACTTCATCTTCTCACCAGAAGTAATCACTTGTCCTTTGTTATCAATAGAAGCATCGTTGTTCAACTTAGTACCAGTTTCAAAATTTTTTTCAAATTCCTTAATAGCATTATTAAGTTCCAAGAGATGATCTCCGATGACAACATCTCCATTATCCGATTCAGGTAAAAACATGGGGGAGGATGGGTTTGTAGAAATTGCGTTCAGGAACATATAGTCCCTTAAGGTATTATGTAAGATTGCAAATTCTGGTGAATTCGATTGCAGCAACATCTTTGAGTCAGAATTTGCAGTGTCCATCGAAGACGCTATTTGTGGATAAACTAAAGTGTTTTCGTGATAATTAGATTTATTGCCGTTCAGAAGATGCCTATTAGCTTGTAAGCTGGATGAATTTCTCCTCTGGACTTGAGATTCTGATGTTGAATCTCTTGGATCATTCAGAATCATTCTAAGATTGTATGCAGTTCCAATAGATTCAGATGGACTAGCGCCTTGTACTGGTTGATATAAACTAGCGATGCTGGGCGATACAGCATCTATCTCTGGAGGAATCAAATTTGTACCATCATCAAGAATTCCAGAAGCAATACTGGAATTCTTTGATACTGGTGTCAACGGCTGCCCTTGGAATTCATGGATCTCTAATTTGTTTTTTGGCTTTGATTTACATGTGGTAGAACAACCCTTGTAATCGGTTCGTCCCTTGAAGATTCTGAATATATCTCCTTGTGACGGCCACACACATTGAATGCCCTTCTTCTGGCAGTATAAACATGTGGGTTTAGTTTCATCACACTTACGATGACCCTTCCGGCACGTCAAACAGCCTGTTTTCACTCGTTGTCTTGATGCCGACATCTTAAGAAATGTTGCTTGACTCTAGAATACTGCAAACCTAATGCGATTCCCTTTGTTTTCCATTTTTTGGAATAGAATGACCTGTAAATCTTAGAGTCTTCCCAAGTTCTGGTAACTAATTTTAACGTTTACTTGTACTTTTCGGTCACTTCTCTCTTCACTTCTTTTCATCTGCTTATTAAGGAGTCCCCTCATGCGGTAACTTCTGTCTCTAAGCCGTCACAGATACCGTGAAATATTTTTTTGTTGCGTGAATTCTCGATTTGCGGGGTGCATAATGCCCCGGATATATTTTGGTGGGGAGAACCAGCAGGCGGCTTGTCTCCATTTCCGGACACCTAAGAATATTTTACATGACATGTTTGCAGCTTTGGGATTGTTTACGGACAAATGGGGAAATATTTAACGTATGTTTTCTTGTCGGGACAACTTAAACGGTTTTCAATATCATGTTCCCAGTGATAACGGGGAACTTTAAATGTTGTTCCATATTTTCCGGTATTCCCGTTCTCAGACTCTTTGAATACAAACCGAGTGTTCATTGTGATTACTTCAAGAATGGATCTTCCGGGAAGACAACTTGCCATACTTTGGTAGACCCTCAAGCTCATTTTTCATATGAAAGACACTCTCATCAAAGGCGAAAAAGTGCACAAACAACCTGTACATGATTAGTTGTCCAAGACATAACAAACCCAACATGATTCGACGCCAAGGAAAATAATAGGATGGTAGTGATCACCCAATGAAGTATGCTACGCGCGTATTCGGAATCTGTTCGACTGCCCATTCTGAAGATTACCGTAGCTAGAAGCTCTGCGATATCTTCCCGTAACAGGATCACCTGTCACAGCGAGTTGGGAAAACTATCTCAAGATTGGTGGTCCTGAGTTTCCTGACTCTCGTTAGAGTATGAAAATGAGTCTGAGAGCCAGCTTACAGTTGTTGTAACAGGAAGAAATAAGCGGAAATATCCATGGCACAGCCTGTACCAGTAAATGAATCAGAATAAGGTAACAAGCTTGATAATATATATATGAGTGCTCTGAGATCAGAAGCTCTCTATTTTCAAACGATTATGTTTGTGGGTCTATGGAAGATAACTCTTAAATAAATTGAAATATTTTGTTTATCTGGATAGAATAGCGGCTTTAAAGAATACAGTGAAAATGACTACTGATCTCGATGCCACCCACGACTTGGTTCTTCGAAATTTTAGAATTTTAATTGCTGATCTTGTCCAGCATTATGGTGGTGGACATCCAGGTAGTGCCATGGGTATGGCAGCAATCGGTATTGCTCTTTGGAAATACACAATGAAGTATTCTCCCAACAATCCAAAGTATTTCAACAGAGATAGATTCATTTTGTCTAACGGCCACACCTGTCTTTTCCAATACTCTTTTTTGCATTTGACAGGATACAAACACATGACTATGGAACAACTAAAGTCGTATCATTCTTCTGAACTTAATTCTTACTGTCCTGGACATCCCGAAATTGAGCATCCAGGTATCGAAGTGACTACTGGTCCTTTGGGTCAAGGTATTTCAAATGCAGTTGGTATGGCCGTTGCTTCCAAGAATTTAGCTGAAACATATAATAAACCAGGCTTCCCAATAATTGATAATACCATTTTCTGTATGGTCGGTGATGCCTGCTTACAAGAAGGCGTGGCTCTGGAATCAATTTCCTTAGCAGGCCACTTAGGTCTTGACAATTTAGTTGTCATTTATGACAACAATCAAATTACGTGTGATGGTTCTGTTGATTTAGTTAATACAGAAGATATTAATGCTAAGTTCAAAGCCTGTAACTGGGAAGTCTTGGAACTTCAAGATGGTTGTTTCGATGTTGAGGGAATCATTAAGGCAATTAACAAAGCAAAGGCAACAAAGGGTCATCCAGTTTTGATTAACGTTCATACTATTATTGGAATTGGAGCTAAAGTTCAGGATACAGCTGTTGCACACGGTGCTGCTTTTGGAGAGCCAGCCGTGAGAGAACTAAAGAGCTTAAACAAGTTTAACCCAGATGAGCATTTCGTAGTGTTGCCAGAAGTATACCAGTTCTTCAGCGATTGCCTTTCAAGAGGTGAAAAATTCGAGTCTGAGTGGAATTCCCTTCTTCATAAATACACAGAGACATATACCGAACTAGGAAAGGAATTGACTCGTCGTATAAACGGTTTATTGCCGGAAGACTGGAGATCATATATTCCGAAAGAATTTCCGACATCGCCTACTGCCTCTCGAAAGTCTAGTGGCCTCGTTTTCAACCCCATTGCCGAAAATATCAATAGCTTCTTTGTAGGCACTGCAGATTTGACTCCATCTGTCAATATGGCATGGAAAGGAAAGAAAGATTTCCAGAATCCAAATATAAAGACACATTGTGGTATAAACGGTGATCACTCTGGTAGATATTTGCACTATGGAATCAGAGAACACGCTATGGCCGCTATTGCAAATGGAATTGCCGCTTTTAATGAAGGAACATTTATCCCTGTTACTTCAACATTTTTCATGTTCTATTTATATGCTGCTCCCGCTGTTCGAATGGGAGCCTTGATGGAACTTCAAGTTATTCATGTAGGTACTCACGATTCGATTGGAACTGGAGAGGATGGCCCCACTCATCAACCTATTGCATTAGCTAACTTTTACCGTGCTCTTCCCAACTTTCTTTACATGCGTCCTGCTGATAGTGAAGAAGCAGCAGGTTGTTGGGAGGCTGCAATTGAGGCAAAAAAGACGTCTTCTCTTATTTCTTGTTCTAGACAAAATTTGCCTCAATTTCCAAGTTTAACTAACAGGGAAAAGGTTAAATTAGGTGCTTATGTTATACTGCCAGAACAAAACCCTGTTATTCAGTTAATAGGTACTGGTGGTGAATTAAATTTTGCTGTTGAAGCTGCGAAGCTACTTAATAAGAAGGGGATTAGAACTAGAGTTATAAGCTTCCCATGTTTGTCTTTGTTCAACAAACAATCTAAAGATTATCAGCAATCGATTTTACGAAGAGGAAAATTCCCAACAATTATTGTGGAAGGCTTTGCAGTAAATGGATGGGAGAGGTATGCTACGGCCGGGTTTAGTATGAAGACATTTGGAAAATCTTTACCAGGAATGGATTGCTATAAATTTTTCGGATTTTCTGCAGAACAAATTGCTACTAAGACAGAAGCATACTACAACAATTACTTAAGGGAGCCTGAACTGTTGTATACTTTCCAGGATTTGAACTAAACTAGTTGTAATCCCCAACGGCATCCGTTATATATTTAAATATATAGCAGTATCCTTAAGATGAGTTTCCTCTTGAAATCAAGAAAGACTCTGAACTGTCATCCGTCTTTATGAAGAATGTTAGGAGAATCCCAGTTTGAATATATATGCGTAGAAACGTAAAACGTGCGGGGCAGACACCAGTTGAAATTGACGGAAGATACCGGATCATGTGGAGCACTACGAATTTTTCGGCTTAAAACTTAGAGCTTCAACTTTTTACCAGATGCTTTCATAACACGGTTTAAATCTAATTGTCACACAATTTTTAATATTTTTTGCCTTGTCCTTTGTGCGGGATTATTATTACTCAGCCGGCATATTCTGGTCTTCAAGTTCTTGTTTCTCCGAACGACCAATCTTTCTTGGTTTTCCGATACACATCAGTTTCGAATAATTCTTAATTTTTATTTCTCTTTAAAGTCTATTGCTATCCCATATAGTTAATTTTAAGCAGTTGCCTTACAGTTGCCTTACAGTTCCAAACTGGAGCATAAATTGATTCGAGATCCGGAAACCATAATCCATAAAAAGCTTTTTACCCCAGTTGAAAATAACAGTGGAGTGGAGTGGAGTGGAGTGGAGTTTATTGCTTCATACGGCTGCTGGGCCGATAATTTTTAAGCCTTAAAGAAATTACATTGTTTTTCATGCGCTTGTGCATGAAAGATATTTCAATAACTTGATTATTAGCAAAATGGTGGGGTAGTTAGAATCATCTATAATGATCTATCATCTTATATATAGCTACAGTCAGATCATGTAAAAGTGTTTTTTTGATTCTATCCTGATTCACTAATACGTATATATATTTCAAGAAAATTGATAACTCACTATACTATGAAATTATTTGAGAAATATTACGGTCTCCGGGGACATAGTTTGACCAATGCGGTTGCATTTGTGGCAGGTGTTGGGTTCTTTCTGTTCGGCTATGATCAGGGGGTGATGGGAAGTTTATTGACCCTGGACTCATTTATTGATCAGTTCCCGCAGTTAGATACTGTTAGCTCTTATCTTAGTGCTGGCCAAAAGAGTCATAACGCTACAGTACAGGGTGCTTCAGTTTCTGTTTATGAGGTTGGATGTATGGGCGGTGCATTGGCTACTATTGTATTTGGTGATAGACTAGGTCGTTTGAAAATCGTTTTTAGTGGTGCTATAATCATGGTCATCGGTGCTATAATTCAGACATCATCATTTAGTCTTGGTCAATTCATCGTTGGTCGTGTTGTTACTGGTATTGGAAATGGTTTTATCACAGCTACTCTTCCAATGTGGTTATCTGAATGCGCAAGACCTGAGCAAAGGGGTCCTCTCCTTATGCTTGAGGGAGTGGAAGTTACTGGAGGTATTGCATTATCTTATTGGGTTGATTTTGGATTCTACTTCACTCATGGTGATATATCGTGGCGTTTCCCAATTGCTTTCCAAATTATCTTTGCTTTTTTCCCAATATTCTTAGTTCTTAATTTACCTGAATCGCCAAGATGGTTAATCAAGAAAAACAGAATTGATGAAGCCAAAGAGGTCTTTGCCTGTCTTTATGACACGAACACTGACGATGACTCAGTTGTACAACAAATAGCCGAAGTTGTAGTGTCAATTGAACTGGATCAGACTGGAAAGGGTGCTTTCAGAAAGATGTTCACCAATGGTCGTGAAAAGCACTTTCACAGAGCTATGCTTGGATATTGGAATCAAGTTATGGGTCAACTCACTGGTATCAATATCATCACTTACTATGCAGGAACGATTTATCAGACTTCAATCGGCCTTTCGTCTTTGAACTCTCGTATTCTTGCGGCTGCAAATGGTACAGAGTACTTTATGGCTGCATGGTTTGCCTTCTTCACTATTGAGAAAATTGGTCGTCGTAAGTTGATGTTAATAGGTACCATCGGTCAAGCAATTACGATGGCAGTTATGACTGGATGTGTGTGGGCTGTAAACAATCGGAATAACAACAAAGCTGGTATTGTTGCTGCAGTTTTCATGTTTGTATTTAACTCATGTTTCGCTGTTGGTTGGCTTTCAATGAACTGGTTATATCCAGCAGAGATTACAGCTTTGTCAACACGGTTGCCAGCAAACGCTCTGAGCACTTCTGCTAACTGGTCCTTTACCTTTATGGTGGTTATGATTACACCAATTGCATTTGATAATATCGGATGTTACACATACACAATTTTTGCCTGCTTTAACTTTGTGATTATCTTTGTGGTATACTTCCTATACCCAGAAACTAAGGGTCGTTCGTTGGAGGAAATTGATTCTTTCTTCGAGAAGTCAAATCCATGGACTCCTTGGGATGTTGTCAGGATTGCTGCAGAGACACCATACAGTCATGCTGGGATTGGAGGGTTCAACGCTTTAGACAAAATGGCTGAGGAAGAAAAATTAAAGGACGAAACAGATCACATAGAAAAGGACAGTCTTGATCAAAATCACGATGATACTTCTAATTAGACTAGGATACGGAATTATCAGGTCATTATGTATGTACATTCTGTTATTCATGTATGTGAGTACGAAATTGACGAATATATGAAATTTCCCCAAAAATATTTTGGCTCAGGGAATTCTCATTATCAATCATTTTCTATCATCTCCGCAGTTCTTCTATGACCTAAGCGTTCTAGTATACTTTTAATACATTAATACAGTGTTGCGTTCACGTATCTGCAGAGCCAGTTTTTAAGTATTCGGAAATATTCTGAACTTGAAGACGAATTGACGATACCCCCCAAGCCACTGATGCGTTGTAATCTCAGGATGCGGTGATTTTTGAATTTGTTAATTTTAACCTCGGAAAATTACATGGGGCGCAACTCCTTCCAAAAAATGCTTGGAAAAATTTGCATTGTTACCCCGGTTAAAATGGCCAGATCTGTGGGGAGCATTGCATCCCAACAACTGTCAATTGTGGCAGCACCCACATTGAAGTGGGGAGAAACAATCCTTATTTTCAATTTAAAAAGCCAGGCTAGTGGAAGATGTGAAAGGATCTTGATGTGGATATTAATTTTTATTCAGATTCTTTAATTACTTAGAACTAATTAAAATAATGTCTAATAACTCTATAAGCCGTCAGGTCAACGAATCAGCTCAAGCAGAGGAGGAAAACACCTACAACCATGCTTTAAGACAAGCTGCGTTAACACAAATAGCAGATAAGGAACTATCGAAATGGAGAACTGCTATTAAGTATCCATATGCAATGTTTTCTTGTTTTGCAATTATCTGGCTATTCATTTTATGCTCATTCGAAAATCAAGCAGGGGGGGTAGTTGTTTCAATTCCAGAGTTTAGACGAGATTTTGGAGAAGGATACACATATTCTGATGGTTCAACAGAATATGTTATTGTGACTAAATGGCAATCCGCATTCAGTGGTGTCCCAATCGCTTCGGCAGTTGTGGGTCAGTATCTTGGTTCTTTCCTTGCTGATAGATTTGGAAAAAAATGGGTTATGATTGGCTCTACGCTTATATCTGCTGCCTTCATTGGTATCGAGTTCGCTGCTAAAGATGTTCAAACGTTCTTAGCAGGTAAAACAATGAATGGTTTATGTTATGGTTTGCTTCAAACTATAGGTATTTCATATGTTGCTGAGATCGCTCCTCTTGCTCTACGTGGGGTTATTACCGCTATTTGTAATGTTTCCTTCTCAATAGGTCCATTGATCTGCTTTATTATTAACTACAGTATGTCCTCCAAAGATACTGATTGGGCATACAAGGCTATCTTTGCTTCGCAATGGGGATTTGTGGCAACAGCCGTGCCTCTACTTTTCTTTATTCCGGAATCTCCATGGTACTATGTTTTAAAAGGACGTCCCGAGCGAGCTTCTAAGTGTTACAAAAGGCTACTTGGAGACCCAGTTGCTGCTGAGGAGCAGTTGACTGTTGCTATTGTTACTGTACAAGAGATTCAAGAGCAAGAAAAAGGAACCAGTTATCTCGAATGTTTCAGAGGAAGAAACCTAATGAGAACCATCATCTCATCTATGCCTTTCTTTATGCAACCAATGTCAGGTGTTTATTTCACTATCAATTATACCACATATTACTTCCAATTAGCAGGATACAGTACACCTATGTCCTTCCGTCTAACGGTCGGTGCTCAATGTTTGTCGATTGGTGGAAACATTGCTTCATGGTTTCTTGTCGATAGCTTCGGAAGAAGAGCTCTGTTGTTCTGGGGATTATTGGCCCTTTGCATTACCAATTTCATTATTGGTGGAGCAGGAACAAGTTCCAATCCTGGTGCTGTTACTGCCACTGTTGCATTTATGGTATTATATGGATTCCCATATAACGTTGGTGTTGGTGCTTCTGCATATCCAATTGCGTCCGAGAACCCTAAGAGTACTCTTAGAAACAAAACTATCGCAATCGCATTATCCCTCAACAATGCATTTGGAATGATGTGGTCATTTGTTTTGCCATACATTTTTAATCCGGATAGGGCTGATATGGGAGCTAAGACAATGTTCATCTTTGCTGCAACGTGTGCAGTTCTTCTTGTGTATGTCTATTTCTTCCAAACTGAAACAGCCAACAGATCTTTTGAAGAAATTGATGAAATGTATATGAAAGGTATTCCATTCAGGAAGTTTGCAAGCTACGAGTCAGAAGTTTCAAAACTTGCCAAGAGACAAATATCACTCGATGAAAAAGATAACTTGAGCCACCTTGAACTTGCCGACCCATAGGGAAGATTTAAAAACCAATAACCTTACGTTTTTTATAACTTTTGATATAAAACTCATTAGTCTTGATCAATAAGAAATCAGAAATATTTGCTTATGTTTAGATATTAGTTTTACAGGTAGAGCTTGTACTCTAATAGACCACAAAGTAATAACATTCAGAACATATAGACTCACTAGAGAAAGATAAAGTGCTGTATCTTACAAGAAGGCTCTCTGATTCTTACAACTCATCATGGTACATAAATCCAGCATTCATGGGCTTAACTTCAGCTTTGTTTGAAGCCGGATTAGTTCTAATGATTATTCTCCTATATGCCTTCATAGGAGGTTTCCCATTATCAGTAACCTCTAGAATTAGGTGGTATGATTTACAATTTTCATCACCAAGATAGTTATTGAAGATATCAAAGCAAGCAGAAGTGAATTCAGGAACCTTAATTGAAACCTTACTGCCTTCTTCATTAAGCGTTGCAATTGGAATTGCTGGAACTTCTTCAATATTTGACTGGGTTGCCGTTACATCACGATAATGGTACCAATTGAAAGTTATTTTATCCCCTTTGTCAATGTCAAAGGACTCCGATGCGTCCAAATGAATGATTTCTCCTACAGCTGTTGACAAAATAAATGGCTTTACCGACTGAGAACCATTTACAACAGCTAGCGGAGCATGGTTTCCATCTGGGAATGATTTGATTGTCCATTGCATTCTACCTGCGAAATCGTTCTGGAAGGCATTTCTCCATCTCCAAATGGTAGCCTTATCACTACAGTAACTTCTGCCATCTTTGCCCATAACATCATCAGTAACTCCAGCATAGTATGCAAAGCGACCAGACCAATCTACAGCATCGTATCTTCCTCCCCACCCTCCGTGCTTCGGATTTTCTGGGTCGTTAAGTCCATTTGGAAGAAGGTACAAGATCGATGGAGTGTCCCCTTCCATGTTGAACATATATTCTGGGTAAGTCTTTCCAAGAGGCCCAACTGATCTAATATTTTTGTTTAACCAGTCATTTGTGACCATGGAGGTGTCTGGGCCACCACGATCAAATCTGTTGTAAACTTCTCCAGAGATTCCAACCCAACTTGATAGTGCATATTGATTGAATCCATGTAGAGAAGCAATATAGAACAGTTTAGGATAGGTGTGTCTAATCCAAGCTCCAGCATCATCTTGATCAGAAATCGAGTACACCTTAATCTTGGAAACAAATTCATCCACCTCAGCTTGGGGTCTGGTATTAGAGACTTCGTATAATGATTCAGCTAAAACACTTGCACCTGACCAAATCGTAACCCATAATGTTTCATTGGATAATGTATTATCGACAGCTTTGATAAGATTTGTTCCACCATCACTGATAGTGCTGTAGTTTAATGCAGCAAGACCATAAGCTGGGTGACCTTTACTAACAATACTCCTCAAATATTCAGCAGTCGGATAGTCTGGTGAATGAGTAATCAAGGTGGGATAGACCAATTTATAACCGTCAAGAATAGGATAAATATCTTCGTCATGGATAGTGTTGTTGAGCCAGTAAGATGTTGTTGCAACAATCCCCTTCAAAGAAATTTCATTTGTGTATAGGAGAGTCCTCACTAATGTTTCTGCATCATCAGGCTCGTTTGAAATATCGGTCAGAATGAAAACATTTGGTTTGACATCCTTGATAGGAACATGGCAAAATGACCCCATTACTTGAAGAATAAGGAATGACCAAATGGAAAGCCAATTCTTCATCATGCTAGAAACAATGCTGTTTTTCTTAGTCATATTGCAAACTTTGTTTTCGTCTGTGAAGGTGATAGAAATTAACAGTGAAAACTCTTTGAACACCTTTCTTTCCCCTTTGTTTCTTGAGACACAGGAGAGACACTAACAATACCGTTTAAATCAAATGTTAGACTTCAATCCAATTAAAGAATAAAATATTGACACCAGATATTTGAGAAATTGTTTGTTATGTCTGTCATATCAATTTTGAGGGGATACTACAGCAAATCCTGTTATTCAACTAGCAATCGCATAACAGAAATGATGGCTCACAAGGAAAGTAACCCTTGAAAGGGAATTATAAACGAACTAAACTAAGTATATGCATAAATAACAAATCTAGCACCCTCTGCATTTTCATGTCTCCACATTTTCTCGAAAGATAATTTGGCCATCATATCAATTCTTCCAGAATTATGCAAGATGAAATAATAGGTTTATCAGGAGACCGTTTATACGGGAAGCATTCTGATGGGGGTAATTTCAGTCGCGGAAGTATGGCCACTTATGATTTTCCTGATTTGGCTCATGCAGCGTGACCTTCAAAAAGTTTCGTGTCACTACTCCGCAAAATTTCTGTATAGAAGAGAAGAGAAAGCTTCGGCTGCCGAAAGTAAATTCTTGGATTTAGATTCGGGATGCTCAAATTAGAAATTCAAGAAACTGTAGCATTACTCGAAGAATTCCTAAGAGGCCAACTTTCTTTCAGAAATTCTACTGCTATTATCTTCATGAGCCTTTAATTAATCATTATCGACTTCCGCATAATCTACAGGATTGATTAATTTCAACTTAATTAAGTATAAAGGTATGGTTTTATGGATGCATTTTTCCTCTTCATAAAATTCAAAGAAGGAGTTTCCAGTTAAAATTTGGGTTCTACAGTTCTAAATTTTATCGAATAGACCATAACCTCACCACAGAGATTGACTATAGAAAACTTGTGACCAGGAGAGAAATTTTCTGAATTCTTGCTTCCATGCCACACCCTCCTAGGGCTTCAGTAAAGAAACTTTTCTCCAATGATTTTCATAAGGGCAAGACGACCCTGATTCAAGAGGACATCACCGGATTTCATGCAGCTGAGATCAAACATAGTCGTTTAACGACTAACAGCGACTAACAGGCTCTGATCTCCTTTTACTTGAATACCTGTTCCTGTGAAATCAAATACAGCAGATCCACACAAGCAAATTTCGATTTGCAATTCTAAAGTGGACTGAATCTCAGCCATATAAATATACATGGCATCTCTCCCATACTTGTGCCTGTGATTCCTATTCAGAGTAGCTTCTATATTATTAGAAGCGATTTGAGCTTTAATATCAATAATATCATCATAAAATGTTCCTTTTCCAGAGTTTCTAAGATGTTGGGTTGAATAGCATGTAATAATTCTACGACTATTGCTCTCCTCGAAGATACTGTTGTCGATTACTTTCATTGCTTTCATTATATTTCCAGACTCATTGTGGCTGTAAAATTGATAGAAACGCTTTGCCTCGCTTGTTTGATATTTTGGAGGTCAGAACTGGTGCTACGATTACAACCAACACCTCAGCTCAACTAAAAGGAGAGGAAGTCCCTTTTTTGTCCCAAAGGTTTTTAAAGCATTTTGAAAATAGGAGATAGAAGTCACCCGCATGTTTGATTTCAAAACTAGCAGAGGTGATGTTTTGTCTAAAGATATGTGGGAATTCGACGAACGCATACAATCGAGATATTCTCTCAATATATAAAGGCAAGCAAAAGATCCAATGAAGCGTTTGAAAAGAAATTTTCAACAGGAGAAAAGATAAGAAGAGTGTCAGACCCTCGAAATAGGGATACAGAGGAGAAATTAATTGAGCCAAAATCAAAAGGATTTAAGTCTACTGCAACTTGCTTCTCGCATTCTTATAGTTTTAATGTTCATGAAGAAATCGTGGGTGCATAAGCAGAAGAAGTCAGATCCAAGTGTTGTTGTCTCTTCAAAAGTTTCTTCGTTGCTTGGGTTTGTTGGACATGTGCATTCATCGGGTGCGGATGAATATGCTCATTCTTGTTGGAACCAGCAGGGGTGATATAAGATACGGCAAGAGAACTAATGTATCTAATTTCAAGGCACCTTCGACTAGAATTCGCATGGGTGAAACTTAGACATATCTCATATTTCCTAGAAAATTAGATCATGTCTTTGAAATTATTACTTCTGGTCCCCTGCATATATGCTCTCAAAGTTGTCTCTTTCAATATTCCACTCTCACCAAAATTTTACATTTTCATCATTCGAGTAAAAGAGAGAAGACAGTTTCAAAAAATTTTAGAGAGAAATTCGATGAAATAAACAAAGCATGATGAAGACCAGCTGTCAGCAAGCAATCATTTAGTGCGACTGACAATGAAATGGGATTATGATGTTCTGAAATTGACTGGACTACGAGAAATCCGTGGCGACAGCGAAGATAAATGGTAAGGATTATTCTTTCAAACAAGCCTATTTCTTAACTTTGGTACCTATCGTCCACGCGTCTTGAAGAATTCTAGAACGTGAATTCTAAACTCTGGTGACCGAAAATTATCCGACGAGACATAAATGTACGTCTATTTTAATTAAAATGTCTCGCGGTAAAATTCTTACAAATCAAACCATCGACCCCATGTATTTCTTTAATTTATTTTGTGATCAACTTTTAAACTATTATGATCCATTTTATGAACGACCACAATAACGTATTCACCGGATATTCCAAAAATTCCAAGTTACCGCATACCCGGACTTAGTTCGTTGCATTGCAGATCACCACTTCCGGACTGCAGAAACATAGATGGTGAAGCACGTAAATAGTAGAGTGCTCTTGTACGAGTGAACTAACCGTGTTCTTTATTCGGACAACAGTATACCGTTTCGTTAATCGTGGTTCTAGTACAGTTATTGAGTTATGCACAAACTGGAATCATCAAAAGTGCGAATAACAGGATCTTTTCTTTTGATATCTCGAAATTTCCCAATATTAGTTCAAGGTCTTCATTCAACAATCAGAATATTACGTCACAAATTTCCAAGAAAAAGTAATTTTCCAAGCGCATGCTACCTTGAACCCCTGCTTTCTTAAAAAGATTTTTTTTTATATGAGAGATACACGCATCCATTACATCATAATGCATATGGAGGTGTCCCGCCGGAAAAATTCGGCAGTACCTGCCTCTATAATCTATTTCAGCTCCCTTCAGAAAGTTTAACTGAAACTACATTACACAAATTTACACAAATTATAAAAGGCAGCCAAAATCACTAGCACAAAGACCTTATAGTCGCATTGTCTAGGATTCTTTGGTCTTTTAACGAACCAATAATGTCGGGAAGCTCACAAGAAACTTCTTCAGAATCCTATAACATAGGAAAGGAATTTCAGGTCAGTTACTGGAACCTCAAGAATAAACACAATTCATTTGGCTTATCTGGAAGAAAGCTAAGATTGGCAATTACATTTACCTGTGTAGTCGGCTTTGGCTTATTTGGATATGACCAAGGACTTATGAGTGGTATTATTTCTGCTCCCCAATTTCAAAGAGATTTCCCAGCGGTTAGTGGTACCTCTCGTCATGCGACAGTTATTCAAGGAACTGTCACCTCTTGTTATGAAATTGGTTGTTTCTTTGGAGCACTTTTTGCTCTTTGGAAAGGTGAAGCATTCGGTAGAAGAATTATGATCATAATTGGCTGTATTATAATGATTGTTGGTACAATCGTCTCTATATTCCCTATGAAACCTCATTGGCAGTTAGGCCATTTCATCATTGCAAGATCAGTCACCGGTATTGGAAATGGTATGAACACAGCAAATATTCCTATCTGGCAATCAGAACACTCAAAACCAGAAAATAGAGGTAGACTTGTTCTGTTGGAGGGAAGCTGTGTTGCCATTGGAACACTGATTGCATACTGGGTGGATTTTGGCCTGTCATATGTGGATAATTCCGCTTCATGGAGAGTACCTATTGCTATACAACTTGTTTTTGCCTTTCTCGTTTTGATTGGAATTATTGGTCTCCCAGAGTCACCAAGATGGTTAATTGCAAAGGAAAGAATGGGTGAAGC
Organism: Ogataea nemodendra; assembly: GCA_030567775.1. NCBI lineage: Eukaryota > Fungi > Ascomycota > Pichiomycetes > Pichiales > Pichiaceae > Ogataea > Ogataea nemodendra. The sequence goes on from JAJLSV010000049.1 coordinate 646,519, forward strand.
CCGCTATATTTTAGGTCTTTTAGACAATGTTAATGCAGATGATGATCTGGTGGTTGCAGAGGCCACAATGATCGCAGAATCAGTTAACAGATTTAAGGATTCTCAATTTGGCTGGAAAGAACTCTTTAGCGGCGGAAAGCATCAATATTTACAAAGAATGATTATTGGAGCAAGTTCTCAATTTTTCCAACAATTTACAGGATGTAATGCCTCCATTTATTACGCTACAGTCCTATTTGAAAACACACTCGGCTTTGCCAGAAGAAAGGCGTTGATCATGGGTGGAGTTTTTTCTATTGTCTATGCAATCTTCTCTTTGCCATCTTTCTTCTTGGTAGATCGTGTGGGAAGAAGACCCTTATTTTTGTTTGGAGCCCTCTTTCAAGGTATTTCTTTTGTTATCGCATTCGGATGTTTGGTCAAGGAAAATGAAAGCACTGCAAAAGGAGCAGCAGTTGGTCTATTCCTGTTTATTGCTACCTTTGCATTGACTATCTTACCATTGCCATGGTTATACCCGCCAGAGATAAATCCAATGCGTGCCAGAACGCTTTCGACTTCTGTCTCTACTTGTACAAACTGGATTTCTAATTTCGCAGTTGTGATGTTCACCCCTATTTTCATCAACACCTCTAAATGGGGATGTTACTTGTTTTTTGCATGCATAAACTTCCTCTACATTCCAGTTATATACTTCTTCTATCCTGAGACCGCTGGAAGATCTTTGGAAGAAATTGATATCATATTCGCTAAATCCCACGATGAGGGAACTCCGGCGTTCATTATTGCAAATAGGATGCCAAAGTTATCCATGAAAGAGGTTGAAGAAGAAGGAAACAAAGTTGGATTATATGACCTAAAGGCACGAGATGAATTGTGTGACAAAACCTTGGAAGTGCCTCGTGATGAGGAGGAAGATGTTGGGATCTGAGTTTTGAAAACATTTAATAGTCAAAGCTGAAATTCTACTTGTTCATTTATATATAATTTATTCTTCTATTAGCTATTGTTACCTGTTATTGATCTTTAAGTCTGTTATCCTGTATCAGTTTATTGAAAAACAGTACATAGGTACTCAGTAGTCAAATCTCTGAGACTAGCAGCGATTAGAGAGCCATCTCAAGAAGTCGATAGTAATTTAACCTTAGAAACATATATCACCAGGAATTCAGATCATTTTAGATGATAAAGAGACTTTATACAGGAAAGTTAATTATATTCTAGAACAAAAAGTATACTTTTAGTTTATAAAATGTCACCATTTACCATTGAAGAATTATATATGGTTACTGAAGGTACCATTTGATTTTGTCCGATACGGTATCGTCTTTCAGATGCTATTTGTTGAGTCTTAGAGATTCTCAAATTCAAGATTAGTTTCTTTTTTATAAGTATATCAAAGATATATATTCTGCTAATATTAATTCTAATTTGGAAAATCTGAAATTCATAAACGAAACCAACGATCATGGATAAAGAGAAAGAAATAATTAGACATTCAAGTATCACACGATATACTTCCATCTGACATCTTCATCTCCACGGATAGTCAGGATCACTGAGAAAAGATTGATCTGGCTGGGGGCCGTTTGTGATTAGGTCTCTCCTTGAATTCTCTTTGGCTAGAATAACTCACAATGCCGTAGAGGCTACCAAACTAAATACTAGTGCTCTTAAAGATATACCATGACCCAGCCAATAACGTGGGATTTGGTCTGGACGATACATTTGACATCCAACTATTGCTCCAATATCTCCGAAAGATATCTGAATCGCCGTTGCAACTACTCTCTTTGTATGTCCAGACACATTTGTTGATACCCAAGTAAACTGTAATGCAGAAGATGACATCTGTCATCATACCACATGATGCCAAAAATTTTCCCAAATACTGAACTTCAAAAGCTGAATCACTTATGAGAATAATGTAACCGATCCTAGCAATCACCAATTCAATAATTATAATGGGAGCTCTCATGTTAAAGTGCGGTAATATGTATGCAGGACTCATTTCACAAACGAAAGCGGCCACATTGGGGGGAACAGTTAATAACTGGGGATTGGCAGCAGTATATCCTAAATTTTTAATAATTGTTGGCAAAAAAAGTGAGAGAGAATATTCAGGTAAGGCAATTCCCTTCCAGGAAAACATATAAAACCAAACTTTATAGTCCTGAAAAGCCTTTTTAACTTTTAGCAAATTATCATATTTAGGAAATTTTCTAATTGTCATATAACCTGTGAATGCAGCCAGTACAGTTGCAATTCCCTCTAGGGTGAATATCCAAAACCAACCCGGTTTACCCCCAATGCCCCCATTTTTCTACTTGCCCAAGCTAGAAGACCGCCAACGGAGCCGGCAATTGAGATACTACTGTTGAAAAGGTTAGTCTTGTAACCAACGCACCTCTGTTATACCACATTGATAAGTAAAATAGAGAACCAGGAAAACCTCCTGCCTCAGTAGCTCCTAGAAAGAATCTAGCAGCAAGTATCCCCCCATATGATTTAGATAAGGCCGTTGAGGTAGCCACAATACCCCAAATGATCATTATAGTTGGAATCCAAAATTCAGCAGACAAAAGTCTCGGCAAGATATTTGAAGGCATTTCAAGTAAACAGTATCCAACAAAGAAAAGCGACAAACATACTAGGTATTGTTCTTGGCTCATCTTTAAATCCTCGAGAAGGTTATAAAGCTTAGCATTCCCAATATTTGAACGATCTAAGTACGCCAAAAAGAATAAAATGGAAATGGGCAGCAAAACGTACAGAACCACTTTTCTGACCAGCCGTCGTCTTTCTGTCTTCGAGACGATTACATCTCGAACTAGAGATTCATTGAATTCATTTTTGTCCTCAAAAGAAGTACTTACCAGAACGAGAATTCGTGGTTTCCTTTTATATCTGTCACACAATCCAGCTTAGTACTTAACATTCGATTGCGTGCATGATTCAATTATTAAAATCAAAATCAAGCGTCACAGTATGGTCAAGCACCACATTAATGAGGAAGAAAGCAGGCGGAAGTTCCGATCTTGCCTTTTTTCTCAATTAAAGATGCTACTAGTTTGAAGGTTGATTTCCACCACCGCTTACACTAATGGTGAATATACATCTGAAAGCAATTTGAAGATATTCCATCTCTTCACATATCACATGATATGTTGTATCATAAAGTTGTATGAACGAATATCATACTAATTTACTGACTATTATTACTTCCAATAAATAAAATTTTGCCATGTTTGCAGGATTGTTATTCTCTTATGACGGTTTCAAGCAACCTATAAGGCGATAAAGAGATAAAAGGCTTGGCACAGGTTTAGCCTCTTGGCATTACCTGGATATGATCTTAAATATTCTATACTTTGAAGTTTTGGCAGCAATAATCACTTCTAGTACTACAATAATGCATTGCATGAATAAAACATGTGAATATACCCATCTAATGAAATGAAATTTCCTCCTCCATCGTGAGAGCATCTGACGATTTCTAAAACTGGATTAGATTGGTCGCCAAATAGCCTATTCAAATTCATATAAATAGAGCTATTTCGGAAAGGAAAGAAGAAATAATGTTAGGGAGGATGCAGAATTTTCAATTCTGGAATGAGTAAGATGACCCGTTGTTGGGTGCCCAAAATTGTTTAAAATAAATTTCACATCAGAGCAATCCCGATGAGCAGATTGAAAAATTCTTTGATTCATTGTATTCTTTGTATTATCTATTACTTCTACTGGAAATCAATACTATATAAGTAATGAATTGATTTTCTCCAGCAAGATAATGCCACCAGCGAATTTCTTTGTAGTGATGAATCCATAATGTAGAATTTGTAAAAACTCAAACTTTATGCTCGAAAGTAATTTGAAAACAATCTTCTGAGACTCCGATTATCTTGAAAAATACCCCCTCCCTCTGGAATCCTAAAAGTATAGGCGTCCATTGAATGATGTCTAACATGACATTTTTGTTTAATTCATCGGTTCCAGGCATATCTGAATTATCTGAAGGTGCAATACATCTATCTATAGCTAGGTCTGGCTGTCATTTTAAAAATATACTTCATACACGCTTCGATTTGAAATACTGTAGAGAGAGCGTTGCATATTTGCTTGCATATTTGCTTGCGGATTGCTCCATATAGTAATTTCACGGAGGAGAGGGTCACTTTTTATCCAACATATCAAACAAACTCTTGTGGCATCTAGTATATTTCAATTGTGCAAGCCGGTACAGTTTCACAAAAATTTGCCGACCGGCAAGTTACAAGCTTCTACCAAAAATAAGAATGACCGCTTATCAGTACGCGCAAGTCATAAATTTGTGGCATCCAAGCAGCGATTGAAATACTTCTTAGTTGAAAGTAAGCCATCAATTTTTTTCTTAGTGAACCCTTGTTTTCAATAGAACATTTAATAGATATTTACACAAATTCTTGTAGACAAGTTACTATCGAAAACTGAAAATCAAGATCAAAATCAAAAAATCTTCATTGGCTCAGATGCTCGCAAGCCAATTTACTTGTCAACCTACCTATCTCGTTGGATTCCAATGTTACAGCCATTATATGTTTTGAGCATCTCGTTCGTTCTGTTGTAGCATACGCTATTTAGAATGCTCAGCAGAGCTGGTGGAATGTTTTTCTCCACTGAAGCAGTCAGTGAAACAATTTTTTATGCTAACACAAGCTTTCTTGAAAAATGATGTCTTTTTGGGTATGGCTGGTAGGTCCTCAGCCTTATATTTAAGGTAATCGATCGAATTAGGATATCGCAATAGTGACTGCAATTCAGATTTGGTGATCTCTTTTTCCTCTCCTTTACTGAGTAGTCTGGCAAGTGTCTCTTCGTTGCAGGAAACGTAGCTATATTGATCCAGATAGTAATACATTATGAACACATGTGGAAGCTCGTGGTGGTATTTAATAGTGGTAAGAAGGGTGGTGACGCCTTTCATAACTGCCTCCACCCCCTCTGTGACTAAAGTTGAACTGGCATCTCCCAAAATGTCATTTCTCATTCCCACGCCTCTCGTGGGAGTGGTTCCCTCACCCGTCTTGATATTTATCTCTAAATCGGCTCCAAATTTGCAGTCTTTATCAATAGAGCTTAGCTGATCAATCATGGTTTTGACCTGGTCTTGATAAGTCATTCCTATCCTTCTAATAATCAACCTATAAACCTGACGCGTAACCTCGAGCCTATCAAACCATCCTTTCAAACTTAATTTTGTGTCGGGATTAGTTTCATCAGAACCATTATTTCCTCTCGTGCTTGCAGTAGTGTTTAAATCTGAAGTTGTGACTGCGGATTCCGCTGAGAGCTCCTTTGCACTTAAATTATTGGTCATTCTTGACGGTGCGTTATCACTTACAGGGCCGTTCAAATTCATAACGAATGGATTTTAACTATCTAAACTCTTCAATCATTTGAATGCCCAATAACAAGGCGATTGTAGGACATTAAATACATATGAGCGACTGTGTCTCTTACCATATAACAATACTTAAGAACGCATATTATCGGTCGTCTTCTTTATCGGAACAGCAAATCATATCACGTCATTCCTTTTTGATAATGGGCAGATTCTTTTTAGGGCTGTATCCCCATAAAAATGGAATAACTGGGATGGTGCTGCATAAAGTGAAACTTTTAAGTTGAATTTCTGATTCTGAAACAATTTATACAATATGCCAACTGATAATGAAAATGGAACTTGTGCGTCTGAGAGGTGATTGAAAATGTATCATCCAAGCTCATAGGCGAAAAATGCTATCATGTTATGATACATGAAGAGCAATTAGAAGACTTTTTGTAATCACCTAGTGTTATGAAAAGTAGAAACAATAATACCTATAATAAATAAGAGCTGGCGGTTAATTAAAACTACGGAGAGCCAAGTAAATATATTAACCAGGCTGTATGAACCTTTGACAACGATTTTTTAAAATTCTGGGCAGTTAATATAACCGTTTACAGTATTCACTTATTTGCCGTTAAAAAAAATTAGACAAGCAGTAGAGCCAATAAGACGAAAGTAGAGGAAATTAATTTGAATCGTATACACGATATTTTGGAACCAAAATAGATATAATCAGTCTCTTGACAATATCAAAGTAGATTTATCAAAAATAGAATATGGGCTTCATGTTACGTATATTATACAGAAAGAATATTACAATGTGTATTTCCTACATACTTCAATTTGAGGATCAAAAGTATACACAATGGACCCCTTCCTGATAACCCAATTAACTTCAAATCACTTCTTCGGCTAATTTAGAAAGTCTTTCTCGTAGCTCGTCATTCCAAGCATAGATATATAGCCCTTTTACGCCTCTAGTTAGCAAGACATTAATCGAGTTAAGTATGATCCTTTCTCTGACTTGATCTGGAGAGGCGATATTTTTTCTTCTCGTAAATCCAGCATGATCATCATATAATTCAGGAACAAGCTTGATTGAATCTACTTCCCTGTCGTAAGCGACAGATCGGCCTAAAATAACACCTGCATAATTCAAGTCAAAACCTTGGACTGTATAAACAGAGCCTACTTCTTCGATTGTATCTGGTCTTTCACTCCATGGCTTGGAATCAGAAGGCATGAATCTGTCCCAGCGTAACTTGAAGTCTCCACAAGTGACGAACCAATCTTTGGTTCCTATGCGATAGGGGAAATCGTAAGTAGAGAGCATCCGACATTGGCCAAACTGTTTATCTTTTTCTTGAATTGCCTTGTACATATCTAAACAGTTATCCCATATTTTAAACTCAAAGGCTGTACGATCACCTGCTTGCAGTCTTTTCAGATCCTGTACTGGGTAAGGTAAAATCTTTTTAGAGGTGGATAGTTCTAATATCCAGTCTTGGACGTCTTGGCAGGCCGTAACTCTGAATTGTTCCTTCAAATAATAAATCTCAAAAGCTTTGGAATTGGCAAGGTATGGCTTCAGTGAACTTCCATTTTCTCCATCACTGGACCAGTATTGATCCATCCTCAGTGACTGTTTGTCATCATAAACAATAATAAGAGTCTTAGCCAACTTCATCAGTTCCTCTAAATGATTATCTTGCATGAATCTTTTGAACCCATTTTTCGAAGTGGCCAATAAATGTGCTTCATCAACAATAATGATATCACATTGCTTCTTCTCTTTGTTGAGTCTATTTACTAATGAGGTTGGTCTTTCTAAATCTTTTTTATTCAGATAACTAAAAGATCTAGAAATCCTGTGATATAGTTTCAACATTTCTGGGTGATTCACAACTAAGTAGTTATCCGTATTATGCAAGACATCTGAAGCTATCCCCTTTCTGCTTGCCTTCTGTATATCGTTGAACAAGGCATTTAGAATCACTGATTTTCCTGTTCCGGCATCTCCTTGAATTACAAAGAGAGATGATTTATCATTAGGCGTGTACGTTTTCAACGATTTCCTAATGAAATCAAGCACTTTAACTTTTAATCTTAATTGTTCGTCAGATAATTTGATGTGAGATAGTTTATCGATGGCATCTTTGGAAGAAAGGTATTGAGTAGAATCAATTGTGATCTTGTCTTCTATTGGCTGTGCCTTGAACCTTTTGAAAGTTCGCTTATTTGTAGCTGTAGTCATGTTCAATGGAACTCCTATCGAAGAAGGGATCAGTCTTTTCGACATTGGCGAACTATGATCGGCAGTATGAAAAGTTGACAACTACTACTGAAGTTATTTTTTTTATCATAAATTTGATTTTCCGATTTTCGGTTTTGAGATTCCACCTTACGTGGAAAATCTGCAATTACAATGGCAACAACTGGGTTTCATTTACCTCCGGTAATCAAGATATAATAGGAACTGAAAATATATAGTGATTACTTCAGCTGCGACAAAAGATGTGTAACTAACACAATCAATGCAGCCTTATCCTTACCTTATATTCCTCATCATTTACCCTTTGGTCTGCAAGAATAGGTTATATCAGCAGACGGGCTAAAATTTATTTTGTTCATACCCGAATCAGGATATGGATCTTTCAATAATAGCAGCAGATGCAGGGGATAGTGTATATTTTAAATCAAAGATTTCTACAGTTATAATTAACGACATAGTGATCCTGATATCAACATTCTAAGATAAAAGATATTTCCTACAGGATCGTATAGAGTGAAAGTTGAAGATACGGCAAGATCATTAAAATTTTGGACTGAAGCATTTGTATAATAATCCCTAGCGGACAACGAAGAGCCCCAAATGTAAAGTATATCATAGATATGTACACTATTTCTCAGTTACAGATAACATCAATGGTCTTCAGAATTTTTTCACTCCAAAATATTAAGGTACCGTCACTATAATAAAAATAGTTGATATTTAATTTTAATAAGGTATTTCCAGTGCTCTAGAAGATCGAGAGAAAAATAGAACTTAGAAAGCTTTAATTAAATCTCCATCAAGAATCAGTAGCTCCTAGTTTGAACTAGGCCTTACCCTATAGTTAGTTATGCTTCTTCGCCAAATTATATACAAGTCCCTGAAAAAAGCTCAGCTCTTGTCGTTATGACAAAGGATTATCAATATCCAACCATTGTCATTAAACCAAATATGAGAGGCAGTAACATCAATCCCTTATTTTGGATATCTTACAAAAATGACAGTAAGAGTACCATATGCTTGATGCAAATTTGTTCCACGTAAATCAAGCTTTAGAAACCTTCGAAAAGGGGGCAGCCTGCTTTTCCGTCAAATGATTTCTCCGACAAGAGCTTGTTCACAGGCGTTGATTCCTGGTTTCCTTTTCTCTGTAGATCTACAAAATTAATTTTTCTATGTCACGCAATAGTTCAACTCAAAAATTCCCCGCATTCTATCTAATTTAGCCATCTACGCTTCTTGACGTCCGACAAAATTCACTGGTGTGGTCAAAATTAGTCAGTCCGAAGAGCTGCTTTTAGGGTTATTCCCGTAATATCATTATTGTACATTCAATTTATGATATAAATTAGTTTTGGAGAATTAAATTGACTATAAGGCGTATCTAAACATGATCAGTAGTAAAATGAACAAAGATGACAACCCCCTTCTTTTTTTCTTATTCTGAAAACATACAGACCACTTGTTTAGATAGGAAACATAGATAATGTTTGGATAGGAAATATAGACCATGTCCATCTTTTCATTTGAAGAGTGGGGCGAACCTTCGTTTGATTTGAATAAAAGGGTATCTTTAGCGGCGGGTGCACCCAAAAGTTTTTCAACGCTTAAGTTGAGTACCTAAACAGAGCGAAAAAGAATATATATAGATAGATATATTCGGACAATTCTGCCTTCAGCCAATCTCTAAGAAGTTCAGCTTCCTTTTAGTTTAAATCATACAAAAATGACGAGCATAACGGTGACACTCAACAATGGCCGTCATATGCCATTAATTGGACTTGGTACTTGGTGCGAAGCCGATAAGACTCAAATACAAAAGAGCGTGGAGTATGCTATATTGGAGGCCGGTTATCGATCCATCGATACAGCTTATTTTTATGAGTGTGAAGATGCAATTGGGGCAGCTCTTCAAAAGGTCTACGAAACTAGCAATATTAAGAGAGAAGATTTATTTATAACAACCAAGGTTTGGCCAACATTTCATTCACATATGGAGGATAGCTTAGAAGCTTCTCTTAAAGCCATGGGACTGGACTATATCGATCTAGTTCTTGTCCATTGGCCCGTTGCACTGAAATGTGACAACAATGATGGTAAACCATTCTGGCCAAGAGATAAGGATGGTAAGTTAATTAAAGATCATTCCAGCAACTACATCAGTATGTATCAACAATTAGAAAATGCATATTTCAACGGAAAAGCGAAGGCCATTGGCGTTTCTAACTACTCAATTCCGCTGTTGGATGAACTGTTGAAAGTAGCAAAGGTGGTTCCAACGGTCAACCAATGCGAGCTTCACCCATTGCTACCTCAAAGAAAGTTGTGTGATTACTGTAAATCAAAGGGTATTGTGATGGCTGCTTATGCACCTTTTGGTGGAGATGGAGCTCCAATTTTGAAGCACGAAACCGTGAACCAAATCGCCAAAAAGTACAATACTGATCCTAGTACTGTACTATTGAGCTATCATCTTGCATTGGGTGTGGTGGCTATTCCTAAATCATTTAATGAGAAGAGAATTTTATCGAACAGCAAGACTATTTATCTTGAAAAGGAGGACGTGGAAAAACTAATTGACATTGGTAGAGAAGCGCCTCAGAGATTCAATGACCATATCGAATTTGGAGTGGATTTAGGATTTGAGGATTGGAAACACGAGATCTTCCCATGAAAATGTAACATGGTTCAACTATTGCTTTCATTTGGATGGTTTAATATTATCCTAATGCTTTTTACTTATGACTGATTTCTTATATTAGTAACATAGATAAGTAGTTTATGTTATACTCGTTGAAGGAAATATTCAAAAGTTGAAAATCGAAAACAAGGAGCGTAACTTCCTCCGGCTAGGTCAGAGCCGAAGTACTCAAAAAGTTGTCGTTTGAAATGCCATTAAATGTAAAACGACCATAGCAAATAGAGAACTTCTGATGATTTTCAACTGAAAAAAAAAAGAGCCTTCAGACACAGGAATTAATTTGGAAAAAGTTTCTTGGTCCAGTAGTATCTAAGAATTCTTTTATTTTCTTATCATAAACATTATCAGAGGTACCTTTTACTTTTAATTAGATCTAATATGTGAAAACTAATCTAACTACTTCCTTTTCTGGTGTCATTGTAACTAAATATTGGATCTATCTAGTTATTTTTTAGCCAGCTTTTTGTTCCTGCTGTTAGTATGTAGAACCCTAATTTTAATGCGACCCCATCGCGAAAAAAACAGAGAATGGAGCGGATATAAGTATTTTTCCTTCGAGAGCACTTTTGATAAAAGATCTTGATAAAGGATATATCTATCTGCATATATCTTTCTGATACTTTGCATTATCTCGATTTATATTTATTCATTTATCTGCAATATACAGCCATTCATTATATATAGCTTGGATATATCTCTATGAATATTTTTGAATCTCGATTACATTTATTAAGTGTACCTCTTTAATTATCACTTGATTCGAATTATTTTGTTACTTAATAAGATGGAAAAAGTAAAATCTAAAGTTTCTGTCTCCGTTCTTCATTCATCAAACGATTCAGAGTCACAAGTCGTAGAAGATGGTTTATTTGATCCCAACTCACATCTCAAGAGAGGTTTGAGTACCAGACATATCACCCTAATGGCGTTGGGTGGCATTATTGGTCCTGGAGCTGTAGCCGGAGTGGGTGTTTATTTGAACATGGATGGACCAGCTGCATTGGTGGTGGATTATGCACTTGTTGGCTCTATTGCGTTTGCATTAATGCAGTCCATTGGGGAGCTAAACTCATTGTATCCTGCTACGAATGGTTTCAGCAATCATATGACAAGATTTGTTGACGAAGCTTTTGCCGCTGCAAGTTCGTATAATTACGTGATCTTGTGGATTACTTGTCTCACATCAGAATACTTGGCTTTATGTTCCACAATGCAGTTTTGGGGTCCTCAAATTCCCGTTTATGGATACTTTCTGATATTTTGGGTATTTTTTATGGCAATACAGTTTTTGGGGGTGACAGGTTACGGTGAAGCAGAATACTGGCTGGCAATTATCAAATTAATTGGTCTTACTGCATTTTATATCTTCGTTATTGTTTATATGTGCGGTGGTATTAAGGGTCACCCAGCTTTTGGATTCAGAAATTTTAAGACACCTTGGGCAGATCAGTCTGCATTAAAGTCTTTAGCTAATGCTCTTGTGGCGACCTCCGGTGGTTATGTTGGGATTGAATTACTATCATTGAATGCAGCAGAAACAAAAAATCCTATTAAGGCTATTCCTATTGCTATACGTCAAACCATAATAAGAATCTTATACATTTTTGTTTTGCTATCCTTGGCCTATGGAATTGCAGCTCCATATGATTCTCCACAATTTTCTGAGGGGACAAATGCTATTAGATCTCCAATATATGTCGCTCTATATAATGCCGGTTGGCATGGTTCTAAACACTTGGTTAACGCATTTATTGTGATTGTTGCACTTAGTTCTATCAACTCTGCTATATATATTGGAACAAGATCCATTGTGAACATGGCAAATGAAGATATGGTACCATTTTCCAAATACCTTAGGATTGTAAACAGAAGAGGAGTTCCGTGGGTAGCCGCAATTGTGTTCAACTTAACAGGATTCATAGCTCTTTTGTCTATTGGAAGTGGGTCGGCTATCGCATATACTTACTTTTCAAGTTTAACATGTGTCTCCACATTTTTGGTGTGGTTTGCAATTTCCTTCACTCAAATTAGATTTAGAAGAGGTTGGACCAAAAGCGGACGGAAAGCTTCTGATTTGCCATATCAAGCGTTGTGGCATCCTTTTCTTCCATACTACAGTGTTTTCATGAACGTATTTTTGGCCCTCATTCAGGGATGGATGTATTTCAAACCATTTGATTATAAATGGTTTATTGACTGCTACATATTATTCCCCCTAACATTTATCTTCTACTTTGGATACAAGTTCTGGAAGAAAACAAAGTGGGTCAAATATGAAAATATGGATTTCGAAACAGGTCGCAGACTTGATCTTGAAGAAAAAATGAAAATTGTGAAACAGGAATATGAAGAAAGCGCACCCAAGAATTTGAAAGAAAAGTTCAGAATGATGTTCAAAGAATGGCTATAGATAATCTTTTCTTTGTTAACATATATCGTATTGCTTTTATTTATATTATAAAAATTATGTTTAATTCGACAGTTTATTTAGTTAACAGTTACTTTTCAATATGCAATAAAGTAATTTGAATTTTAAGAATCTAGTGGTTACTGGATTCCCAGTATTGGACCACTAACAGAATGAAGTTCTCGAATACTTTGTGCAAAAATTTTGACACCTTTTATAAGAAGATCTTCTTCAATAGTACAAGGGGGGCAAATTCTTACTCTGGTTCCAGCAGCAGCACTATTAACTAGTAAGCCATTTTTTGCGCATAAAGCTGTTAATCTTGCCCCATTAAACCTTGAGTTCACATATTTTGGATTAAGAACGACTGCACAGAGTAATCCTGCTCCACTAATATCAGAAACCTCGTCAAGATATTCTTCCTTAATCAGTTTCCTTAACAAAACACCTTTTTCTTTTGATAAATCAGTGATATTATCATCAATCAGTACGTCCAAAGCAGCAATAGCAGCTGCAGTAGCAGGGGGATTAGCTGCCATTGTTGATCCGATATCGCCACCTTCCACAATGTCCATAACTTCAAGATTACCACACACTGCAGATATGGGCGCAACACCTCCTGCTAGAGCTTTACCTATACAGACAAGATCTGGTTTGATCCCAGAAGCCCAGCTTCTGAGAATTGTTCCTGTCCTTCCAAGTCCTGTCTGAACTTCATCAGCAATAAACAAAATATTATACCTCTTGCAAAGATCATATGCATCTTTTAAGTAATCTGTTGGAGGATCAACAATTCCTGCTGATCCTTGAATTGGCTCGATCATAAATGCAGCTATTTTATCGTGATCCTTTTCAATTGCTTCTTTCAAGCTTCCTATATCTCCATATTTTACAAACACTCCTGAAGGGCTAGTTGATCCCACATTTGGGACGTACGGACCGAAAACTGCCTTTTGAGTAGAAGCAAATGAGTGAGTTGAGATAGTTATTCCATGATAGCATGCTGATGTAGTCAGTACAAAGGCTTCATTTTCTTTGATACCTTTATTCAGGTAACCCCATTTTCTGGCAATCTTGGTCGCAGCGTCAGTTGCATCGGCTCCACTGCACATACAGACAATGCTATCGTATCCCAATACTTGCTTTATTTTAGTCGCAAGTTTGGCATAACTAGGGTTTATAAACGCTGTATTTGCCATAGGACACTCTTCGATCGCTTTACAAGCGGCGGCTACAATCTTTGGGTGGGCATGTCCCATGTTGGTAACCGCAAAAAACGAGAGGAAATCAATGTATTCGTTTCCATCGATATCCCAGAGAGTGGAGTTTCTGGCCCTGGCTATGGGAATGGGAAGAGGAGAGAATCCACCTTTGCATGCTTCATACTCTTTAATAACTGAATTCGCTTGTTCAGAAAATTCTTTAATCACCATCTCTACCTTAACTAATATAATGTTATAAACTTTTAATAAATATGCACTAACGACTCTTACTGGGCAAGTTCGAAACTTAAATATCTATCAGTAAAGATTTACTTATCGAGACTCTTCAATATAGCGATATCCGCAATGCGAAATCTCTCCATCGTTGTCGCGTAACAAGCAACTAAGCCCCAATAGAACTTTCTCGTTAGTAGATATTCTCAGACAGCCTTACTAAATTTGACAAAATGTTTTGCTTTTTGGTAGACCAGTATATAGAAAGCCGTCTCCAGAGCGCTGGAACTGTTGTTCTCCAGATGGTTATACTTTTTCGACTTATTTCAACAGCCCGGGGGAAATTGAAGTAATATTATTTTAACGTTAGTGAATCATTCTTGTTCTAGTGATTTCAATGGTAATTCAAGAGAAAAAAATCCCGAACACTAAATTTCGAGTACATAATAGTTCTATTTCTAAAGGCTGATTTGGACTCAAAACTTAAAGACTACAATTATTAAATTCAGTTGCCACAGGAGTAGGCTCAGCATACTTTCCTATTGGTTTGTAAACAATATCCTCAAAATTTTCACCGAAACCTTTCGGGCCACCAAGTTCCACTCCTCTAGTTGTGGTCCATATTGGAGCCGGAGCAAACACCATAATATAAACTATAAGTCCGTATCTGTAGTCTTGCGTTCCTACAGCGTTACCATCAGTGTCCACAAAGGTGATTAAATCAGGTACAGAGCATAAGGGTGTCTCGGAGCCATCTTTCTTTACCTGATAAACTACAATATTCTCATTCTTAAAAGGAACACGCACAACGGCAGATTTATCTTGTAAATCTTCAACCTCTACGGAACCATATCCGTATCCTCTCTGGAGTCTCTGCTCGACATAAATGATCTTACCTTTCATCAGACATTTGGCTGCCGATGGTCCACCAACAGCATTAATTATTCGTTCGGGAATATTATCAACATCTGAACTGCTTCTGGAGATATGAACTGCTCTGCCAATCCTCCATGCTGCCGATAAACTGTTAGTTATATGATCCCTTATGATCTCATCAGCACTGATTGAGGGATCAGACCATCCTCCTTGGCATCCCTGATTGTACATTGCATCACGTTTGATGCTTTCCAACTGCTGATCATCCCTAACATGGGTGACCATAAATTGGAAACCATTTCCATCAGATAGGGCAAGGTATTTATAGCCTTTCAAATTATGATGTACTGATGTTGTAGATTGCCACATTGTTGGGTATGCCCTTCCCAAAACATCTGCATCTACAAATGGGAGATTTTTCATGCAAGCTACCCAAATACCAGCCAATCCATTCCTTCCTCCAATTTCAAAATTGTATATTCCATCAACTTTTCTATTTTCATACCTTTCAATTGCTGTCACACATTCAAGGAGCTCATTTGCATGCAATCTTTCAGCACTTATCACTGGGGAACCAAAGTTTGATACCTTTGTCGCCCTTCCTTCACCACCGGTAAGCTCGCTGAACTTTTGCGGAGTGATTACTCTTAAGTTTTGGCCTTCACTGATAAGACGTTTTAAAATTATCATTGAGGAATGAGGTTGCCCACCTCCTCCACATCCAAGAATGTAGGTTCCAGTTCCAATGAAGTCAATGTCGGTCTCACTTAATAACCACTCACCATTGACAACATTTGGGATATAGTTCGTATAATCAATTATCTCCTTCTCAAACCTTGATACTGTTGGCTCTTTATATATCTTTTGAGAAAAATATTCTGGTGTAATGCTAACATTTTGCTTCGGTTCTGGCAAATTTTCATAATCAATATCACCAATAACTCTAACTGAAAATTTGTAGACATTATTAACGTAAGGAATGGCATTACATGAAATATCAACAACAGTAACGCTTGACTCCAAAGCACCTTTGGCAAGAACGTCTGTTTTAGCTTTCTTAGAGAGCTCTTCTATAACGTTTTGCTTTTCTTCAGAAGTTCCAGATAAATGCCTTATTTCTACAATTGAGGATGATACTTTCCCCAATGCTGCGCCTATAGCATTAGCCACTTGGAAGTAAGGAGGCCTGATGACTTTCAAAGCCCCTTCGAGGTGATCTGGGGCTAGGAATGAGCCGCCTCCGACAAAAATGACTGGGATAGGATCCGGGGAGGTTTTCATTCTATCAATAACACTTTCAAACAACTTTTGTACAACTCTGGAATAGCGATCCTGAAAGCTTTTTGCAAATTTGTTTTGTACTTTTGTGGGATCCCCCATTTTAACTTCTGATGGAAGATTTTTGATTCCGATCTTTTCAACAAGCTTCGATAATTCGACATCGGAACTGGTAACACTATCACCTCCAAATAACATTGCTTTATTAATGATATCAGCACCGGTAGAATCAGGACCAACAGTCAAATCTCCATTTACGTCCCTAACAATTGATCCTCCACCCAACCCTATAGATTCAACATGGGGCATAGAGAAATTTATTCTCACTCCTCCAACATATGAGTACATTGCAGATTGTCTAGGAAATCCAGATGCTAGCAATTGTCCCACATCAGTTGTGGTGCCACCGACATCACATACCATTACATTCTTACCGCATAAATCAGGATCCTCTGAACACAATATACCAGCTCCTCTCATAGAATTCGTTGCACCAGAGGAAAATGTTTTGATTGGAGTCTCAAGAGCTTCTTCGACTGATAACACTGTTCCATCATTTTGAGACAACATAACAGAACAATGCAATCCGATCTTTTTCATTGCATTCACGAATGAGTTGATGATTTTCCTACCGAATCTCTTAATTGATGCATTTAGAATTGTAGCATTTTCTCTTTCAACAAATCCAAGACCTGAGATCATATGAGACAAAACAATTTCGCAATCTGGCATCTCTTCATTGATAATCTCATGTGTGCGCAATTCGTGCCTAGAATTGAGATTAGAGAATGTAGCCACTACTGCCACCGCTTTCAACCCAAGTGCCTTCATCTTTTTGCAGTGTTCTCTAATTCCTTCCTCATCAAGAGGTCTTATATCTTTACCATTAACATTGCATCCTCCATCTAAAAAGGCATGGTATCCGTTAATTATGCTTGCCAAGTCTTTCGGGAAATCGCCAAAAGGGGGAAGATTTCGTGCATAGGGACCACTTAATCTTATTACTCCGACTTTTTCTAACCTGTTTACATCTCTTTCGATGACAGCATTTATGAAATGGGTAGTACCAATTGTGACAGCAACAATTTCATCTCTTAAAATGCTGGAACTGGGACAATTCAAAACCGAAGAGATAGCAGACTCTATTCCATCAGAAACATCAAGAGTGGTAACTGATTTATGCCAAGCAACAACCCCACATGACTTTTCTGATATCTTTGATGGATCCAGAACGACCAAATCTGAGTTTGTTCCCCCAACATCCACGCCAATGATAAGTTTTCTTTTGTTACATTTATTCATCTTGGAGCCTTAATCATAGACATTTCCTGTGAAATTTATGTTGATCCGAGCAGGGAGATCAATCGGGAAAAATGATATATAAGGCAATATAAAAAGTAGAAGAGATTGTATGGTCACTTTTGAGTTAATATTAGATAGGATTTCACTGCTAAGCTTTTCTGGCCGATAACGAGATAGCCATGTAGTCGCGATTACAAAATTTCCACCAATAGGCATCAGTTTCCTCCGAGGCTACTATCGAATTCTCGATAGAGCGATCTATCGACCTTAAATATTCATTTTTACTTGCGCAATTACAAAAAGATCGCAATGATCCAAGTCTCATCATAATTATAGCCACAGTGGCCTTTATTGTTGATGCTAGACTCAATTACCTATTACAGAGGAAGAAGTAATAGATACTTGACTGATGATTACTATAATCCCAAGTATACTCAGGGAAGTGTAGCCCGCCAACTAGCACAATGTCTCGGAAAGATCTTTTGTAGATATCAGAAAATATAACCGACCAATTGAAGAAATGTTGGATTTTGAAGCCAATATAGTTTTAATCAGAAGCTCCATTCAAACAATTAGGGGTGTTATGTGCAGCATATCGAATGGCTAACGTAAGGTGTTTAGATTAGTACATGATCAGATTATGTAACCTCAAATAAGCAGTTTGAAGGCGAAAGAAAAATCTTTATTGTCGCGTTTGAGACAGTCAGTTGAAGACAATTCATTCATCCGGCCAAATTTTATCATCAGGTAAACAAAGTCTGGAGTATATAAATATCAGTGCTACCAATTTGGCCCCGTCCAATGTGAAATTGTAACAATATATTTGATCCACAATAAGTCATCCGTCCTTCATTTCTGAAGAACCATTATTACTATTTTACAATTGGCATAGAGAATACACGATCAAACTTTAAGATTAAAAAAAATGGTCGCTCGTTCGTTTCCCCTAATGTCTGGAGGTGAAATTCCTGCTGTTGGTCTGGGAACTTGGCAATTAGAGGGAGATAAAGGATGTCAAGCAATAATCGACGCAATTAAGTGTGGATATAAAATGATTGATTGTGCATATTCTTATCGCAACCAAGAGGTTGTCTGTAAGGCCCTCAGAGATTCAAGGGTCAACCGTTCTAACTATTTTTTGGTAGATAAACTTGCAAATACATGGCATACGGCTGCTGAAGAATGCCTCGATATCACTCTTCAAAAATTGGGGGTGGATTACCTGGATTTATGGTTAATGCACTGGCCATCACCCTTGAATCACAATGGTAATGATCCTAAAGTACCTACTCTCACTGATGGCTCAATTGATTTTGAGAAGAATTGGGACTATCTTCAAACTTGGAAAAAGATGATTGAAATTCAAAAAAAGTCACCAGAGAGGGTGCGTCGAATTGGAGTGGCCAACTTTGGTATCAAGGAGTTGGAAAAAATAATCAACGAGACTTCGGTTATTCCGGAAGTCAATCAAGTAGAACTACACCCAGCTTGTAATCAACATGAGCTTCATAATTACTGTAAACAAAAAGGAATACAACTGGTAGCTTACAGTCCTCTGGGATCAATTGGTTCGCCGTTACTTAAAGATGAAATTTTACAGGGTATTGCTGATCGAAATAGGATAACTGTTGCGCAATGTCTTCTAAGTTGGGGTATCTCCCAAGGATGGCCTGTTATTCCACGTTCATCATCAAAAGAAAGGCTAGTTGAGAATTTCTCTGTGGTTGACTTGCCTGAAAAAGACTTAGAAGAAATAACCAGAATTGGAAATGAAAGAAGTCAGAGATATGTGACTGCATCATGGCATGATTTCGATGACAAATATTGATTCTTAGCTATTCAGTCGAACGAAGTAGTCACTAAATAATATCGTAATGAGCTAGCATAGACAAATCCTTCGCTGAGATAAGTATTCTACCCTTAATAACTCAATATTATAATATTAAGCGTAGGAGCAAGCTGTTTCTATTGAAGTCAGTGTTACTTTTGTAGGAAATATTTCTGCTTTCATCTTGCTTAAGTTGGTATCTGGCTTGTTAACCTTCGGGATACGGTATGTGGTTATCAGCTATATTTCAACCTCAAATGTTTGGATGAAACTATGTGATATCTTATCTTATCTAACAGTAAACATTGTACACAATGTTATAGAAAATCTAATATTACATAATCACAGGGTTATCAATGGATTCAAGAAAGACTCGAACAATGTAGAATATCTTATCTACAAGATTTCTACCAAATACGGAGAATGATCGCGAATATAGTATTACAAATACAAATATGTTTACTTCCAGATACCTACACTATATATGGGTAAAAGAGAGCTGATATGGATTCATGAGATTGAGAAAGTAATGATTGCTCTATTTAGATTGGATTTCCAGAACCATAAACAATGTTTTCGGACTGGCTCAATGATAATAAATTTGTTGTAATATACATTCTATCAACAACCAATCAGAGTTCGTTATTGCCGACAAATTGGTCGAGGACTATCAGACTTTAAAACATCTAGATAAATTTGCTATCTTCTCATTAGTAGTAGCTGGTTAATAAATCCTTGATGAATCAAGAACCAACAGTATATTCGTCATGTCTACAGTGCAAAGATTATTAATTGGAGTGGATGTGGGTGGAACTAACACAGACTCTGTTCTGATTGATCCGCTATCTCTATCAGCAAAGAACCGGGGAGTTTTAGCTTGGAATAAGTCTGCAACCACTGGCGATGTATCTGATGGAATTCAGAAAGCTGTCCAACAATTATTCACCGACTGCCCAGATGTTACCAAGAATCAGATTGCATCCGTAACTATTGGAACTACTCATTTTATCAACGCAGTAATTGAGCAAGACAGGGCAAAACTAGAGAAGGTGGCAGTTCTAAGACTTAGTGGAAAATATTCCATCTATGCGCCCCCCTTTTCTGATTTCCCTGGTGGTTTAAGATCTGTTATGGAGGGTTACCATGTCATCCTAGATGGTGGTAATAGAATTGATGGTAATGTGGTCCAGCCTCTTGATGACGATGCCATTAGGATACATGCACTGAAGATCAAGGATCTTGGAATAAATTCCATTGTGATTAATGGTCAGTTCTCTCCTATGTACCATGATCATGAGGAGAGAGCTGCTCAAATTGTTCGTGAGGTATTGCCTTCAGCAAATGTAGTTCTTTCTCATACTATTTCCACTATTGGCTTTATAGAGAGAGAAGACGCATCAATTCTAAATGCATCAATCATGTCGTTTGCTAAAAAGATCATATCCTCCTTCAAAAATGCTATGAAAGTTATTGGACTTCAGTGTCCAATTCTTTTAACACAGAATGATGGAACGGTAGTTTCAACAACAGAAGCTATGAAGACACCCGTTAGAACATTTTCTTCGGGTGCAACAAATTCTATGAGGGGGGCTGCCATTCTATGTTCTAAAGAAGAGTCAATTAAAGGGAAGCCGGTAATTGTCGCTGATGTAGGTGGAACCACTACAGATGTAGGTTTATTACTTCCTTCCGGCTTTCCAAGACAGTCATCAGCATATTCTTTTATTGCAGGTGTTAGAACTAACTTTTCTATGCCCCATGTTGAATCAATTGGCCTTGGAGGAGGTTCAATTGTTAGATTCAGTGATGATGGCGTTTCAATAGGTCCAGATTCTGTGGGCTCTAATATTCTCAAAGAGAGCCTTGTGTTTGGTGGGAATACTGTGACCACAACAGATGTGACCGTAGCCATCGGACAGGAAGATGATAAGGTTGAGGATAAAAGCATATATGAAGTTGGAACTTTTGATAATGTCAAAGGGAAATTCTCAGAGCAACTGAAGTCTATGTTCTCTTTCGAACTCAAGAAGATGTTAGAGAATGTAATTGATAGGATGAAAACGTCAGCTGATCCTATCCCTGTTTTGTTAGTTGGTGGTGGTTCGTTCATTGCTCCAGAACAGTTCGAAGGTGCAAGTGATGTCTTCCGCCCGCCTTTCTATGGAGTAGTTAATGCAATTGGTGCGGCAATTGGTAAAATGTCAGCAACAGCACAAGCCATTCAGAAGCTGGAGCCAAGCGATGACAGAGATATAATTGTTGAGAAGCTGAAACAGTCTGCTATCGATCAAGCTCTCAGCAAGGGTGCATTAAGGGAATCTTTGGTTGTAGACAGCATCATAATCAATCCAATTCCATATGTACCAAATACGATCGAATTTTTTGTGAAGGTAATTGGGGATGTGGATTATCAAAGGATGAATTCCCAAACGGGCTCTCTTGAAGATAGCACCGAAGATGAAATTACTGGAGGAAGTGTGGCAAAGGACTCTAACTTCGAGCATCAGAAGATAATTGAGCACGAGTTAATATTTGATGCAAATACTTATAAACCATTCGTTAACGACAATCGAGAATGGATTCTTTCTGAGATTGATTGTGAATTTCTGAGAATAGGCACTTACATTCTAGGTTGTGGTGGTGGTGGAACTCCATATCATCATTTCTTAGCATTGCGTCACATTATTAGAAAAGGTAAAGCAGTTAAGGTGATATGTCCTACAGATTTCCATAAGTACCAAAAGGATGAAGGCAATATTATTATGGTTGGATTTGCTGGTTCTCCAACAGTTGGATTGGAACAATTAAGTGGTGATGAAATGATTGATAGTTACGAATTATTGCATAAATATACTAAGAAAACTCCACAGGCTTCCATTCCTCTTGAGATCGGTGGAGGTAATGGACTCACTGGTCTAAAAATAGCTGCGGACTTGGATATACCTTGTGTGGATGCCGATTTGATGGGAAGAGCTTATCCAACTCTTTGGCAGACCATTCCTTACTGCTACGCTGATAAGACCTTTTTCACTCCCTCCGCATTAAGTGATGGAAACGGAAGCACTATGTTAATATCAGAAGCTATAAATGATGTTATAGTTGAGAAAATTATTAGGACATCCCTGTCAGAAATTGGTGCTCATTGTGGAAATACTACTTTTATTTCTGCAAATGATTTAGCAACAAAAACAATTGTTAATACAATTTCCTTGGCATGGAGAATAGGAAAAGCGGTCCATCTTGCCCGTCAAAGAACTGAAATTGATAAACTCCCACAAATTATTATCAATGCTTGTGGTGGGCCTACCACTGCTAAGAAGATATTTGCTGGCAAAATTGTTAGAGTAGAAAGAAGGCTTTTTAGAGGTCATGTTTATGGGGAAGTCGATATTAAAGATGAAGCCAGTGGCAAAATCTTAACTATCCCATTCAAAAATGAGAACATCTATTGTGAGCAAAGAGATAAGGGAGAAAAGAAAATCATAGCATCGGTTCCAGACTTGATATCGGTTAATGATGCAGAAAGCGGAGAGGCATTGGGTACTCAAGATTACCGTTATGGCCTCTTGGCTTTTGTAATAGTTATTTCACCTAGTCACAGATGGACCGAGACAGAAAGGGCACTTGAAGTGGGTGGACCAAAAGGATTTGGTTATGATTTTGAATATATTCCTGTGGGTAAATATGTACCGCCTGTTAGTGTTATTGATGAGTTCGCTCCTTAACTGGTTGGCCGAGCATCTTTCTCTACTAAGTAAGACAGTGATAAATTTAAATAAAAGACTTACAAGTCATATTTTAGCTTTTAGCGGTATGATTAAATCAAGTATAATACAGCTATTTAACAGTTGATCTCCGTCTGTTGGAACATTTTATTGAATTATCTGTTCTTCTGAACCATATAAAGTAATTCTCTTGAAGTGGTAAAACTTTAGAAGCAATCTACACAGCCAGGTCATCTTCAATGTTGTAGGGATTTGCTGCAAATCTTAGGATTTGTCTGAATTACTTTTTATCAGCTCTAGCACTTTTGAAATTTCGTCTCGATGATGCGAGATTCAGCAACATACGGGGGAGGCTTAGCCAAGGCCTCGAAAAATAGCTTCAGACCCTGAAAAGAAATTACATTGAGAAGGTTTTTAGACATCCAACAAAACATAGCTATTTTTAACATCGAATGTTCATTATTAGCTCGCTGTTCATCCTTTCAGTTGAATGTTATACTGCCAAAATCAACCCTTAAATTAAGGTGTAAATAATTGAACTCTAGAAGGAAGATAATCTGAGTTAAACGCCAGTTGAAAAATAAAACTTCCATTTAGGCGCATAAATCTAGTGGAATTTCCCATTTAGAAATATTTTGGAGGCGGAGTAAAAATCGCATAAACAATATAAAGGGTACAGATCCAAGGAAGAGAGGTGCATTTTATTATATGGTGGACTACTGAAAGAATTCAATTGATTTCTCAAGAATAAACGAAATTGTTAATAAACATATACAATGACTTACAATTTTTATGAAGGTTATTCGCCAAGTTTCGCCGGAAATATCACTCTCTCAGTCTTTTTCTTCATTATTCTAATGGCCCAGATTATTTTGGGAGTCATTACGAGAGAGTGGTTTTTTTGTGTATCATTTTCCATTGGATGTATTCTTGAAATTGTGGGTTTTGATGGTCGTGTGTTAGGGAACATTGAGAGAACTAACCTTTCCTACTATATGATGCAGAGTGTTGGCATCACCATTGCACCTATCTTTTTCCTTGCGGGATTGTATAATACCTTTGGTAAAATTATCGATCTCTATGGAAATCAATATTCCAGAGTGAATGCCAGGAAATATCGAAGAATATTTATTATTTGTGATGTTATAGCCCTAGTGATTCAAGTTGGAGGTGGCGGTTATGCGGCATATTTAAGTTCTGGCAACAAGCCAACAGGCGCAGCAAACGATGTTATGATTGGAGGACTTGCTTTCCAAGTTATATCTATATCTGTGTTTGTGTTCCTTATGATTGATTTTTACATATCAATTCAAAAAGCAAAGAGATCAGCCATGGATCTAAGTCCATTTGATTCTGAATTCACATTTGTTAGAGAAGGTAAGCACTTCAGACCATTCATCTATTGCTTTTTGGGATCTGTGCTTTTCATCTACATTAGATGTTGCTATAGGGTTGCCGAGCTTTGCAATGGGCTTCAAGGACCACTGATGAAGAAAGAAGTGTACATCTTGGTACTGGATGCTACTATGGTTTCTCTTTCTGTACTTTTAGTGAGTGTGTTCCATCCTGGGGTGTGCTTAAAGACCCGAGATTTAAGATTGTTTGGCTCTGCATCAATCATAGAGTTGAACGATGTGAATGATAGCAAGAGAGTACGTAATGATGCCTAATTAAGAAGCTGTGTATGAAAGGTATTGCAAAAGGTGTTTTTTGTGTCGAGATGTGCCAATCGTTTTCGATATAAACAGATTACTAGTGAGACTGTGAGGATCTATGCAGAGGTCATCGCAACTCCAAAGATGGATAAAAAGGGGATTATATGGACAAGTTCTCGTAATGTGGACTTTGGGAATGAATTAGGAGGAATCCAGAGGATTGACAAAAAACTTTGCCGTTTAATAACCGTTAATCCATTTTTCAGACATCTTTCCTTTTTTCTGTCCTGTTAGGCTCTTTTGATGAGCTCCTGGCAGATTAGCGAACCAAATTTCTTACGCTTCCTTATTTTGATAAAATTGAGTTATACGAAATAATGTAAGACCATTTTTGTAAATCTGAATAGACCGCCTTACTGTGATCCTACTAATCATCCCTTAACCTCGTCAGCCATAAATTGAGAAACATTAATTGTTTTTATTATTTTTAAGTATCCTGGAAATGAAGATCGACAGCTAAAAGAGGATACATTGACATAAATAAACGCAGCAGCAATGATGGTATCAGCTTCTAAGAATTCATTTTATATCTCCGGTGACATAATTTTGTGGCATATTTTTGTAATAATGAAGGCTATTTTCGTTTTTGAAGTGAAGAAGTGAAAATAAGGATTATATTCGCCGTCCCTTCTGTTGGCTCTTTTTGCAGTATTATGGAAGTACCATCCTTCAATTTATTAACCTTTCCAATAGAGCAGATGATTAATTGTTTATATGCAAGAAGATTGATTTTATGAGATATAGTCACATCTTTACTGTTGTCCTAGCACTATGTAGTAGTATCGTCCAATTATTTTCGATACATTCTTATTGATGCTCAGAGCCTGAAGCAGAGAATATTAGTGCGTTAAAAACTTCATATGGTGATTTGTGAAGTAAATAATGGGTGGGTGAATGTTATATCACAGTGGTCGCTGATTACTCAAGGGGATCGATAACCACATTATTTACTTCTTTCAGTCATTTACTCAACTATTCCCGTTTGAAGATGCCCCTATATTCCCATACCTACTAATGCGTTCCCATGATGTGTTTTTTGATCTACAGAGTTAGGACATTCCATTAAGTTCCAGCATCCTGACTCGCTTAGAACCATTGATCATGCAGAAGCAACAGTGCCATGAAAATATCTGCTTGGTAAGTGCTTGGTAAGCATGCTATTCAATTATTTAATGAGTGTCCCTGAAATTCATTTATGTATATGTGTAATAACAATAATTAGTTATGACAAATCTTATATCCGATTATCTCAAGTGTCTCTCGGTCCTAAATTATAATTCACTGTCACTAGCTTGGTATCAGGTGCCTGAAAATATCCCAAGGATCATTAAGAAACATGTTAATAAATTTAATGATACCATTGAAGGGGCTAAGCGAAATCCAATGACGAAAGTTTGATCAAATAAATACCATTTCCTCAATTAATGCAACCAATATAGACAGAAATAGATATTAAGATATACCCATAGAAAGAACTGTGGCGTTATTAAAAAAATTGATTTTTGACGCCACAGATTCAATATTTCTGTGTCCAACGCCATATTATGAGTATAGTGTATAGTTATTTTGTAGGTTTTGTTCTTCCTGCTTGGCTGAAATTGGAATCATTTCATTGGGTCAACCATTATCATGAGGTATGCTTTATTTGAGTGCCCCCAATGTGTTCGCTTTTAATATTTCCAGATTTGTGAGATACTCGGTTTGTGAGATATCCTGGATATTTCTCAGCCACAGTCTGGCGATAAGAAAGGCTTATTAATATTTATTTCATTATACATGGGTAAATTACAGTCTTTGTGTAAAGTGCGAACATTTATTTAATAAATTAGTTTAGTTTTCCATCTCTATTTGAATTTGACTCAACGTTATTCCTAAGAAAGTTGAAATCTGAGAGGTCATAAAAATGAGTGGTAATTATACCAGCGAACGGAAACCAGAAGATGCTCTTACATTTGAGAATGAGATCCCTGAAATAAAAAGTGATTTTTTATATGACGATTCATTAAATGAATTTGACATTCCTGATGAACTGAAGTATACCTTGACAGCATCTGATATTGATTTTCTAAAGATTAAAGTTAAACCACAGCCAATATATAAATGGTTTTCATCTACAGATACCCCTGCGGAGAAGAAATTAATTATTAAGCTAGACTTACTGATATTGGTTTATTTATTTCTTTCTTCATTTGTGAAAACTCTAGACTCTAGTGCAGTATCGTATGCCTATGTATCTGGAATGAAAGAAGATTTGAAAATGTATGGAAATCAACTGACTTATCAAAATTCTTGTTATATGGCTGGATTTATTGTTGGGCAGATACCTCTGACGATGCTGGCTACAGTGCTGCCTATTAATTACTACCTGCCCGCCATGGACATCGTGTGGGCACTTTTTACTCTCTTTATATTCAAGATCAAAAACTATCATCAGCTGTATGCTCTTAGATTTTGTATAGGGTTATTAAGTTCCTTCTTCTTCCCAACTGTTCAATTCATTTTGGGCTCTTGGTATAAGAAGTCAGAATTAACGATTCGTTCCGCAATATACTTTGTTGCTTCACAGGTCGGAAGCATGGTGTGCGGATATATTCAGACAGGGGCATATTATCAGCTGAATGATAAAGCCGGTCTAAAAGGCTGGCAGTGGCTTTATGTTTTGGCCTTTATAATCACAGTTCCTATCTCTGCTTATGGTGTTTTGACGCTTCCCGGTCTTCCAGAAAACCTGAACATGAAAATATTTTTAAACGATGAGGAAGTGAAACTAGCAAGACTAAGGATGATACGTGAGAAAAGAGGGACCGGTAAAAAGTTGGCTGTTGCAGAAATTCTCAAAGCTATAAGAGGATGGAGATTCTGGATCCTTGTTATATTTGCTATATTTTTTTCCCAGGCTGATGGCATAAGTTCAAATAGCGGTTTACAGCTGTGGTTGAAAACGTCAGAATATTCAGTTTATCAGATTAACACTATCACAACAGTTATACCAGCAGTTACGATATTCTTTTCGTTGGTCAATGGAATTCTGGCCGATTCTTGGGAAGAATCATATCCATTCATTATAGCTTATGTTGCGTTCTTAAATATGCTTGCGGGAATACTGTTAGTCATATGGAGGATTGGAAAAGGAGGAATTATGTTTGCCTTCTTTTTATCTGGAACAGCGGATAGTATTGCAGCAGTTCTATACACATGGGCCAATATCATTTGTTCAGAAAATTCACAAGGAAGGGCTTTTACTTTATCCACTATGAACACCCTTGGAAACACATTTTCAGTATGGGTGCCTCTATTTGTCTGGAAGACAGTAGATGCTCCTGAGTACAAGAAAGGTTATGGGTACAATATTGCTTTAGATGCTATGATGCTCATTCTTCTTTTACCACTGACAATCTTATATCGTAGATCCAAGGTCAAGAATAGCAATCAGTAACTCATGAATCCTCTATGGAAACAACATAGAAAAACAGTTTTATGTTAACTTTCTTATCTTATCAAAATGTGTAAAAAAGTAATATCTTGGTATCACCGGTAACTACTTGGAAAGATACTTCAGTGCTCCATCACAATCGCCGTGTTTCTAATAAATTTAATCTCTGAGAAGCCTTCGATCTTGAAAAAGGAATGGCAAAGTATATTCAATTCGACAAAGAATATCACCCGTAGGTAAACACCCAGTGAGATAAAACCTTATACCCTACCGCTAGTATAAGCAACCCCTGTATGACATCCAGATCCGCCAAAAAATATAGGAGATGTCACGGGATATATATTCGTCTTCCAATGTTCAATCATACGCAACAGCCGAAATATCAATACACATCCTTATCCGTCAGGTCCATGATAAGTGTAAGTGTTCTACTTATCGAATGCTACTGCAGCCTGCGGATAATTCTATTCAATATCATTTCCAAAGGCTATCATCATTACCAATGTCAAGCACAATCCAGATCATCAGTGGAAACAGCATAATTCTTCGGCTATAAACGACAAACAAATTTGTTAAGTAATAAAAATCATAATCTTTTAAAAATGAGCACCTGTGAAAACAAATACAAAGAAAATATGGCCAACAAGAGTGGTGTTAATCGACTGCATAGCAACCAAAACAGCATAACAAACGATTTTGGTTAAATAAAGATAAGATATGAACGACACCTTAGACGTAGTTTACGGATCTGGCCTGCCCAGTAACAAAAAAAACTTTTTTAACTATGGGAAAATAATCTGGCCTGCCCCGGGGCAGGCCAGAATTTTATTTCGCGAAATCTGGCCTGCCCAAGGCTGTGCAGCCGTAGCCGTGCAAAGGTGTGAAAGTATTTTGAACCAAATCTGGCGTGCCCAAGGCTGTGCAGCGGTAGCGGTGCAAAGGTGTGAAAGTATTTTGAACCAAATCTGGCCTGCCCAAGGCTGTGCAGCGATAGCGGTGCAAAGGTGTGAAAGTATTTTGAACCAAATCTGGCGTGCCCAAGGCTGTGCAGCGATAGCGGTGCAAAGGTGTGAAAGTATTTTGAACCAAAATGGCGGAGCGGCTGAGGTGAACTTGAAGAACAAGAAGAATGTGAGGTGAATAA